>JASTUL010000011.1:0-365051 GCA_031125485.1 Saccharomycopsis javanensis
CTGGTTTGACTCTAAGTCTATAGTTTCATTATGTAAGTTATTATTACTCATTCTTTTTGATTTGAGAGAGATAAATTTATTTATTAAGTTGTCTATATATCTTCCTTGTCGTCCTCCTTCTTCCTCCATTCATTTCTGAACCTTCGATAGTTCGACTCCCTTTTATATCCTTATGTATTTATTTTTATCCTTTTCTGGATCAGGTGTATTGGGAACTTATAATTGTTTTTCTTATATTCCCATATGAGCTTATATTCCTACATGATATACTTATTCCCACATGTTGATATTCCTTCCCACAGGTGAAGATATTTCAACATGCGTATGACTGCATCATCTTTTCTTTTTGCTGATCGTGAGTCAGTTATTCACTGAGTGATACTTGCTTAACATTATATATAATTCGCACTCGCACTTTTCATTTTAAAATGCATTGTATCTAAGTTTTTGCTATATATATATATATCATTTATTTATTTTTTTACTTGTGAAGTTCCTTATTTAATGTTGTCATTATGTGTAAAACATATTTAGAATTTTCCAAATCAGTATTTTTCGTCAGCTTTCTGAAAAAACATCCTTAATTGAGCATACTCATAATACAAAAGTTGAAATCAATTTTGTTGCACGCAGTTTATATGTCGATAATTAGGGATAACCTGATATGTCTAAATCTATGTATTTTTCTATCAATTGTAGCAAAAAAAGAATGATTTGAATAAAACAGCAAAATGAATTTTAAAAAAAGACCATAAATAATATCTACATTTAATGTTATTGATAATTGAAAATATTCATGATACAAGTCTATTAAAAAGCCTGAATCATCTCAACTTTTTCTTTTTTCTTTTGCTTTTTTTTTTGGCGAGTTCCAAGATTTTTCAAGCCAACATTTAAAGCTCAATCGATGTATTGAAATATCGATAAACTCTTGGAAAAGATTGATAAAAATAAAGGCAAGATTGCTTTGTGCAAATTTTAAATATTGTCTAGATTTCATACATGATATTCATACATGATATTTAAAAAAAACTATCACACAAATGATATACAACTTTTCATTTGTTATAAGTACTATTTATGCCTTGTGGTAAAAATTGTATGTTCACGCTTTTAAACCATTATCACTAAAATGATACAAAGTCGATTATTCTGAATAAAGTATACCTACCTAGAATAGAATAGCATATCAGCATAGCATATTATTGTTGGTTCTCCATCAAAAAAAAAAAATTAGGGCATTCACGTGATGTGTCTTAGGGCATTCACGTGAATTAATTCCTATAATTTTGAAATTTTCTGAAAACACCTAAAAACTCAAATTCAATACAAAACTTGCATTTACTAGAAAACCTTAACATCGACTTAATTTTTTATAGTTCTTGATTTAGTCATTTATCCAAAATCTACATCTAGTTTCATTTGAAGAGAGAATATACAGTTGTTTTCAATCACCTACGAATACATACCTTCCTGGAATTTTACTCTCAGGCTGGATTCTTTCAGTAATTTTGGTATAACTAGGTTTCTCTAGGGAGGGTTATTGCAATTTCTAAATTAAGAAGATGAAGTTAAGCAGTAATATTTCCGCCTAAAAAAAATATGTTACCGCCCAAGAAACTCGCTAACATATTTTTTTTGTGACGGTATTGCATAATAATCTCTCTCGCCGTTTTAAAAGCCCTTCATTTTTTCATCGCCTAGTAACAAAAGAAAAAAATAGTAATAAATTCCAGCATCAAAGAAACCAGAACAAAAAAAAAAAAAAAAAAAAAAAAAAAAAAAAAAAAGAAAAAAAAAAATTTTTCAATAGTATCGAATTTAATAATATTCAATATCCTTTCAAAGACTTATTATTTTATAGTATTATTACATATATCTTTTAACGAATATCCCATAGTTAATCAGAATAAGTAAAAATGGCTCCAGCTAGTAAGTTTTGAATTTGAGTAATAAAAGGAAATTTTGAAAAGAATAAATATGGGTGTTACAGACGATAACGTAAAATACAGATGATCAAAAATTTTCATATCCTATGAGCAAAAGTTTTCTCAAATATTTAATTATGAACTAATCTTATGATATTACTAATTAACTTGTTGATGTTTTGAGAGTCTAATATATTGGGGAAGGACTCTTACTATGAATTAAACTGATTTTAATACATCAACGCATACAATACAATATAAGTTATATTTCGTTTCGAATAGTATCTAATGGTTTTTACATGGTAGCACATATTGAGATTGTGGTGGTTAAAAACTAGCGTTTCATATCATTTGATGCTACTTGTAGAAAATAGTGATAAAGTATATTACCGATGCAAAATCGTATCTCATGATGATATCAAAATATGAAAAGCAGATTACTTATTATTGTCAAACAATCATTTATTTAGTATCTTATTTTCCTTTGTGTTTTGAAGAACAATAAATTTACTAACTTAATTTTAGCTGTCTCCAAGAAAGCCCAATCTGCCAAAAAGGCTGCCCTTAAAGGTGCCAACGGTAACAAAGTCTCCAAGGTCAGAACCTCTACTACCTTCAGATTGCCAAAGACCTTGAAATTAGCCAGAGCTCCAAAATACTCTTCCAAGTCTGTTCCTCACGAAAACAGATTAGATTCTTACAAGGTTATTGTTGCTCCAATTGCTTCTGAAACCGCTTTAAAGAAAGTTGAAGATGAAAACACCTTGGTTTTCCAAGTCTCCTTAAAGGCTAACAAATACCAAATCAAGAAGGCTGTCAAAGAATTATATGAGGTTGACTCCGTTTCCGTTAACACTGCTATTAGACCAAACGGTACCAAGAAAGCTTATGTTAGATTAACTGCTGATTACGATGCTTTGGATATTGCTAACAAGATTGGTTACATCTAAACTATTTATAGAATATTTTTTCGTCCTTTCAATATATTATAAATAATTTAAAAAAAAAATTCTAGCATCTATTAGCCCTCCTTTAACTTACTAACTATAATCGAAATATCTAATCTTTTATAATGATAATATAATTTTTTTATGTTCTGTTCTTACTGTTGTATCTATTAGTTTATTTCGTCATACGCATTAAGCTTTTTGAAAATAGCTTTCTATATTGTTTTCTTCTTTCCATCTTACATTTCAATAAATCATATATATATCATTCTGCAATATATAGAAAGCAACGTTAAAAAGAACAAACTAGCCATAACTATTACATGGTTCAACTACTTGAATTCAAAAAGTTAATATTATATGTCATCTATGAATTATCATATTAAAAATTGTAATTTACACTAAATTTTATGCTGATACAGTATAAAAAATTAATCTAGTAGATGATATTTACTCTTTTCATTGGATCATGCTTATATTTTTAAAATATCACCTCAGCTTAAATTCATCCAAAATCAATTATCTTAAGATTTAGGTCAGCTTCATGTTTTTCTGTACCTCTTTAATATGTCTAGCTAAATGATTCTTGAACAGCAGTTCCTTATCAAAACTTTTTACACATTCTGGACATTTAAACTTCTTCTCGTGGGTTTTCATATGTTTTGCCAAGTTACTACTTTCACTGAATCGCTTAAAACATCCCGGATATTTACAGCATAATGGTTTTTCTCCTGTATGCGTTCTCATATGAATCGATAAACTTGATGAGACAGCAAACTTTTTACCACAGACTTTGCAGCCGTATGGCTTTTCTCCACTATGAACTCTCATATGTTGTTTTAGCATTGATTCTATAGGAAAGCTACTCAAGCATATATTACATTTGAACGGTTTATGTTTCGTATGTACATGTAAATGTCTAACGATTTTTTGTTTTTGAGTAAATTCTCTACCATTTCTTTCACATCTATTCCAGCAGCATACGTATTTTGCTTTTCCAGATTTAATATGGTTGGAAATTATGTGCTCCGTTAATTGGAAAGTATCTGCAAATACACATCCACAGATGTCTTCTGAGTTTTGTGTAATACACCATTCGCATCTTGCTTCACCTACATTAGTCTGTGGTTTGGTTTCATCTATATTGCTTATTTCATTAATAATCTGTTTGCTGTCTAAAAGAGAGTTGGTTGATGCTAGTGTTGAAGATTCTTCTATCGTTGTTAAATCTGAGGTTAATGAACTCGACATCAGAGGTATCGCTTCATTTTGATTACTAAATTCATTGTCCATATTAGCTTCGGTTCCAAAGACTCTAAGAATATCTGGCTCTTGACAAAGATGCTTGCTTCCAAAATGCATAAGAAATTCTGCAAGCCCATCTTGTGAAGTTTTTGTATGAAAATCGCAATTGTTCCATTCACAATCTAAATTCTCAAGTAGAATATTACTATTCAAGACAGATTCTAAGGTGTCTCCAAGTGCAATAGATTCCGTTCCCGTGTCTATGTTTGGCAGCTGAGCATTATATTGTCGGTTAAAATTTTGTGAAAAAATTGACGAATCAATGGCTCTATTTTCAATGCTGCTCAGTTCCTGCTGAATATCAGTTATAGTTCTCAAATCTAGCCTTTTCGTGCCACTTTGATTATTATTTCTATTAAAGGTTTTCTTTTTGTTGGCATCTGCTAACAACGGGATAATGTGAGAACTTAAAAGATGGTTTTTATAAGAGTCTAAATCAAAATCATGATCACATTGCTTCCACTGGCATTTCACAGTTTGCTTCTTTCTTCTTTTGTTCATATTCATATGTTGTGAAGCTAAATTTTTCTTTTCTTCAATTACATCATCAGGCAGTTTTCTTTTATTATTGGTAGTGTTTCTGGTTGCTTGATCTCCTATGAGTTTATTATCAGAATAAAGTTTCTGTGAACGGGTACTATCGTTACTAATAAAGTTTGAGTCAAATTTTTCCATTCCACAAGTATCATCGTGGCATGAAACACAAGTTATTTGATTAGTTAAAGGATTTAGTACGAATCTATCATGAATAGCATCATGCGCCATAAAGGGAAGCTGCTTTAAAGTGTCATTCTTGTTTACATTTGACTCCAGTTGCAAATATCTATGGAACAAACTTTTATCGGTGACATTTGAATTTGAAGGAGTAACGTCAACTAACGATTGTGGTGATTGGGATGTGACTGGTGACATACTTGCAACTGAAGATGAAATACCATCAGAATTTGTTGACTGCTGCGGTATCAGAAACAACGGACAGTTAAATGTTGATGATGGCAGAGAAATTTCAAGTTTTGTATTGTTGCTATTTCTATCGGTACTATTATGATTGCAATTTATCTTTTGCGGATTCATGCTCAATGTTAGTAGTTTTGATTTGTTACCATCATTATATAATAACTGTCGTTCATTATCCTTATTATTATTATTATTATTATTATTAGCATCGCCACTACAACCATTTTCGCAGTCAGTTAGACTGTCTGTATGCTCACTAATACTACCATGTATAAACTCATCACAGATGAAATCGCTGCATGATATGCTGTCACAAAAATCAAAGTCAAAACAAGAATTAATCAAGTCGACATCAGATACCGTACATTTATGAAGATGATGTAAGGAGTTATGCAGAAGGGAACTGGTGTAATTATTTCTATTATCGCTATAGTTGATGCTTTTGTAGCTGCAATTTTCTCCATTGATTTGAGAGTCGTCAACTTTTTTACTATTATGATCTTTATCACAACATACAGTTACTAGTCCGTTATCTGAAAGCGTAACTTCAGACAAATTGTTACCAGATGATGAAGCAAACGCAGAATTTCGTCTATCAATCTTATTAGGATTTAATGTAAAAGAGGAATGGTGCGTTATACAATTATTTTCTGAAGTAACTAGCGTATTAAGAGGATCCAATTGACAATCAGTAGAACTGACATCATGAACATGGCCATGAATATGCGTGTGATTTTTATGATTATAAACATGACCAAAAACCATTTTATTCCTTAGCAAATCTCTATTCCTGAGAGATTCTATCATTTTATTTGCCAAAGTATTATTGCTATTACTTTTGCTAATGTTATCTTGATTGTTGACAGTATCACTGGACTCATTGATATTCAATTTCAGTTGATCATTTCCATTTGAATAAAGAGGGTTACCATTGTATCCATCTATTGGGGTATATGGTTCGAATAAATTGTGTATACTGCCTTGATTGTTGAATTCGTTTTCTATCACATTCACATCTATGTGTTTCTCAACGCTATCATTAACTATGTCATGAATAGTATCATCAATAACACCAAGGTGATGGTGGCCAAGGAAATGATCGTTAATCATGTTATGATTTAATCTAATATATTTAGCAGATCAGCAATATATAATATTGAAATAAATAAAAAATTTTCCAGATTACAGATCTGAAAGTAAAATTCTAGAACAAACAAAGATAATCCAAAAATGAGTAAAATCAAAGTATATCTTTCATTCGTTCATCTCTCGGTTAACGAATATCTTTTGTGAATTCATTAATATAATAAATAAATATTCTTCATTTTTTACATAATCTATACAAAAGAGAAAAGTATATTTATGTTTATTTAGTCTTATTACTGTTACATCTATCACTCTGCTTGTCTCTCAAACAAAAAGATGTTATCATTTCTAAATATGAAATATGACAGTGATAATAACCACAAGGGTCGCAAAAATAAAATTAAAAAAATTAAAAAAAACTTGGAGAGGAGATAAATCACAATTTCTTTCATTTTTAGTTTTGCATCTACAATTTTAAAATCATGTGATATTCACATGATAATTTTTTTATTCGAAAAAAGAAACTATATTTTTTCCTTTAATCTGACTGAATCTCCAAGTGCATTCTGAATCTTTATCTGAGGATAATATTCTTTTATCAAAAAATTATTATAAAATAATTGTAAACTTTAACTTGATTATATCTCTTTTTTGTTCATAATTACGAAGGCTTATCAGGTAAAAAAAATTTTCAATTAATGAAAAAGTATAGAACAAAATATATGAATATGTAAAAGAATTTAAAGAATAGCATGTCTTATCGTAAAAAGTCAATTGTCATTATCAATCGTAAAGTAAAATCAAATCAAAAGGTAAATCAAAAAGCGTGAAAATTAAAAAAAAAAAAAATAAAGTAATTGCAAGAGTTCAAAAATGGAAAAAGGAAAATTATAATAGTTGAGGAAAAGGTTTTCGAAAAAAAAAAAAAATAAGGTTGTCATTGAGGTTGAGGTTGGTTAATCATGGAAATACACAACCAACAATATCAGTATTGTCGAAAATGTAATTTTTGCAAACAGTACCGGTAGCACATTTAAAGGAAACCCATTTTCCAAAGTTACAGTGCTGAATTGTGCCATCTTCTCCACATTGCCATGCATTCTCAGTACATGTTGTATCAGATGAATCAGAAGGTTGTGCTTCTGCCGGTTTAGTTGTCTGTTCAATTGAAGTGGTTGTTGCAGAAGAGGTATTTGTAGCAGTTGGTTTTGAAGTTGAGGAAGTGAAAGAGGATTCTGCAATATAAGAAGAAGTTTCAAGAACAGAGTATGTTGTTGTGGTAGAAGAAATGGAAGATTCTGGTTCATCTGGTGCAGTGATAGTGGTTTCTATTTGAATTGTGGTGTAGATGGTTGATGTAAAAATGGTTTCTTCAAATGAACCAGAAATGACTTCTGTAGTTGTAGTAAAGATAGTAACAGAGGTTGAAACAATAGGAACACTAGTTATAGATAAGGTGGATTCAGTAAAACTGGTAGAAGCAACTTTGTCAGTTCCAGAGGTCTTAGTTGATGAATCAATTAATTGGTTATTGTTTTCATTTGTAATAGTAGTTGTTGGTTTAATAATTGTAAATGTTTTGCTACCAATTTCGGTAACGCTTGTGCTTGGTTCAGATGTGCTAGCATCAATTATATAAGAAGAAATCAATGTTGATGAGACAGAAGTTTGAGTTGAAAAGAAATTATATTCACCTGATGAAGTAGCATGCTCATTATTAGTAGCAATACTATCTGAAGTCAGCATTTGAACGACGCTAGAGGAAGTAGAGCTTGCTGCTAGAGATTCTTCAACTGAGCTGGAGTCAAAAGTGGAAGTATCAGAACTAATAGCATCAGAACTAGTAGAAACAGAAGTAGAAGTTCCAGAGATGGTAAAAACGGAAGCAGAAGTTTCAAAAGTGCTACTTGGAACAGTGGATGATGCAGAAGTAGTGGAAACAGAGGTAGAAGTTGTAAAAGAGCTAAAAACAGCAACAGAACTAGAAGTTGAAATAGTGGATGATGGAGCGAAGGTGGATGTAGTTGCAAGCTTGCTAGAGGAACCGCATGCATTGACCTCTTCTAAAATAGATTTGACATTTTGGACAAAGTTTCTACTGTTGTATTCATTGCTATAGGCTTGAGACGCATCCCATATTGAAACACCACCAAAGTGATCATCGCAAGCTATTTTTTCTGCATATTCTCTGACAGTATCCTGTGAAACATAACCAGATCCTGCAGCAGATGGAGCTCCAGGAAGTCCCATGTATAACTTAATGTTTTTGTTGTAAGCATCACTGTTAGCCCAAGAAGACCAGCTATCGTAATTAAAGTTAGATCCAAGTGAGCAATAGTTGTTATAAAATTGAATAAAAGCAAAATCAATATCCGAGCTGGTTAATGCTTGATTCAAACTAGCATCAGGAAGCGGACATTGTGGTGCAGCCGAGATGTAATATTGTTTACTGCCCTTTTCGAACTGTGTTCTTAAACCGGAAACTAAATCTGAATAATATTGCGGTATGTTATCCTCAATATCTAAATCAAAACCATCAATTACAGCATCGTCAAACGGTTTATTATCATAGCTGCCTTCTCCGAACATATCCCAAAGTGTACTGGCAAATTCTGTGGCTTGGCTTGCCGATGAAAATCCATAAGCACCAGAAGCACCACCCATAGAAAGCAAAACAATTTTACCTTTACTTTGACATGTTTTGATGTCTTCGGCAATTGTTGAACAGTGTAAAAGACCATTGCTATAGTCCGTTTCACAAGCGTTTGCAAAATTCAAAGTTGGAATACTATTAGATCCTGGAAAAGCACTCATAAATGAAAGCACAAGAATATCAGCAGAATCGTCTTCACAATAATAACTCAATCTTTCTTGAGATCCAGCAGAATTTTGACCCCAGTATAACACAACGTTATCTTTACTGTCTGCATCAAAGGCGACAATAATTTTTGAAAGAAAGGATAAAGCTAATGTAGAAAGAATGATTTTTGAAAACATGATTAATATTTTTTATATTTGTTATTAATTTATTATGTTAATTCTATTGACTTTTATTCCAAAACACACAAAAACAATTGGTCTTGTTGAATCTTTAAAGCAGAAATTTACGTCAATTTATATTGACTAAAATTCTAAAGGTTGAAGTCATCAATCTTTTTCTTCTTCTTCTTCTTTATGAAGAAGTTACCATGCTTCTTTCTGCAGCAATCGATCTCCTTTCTTCTTTTTTATTTAGTATCTGCATCTGTCGTTAACAAAGTGATTTTTCATATGTGGTAGAAGTTATATCGAAAGAACTATAGGGGTTTGTTTATAATACATGCGCAAAAATTGTTCACAATAACATATAGGAGATTTCTGAAAATGCACATCCGCTAAACAGTAAAGTAGAATTATAAAAAACGGTGCATGCATGTCAAATATAGTTTTCCTATTTTTGAACATGCAGCACATTGAATAGGAGAGTGCGCTCTTCCATATATATCATTAGCGAAAATTAGTTACTATAATTTTCAAAATATGCAAAATTATGACTCATTAAAGCTTCTAAGCAAATACATGCTTTTTATTAAATAAACTGCAGACTTTCAGCGTACATGAAACTTTCTGGGGTTGTTGATGTTTGTCTGGACTGGAACTAAATCGAAGAAATGTAAAATAATTATTAGTAATTCAATAAATTCAATCTTCGATTCAAAGTAAAGTAAAAGAAAATAAAACTGAAGAAATGTAAAATATATCCTATTTAAACCTAGAAATTTTATGTAACAAAAAGAGGAAGTTTTTAAAAAACAGTTCGGTAATAATTTGGCCTCAATTTCTATTCTTCTTTTTGTTTTTTTGAAAATGTTCTCAACTTTCAAAAGATTTAGAGATCTCCTTTTTTTAAATTTCCTGATTCTGCTAATTAATATATACTTAAAGGGTATCGCAGCTTCCAAAGTTGATTGCAAATTGAAATTACATAGTTAGGCAAAGAAAACTTTATAACGAATAGAAAATGATTACAATAACTTTAATGTGCATGAATCTAGATATGCATATATTTCCAGCAGAATTTTCAATAACTTCTTGATAGAAAGGGGACAAAATATGCAAAGAAGATCAACTATATGTATTTATTATTTGGTGAAAACCCTAGCAGACATACTGATGACATGTTATTACATACGTGCACCATCAACAAAACAAACCAGTATTTCACGACAATATGTGGCCCCTTTTTTGTCTTGTTTTAAGTCTATCTCCTTTTTCTGCATCTTTTTTTTTAGTATATCTGGAAAGATTCGTAGAAGTATGCTTGAGACGGTTAGTCTGCAGATGATCTTACTTATGCATGAAGATGCAGCAAATAAAATCTCAAAAACAATTCGTTTCCTTTTTCTGCATTTCAGAAAAGTGCAAAAAAACATTTAACCAACATGAATATCTCTTTCCAGAAATAACAATTCATACCCATCTAACCTACTTACATATCTCCAATTATCAATATATATTAGTTATACCATTTCAACATGCATTGAAACTTAAAGTATTTGGTCAACTAATTTCTTACAATACTACTTTCATTGTTCTATTTGACTTTAATAAAAAATTTATAAGTATGAATATTAGTAAATCTTTATGTTTTTCGCAAGAAAAAAACTTAAAGATTATCTTCATAGTAGAAAAAAGTTATTTTATCTTTCCTTTCTTATAAAACCGCAGTAGCTCAATAACTGAAACTTTTCTTGTTAGATACTTTAATATTATCTGTTTGGCAAGATGGTTATAAGCCTATCAATTTGATTTTCTGAATATGCTGAATAACTTGATTTAAAGTATACGGGTTCTTACACTATTTAAAAATAAAGCTGTTATTAAAAAAAAAAAAAAAAAAAAAAAAAAAGAAAAAAATTAAAGCACGGATAGATAATACAATAAACTACAACACTTTATATTATTTGGTTGCAACAATTCACAAATCAATCAGTTATTTCCTCTTCTACGTTTCGATCCATTGCTTCTTTTACCGTTTCCATTGCTTCCATTAGGAGTCGGAGTCAGTTCTTCACTACCGCCAGAAGAAGACAGTGATCTTTTATTATTAGTGGAATTACTTTTGTTTGAGGTTCTCAACATTTCCGAATATCTTTCAAGAAATTCTTTCTGTTTCATGTAATTGGACCAACGAATTTGCTCAAAATTTGACAAATTTGACAATTTCAGTACGTCTAAAACATTTTCTTTCTCATTCTTATTTAAGTGATCATTGAATGCCAACTTTTTAAGATTAAAAACTATGGGTTTTCTCTCCAAAATTTGTTGAATAGCAGCAATCTTACAGTCTAAATTCTTGATAGTTTCAATCTGCAAGCTTACAATAGAAGAATTTTCTTGATAGTTCAATCTAGAAGATTCAATCGTATCATTTATAGAATTTGTCTTTTCTTCTAGCTGCAAAATTTCTTTTTCAAGTTGTTCAATAATCAGCAGTTGATTATGAATGATTCGGCCAGGACAGAATAACGAGTTGCGCTGTAACGCTGAGGTAGATTCATCATTTAGTACATTAACACACTCATTAGGTTGCTCTTGTTTATGATTTAATGAAAAATAATATTCTGTTTCTTTAAGTATATCTAATTCTTCTTCATTAAGACTAGTATCGGAAGATTTAGTTTTTTGACCTTCGTTTTCTTTATTTTTACTTTCTTTAATCTTTTTGTCACTTTCGATTTGCTTCTTGTCTGTTTCTTCTTTAGCTCTTAAATCTTCGAGAATTTTCTGTTTTTCTTCTTGATACTTAGTCATATACTCAACTAATTCCTTCTCCAATAAAGCATCCTCGCCCGCATCTCTTTCAATTTCCTTATTCCTTGGAATCTCATTTCGCAATAGTTTTTCATTAAAATAATCAATTTTAGACTGAATTAATTTCTCATCATTTTTGCATTTTAAATAATCCAAATATAATCTTTCCATAAATTTTTCAGTCTTGGTGATATTTTTAACTATTTGCAATTGGTTGTCAAATAAAATTTTGGAATAATAATTGTTTTTCTCAGTTTGATTCTGCAAATAATTTCCTATTTTGTTTTCTTCTAATAATTTCAAATTGTAAAATATTTCATTGATCAAAGTCAAACCTTCAGATCGATTTTTAATAAATTTTGTAAGCTTCTTTTTGTATTGCTCAATATTTAGAAATTGTTTGATTGATTCATCATTAACCAATTTGTCTGTCTTTGCTTCTTGATCTTGTTGAAATTGTTTATATTTTAACGTCAAATTTTTCAAATTATATAAGCTTGTTTCGACAATTCCAAAATCAACATCTAAAAATGAATGAGAAATTACATTTGAGGAATCGTCAAAAAAATCTTTTTTGAGATGTTTAAGATGCTCCTCCGAGTTGACTATGTTCAAAGTATCTTCATATTTCGCAAGGATGGACTTGCATTTTTTTAATAGTATGACGGAATTAATTAATGAGCCATCGACAGTTTCAAAAATTGGATACTTCAAATTAAAAGAATCTATTCTATTGATCAAGCTACTGTCTCCATTTGGAAAAATAGTAGAATTTATTAAGCTTATCAAGTCCACAAATTTATCTTTGCAATTTACGCGTATCCCATTACTATTATCCTTTTTTTGTGCTCTTTTCAGCTTTTTCTTATTTGAAACAAGAATATCTGCAGAAAAATTTTTCATTAAAGATTCAAACATTTCATTGTCAAGTTTATTTGGAAGTTGACAAGTAGAATATAAATTGCTTAATTTTCGTAAATCTCCTTCATACCACCAGCTGCGTACATCGCTAAACTTAAAATCAGTTTCGCTATTATTATTTTGCGATGAATTTCTTAAAAGTATATAAAGGATCAAAATCAATGACATTACCATTAAATAATTTTCATTGTCAATATCATTTTTGCTAACAAAGAATTCATACTTTGATATTCTTTCATCTATAGGAAGAGAAACAACATTTTGTGTTTTTCTCTTAGAATTATTACTTGCTGGATAGTCCAAATAACCATCTGTATCAGAACTTATTAATTTGCGTTCAATCAACCAATCGTGAACTTTTATTGATACATTTTCAATAGAGTTTACTGGAATGAGAAATAACACAGGAATTGAAATTTTCAACTTTTTCAATTTTCCAGAACTTGGTTCAATAATTCCATTTCTTAATCTTTTCAAGTGATATTGATTTAAATTCAAATAACTATTAAAGGATATAATATAATTAAACGGAATAGTATTTTGCAAATCCAAGAAATTATAGTTAATATTAGTATCATTACTATTAATTGTGGTAATATTTTTAAAAAATTGAAACTTGAGTTGATCAATCGTGATTAAATGTAGTGTTAAACAGTAGCCTTTATTAAAAGAATTATTTTTTAAATACTTCATAGTTCTTCTATGTTTTTTTTTTAATCTTTTCAATAAATAGAGATCATCCTTTGAATTAGAATTATTACCGTTACCTTCTGAATCATGCAGAACCGAAGTATCTGAAGGTGGAAATTGGAAGGGGCTTGCTTTTGGTGCATTAGACTCAAACAATTTTGTGCCTGTATACCTTTGATAATTGATAAATCTTCCAATTAGTAAACTTTCAATGAAATCCAATTCTTTGGAACTGTCGGCCAATAATAAAACATTATAATTTTCATTAGGTTTGCGGTAGTTCAAAGCTTCATATTGGGAGATAATATTATTCAAAGCTTCAAATTTTCCGGAAATATTCATCAAGGAGAATTTTGTATTCATAAGAAGCATTTTCTTGGGTATATAATGATCAACTAATAAGTATGGATTATTTGATGTCAATGTCAAGTTTGAGTACAAAAGATTCAACATTTGATAATCCGAAATTGCATTAAAATTGTAGTTGGTATCATTTTTAAATTCTAATGATTCATTTTCAAAAAAAAAGGCTTTCAAATGAGAAGAATGAAGTTTCAATAAAATTTCACAAAAGTCAAGTTGAGGATCAGTAAGACTGGCTGGTAGATAATAAGTATTATCGTTATTCGTTTCTATAAGCTGAGATAAGTTCATTTTTTATCTCCTATTTTTATTTTAGGTTTCATACAATGATCAAGATAAATAATGAAACTAGTCAAGGATCTTTGAATAGAATGAAATGGTAAACGTTAAAGAATATATATTTTTAAATGATTTTTGGCAGCGAGATATTGATGTCTTTTCTCTCAGTTTCACACTGTCTTTTTTTTTTTTTGGTGCTTTCCTTGAGAAGCACACCGAACTGCGTATAGAAAAGGAATATAGCTCAAATGTATTCATCTCCGAAAATGAGATACTTCAAAGACATATATATATCATTTAGTTAAGATTATCTACCAATGAGAAGTAAAGCAGGGTATAATCTCTGATCATATCTGTACTACAAGAGCTTGAAGTCCAAGTTTACTGTCTAACATAAATGAGCAAAAAAGTATGATTGCAACAAATTAATACAAAAGTTACGTTACAAAGCAAGAAGATAATACAATTTTCGGCAAAGACTTTTGGTAAAAAATAATAATAAAAAGAAAATGGCTTCATGTAAATATCAATCACATTCATAAAAAAGAAAAAAGAAAAACAAATATTGATACATTATATATTTGAAAGTTGGTTGTAATAAACATTTATTTATTTGACATGATAATAATTTTGTTCATTTGTGTATTTTTTTGTAAAATACACAAATAACTTTGTCTCTTTTTTACATAGCTACAAAACTTAAAAAAGAAATAGACCAAAACCTTCTTGTGTTGAAAACACAAAAATATTGAAAAAAATATTTATTTTAAAACTTCTTAAGACAAAAAAAATGACACAGTTTAAGTTTTTTCTTGTTATTTTTAAGAGAAAAAAGGTTAATCATTATATAAAAAGTAAAACCCCCCAAGGGAGTAAAGAAGTACTGTGACTATATTTGACTATTAAATAAGATAGTTTACAAATTATTAATATTAATAAGAGTTATAATTTCATACTTATTAAATCAGGTGGCCAGTCATTTAATTGACAAGAATATCGAACATAGGTATATTATTTAAAAATATTTCCAATATACCAAAAAAGTATCTTTCCAATTGTAATATTCTTCTTTTTTTTTCCTCAATTTACTATTCATGCTTTTTATTTCTTTCAAGATTGAAATATAGTGCATCAATATATTTACTTTTAAAACAATCTGTGAACTAGAAATGGGTGGACTTATTCTATATTTTAGTTTAGTATCATTCCGTGAACTAAAAAAAAAAGAACTTATTCTACATTTTCGTTTTTACATCGATCTGTTTTCTTAAAAAAATTTTTGTTTATTTCTCTTTTTTAATATTAAATTTTCATCTTATATGTACTTAGTACTACTGAGAGTTGTCCATTTTGATTTTTAAAGTAGATAGGATAGATATTGATTTTGGATGCCGAAATGAATAAATATGAATCAAGAAAAGACGCGACGCGATATTAGAAAAACAATAGAAAAAAAGACTTTGGGTCCTGGGTATAAATAATAAAAAGAGGAACTCCGCAAAACAAAAAAAAGCAACGGTCACCTGCGTAAAGAAAAGTACGTGGACTTAGTAATTACAACCATTGATTTTTTTGTGTTCCTTTCCGCCGGTTTTCGGAAAGGGTAAATATTAAAGTGATTCTACTATCTGGAAGCCATCTTTTTTATTCGCGCAAAATAAACGCACTTCAAGACGTTAATTTTTTTTTTTCGCAGAACGATATAGCCAAACAAATGACTAGAAAGCCGGACTAGAATAAGACTTATATCTTAAATGTCTATCTATACTATGTAAAGCTTAAAAAAAAATTTCATTATGATATTATGAATATTTCAAAGCTTTAGTTTGAAGATATTATTTGTCCCAAATATTATTTGATAAATATAGACTTATGTATTTATACTTTTAAGTACATTGACTCAAATTGCCGAGGAATTAACACCCATATTTAGGAAAGATAAATATATTGTAAAGTTGGAAGCAATCTTGATTCAGATCAGTTCAACCAAAATTTTCATCTCTTAAATTAGGATATATTGATTCATTTACTTATATTTGTTACTCCACAAAACAGAAGTAAAAAATGTCAGACGAAAGACGTAAGTAATTCATTCATTTTTTTAGGGATTTGTTCAATAAAAACTAACGTGGGGTTTGTTTCATTTTACTATTATGTATAGCTCTTCCATTCATATACCAATTCGTTGCAGGTGCCGTTGCGGGCATATCTGAAATTTTACTCATGTATCCATTAGATGTTGTCAAGACTAGAATCCAACTTCAAACGGCTGCTGCCAATTCTACTAAATACACCGGTGTACTCAATTGTTTTACACAAATTATCAAGACGGAAGGCCCTGCTAGATTGTATCGTGGTATTAGTGCTCCAATCATGATGGAAGCACCAAAAAGAGC
The DNA here is from genome assembly GCA_031125485.1 of Saccharomycopsis javanensis. NCBI lineage: Eukaryota > Fungi > Ascomycota > Saccharomycetes > Ascoideales > Saccharomycopsidaceae > Saccharomycopsis > Saccharomycopsis javanensis. The sequence continues at coordinate 16,666 of JASTUL010000011.1, forward strand.
TTTGAAATTTGCTTCTAATGATGAATTCTCCAAGATTTATAAAAAATTGTTCAATAAAGATAAAGTTGACCAAAAATTAGCTATTTTAAATGGTGCTTCTGCTGGTGCTGTTGAATCGTTTGTTGTCGTTCCTTTTGAATTGGTCAAAATTAGATTGCAGGACAAACATTCTAAATATAAAAGTTCCATGGACGTTCTTACTAAGACTATTAGACATGAAGGTATCTTTGCAATGTATAACGGTTTAGAGGCTACTCTTTGGAGACATATTACATGGAATGCTGCTTATTTTGGATCAATTTTTCAAATTAGACAACTTATGCCAAAGCCAGAAGACAAAAATTCCAAAATGTTAGTTGATTTAGTTAGTGGGTTTGTCGGTGGTACTTTAGGTACTTGTATGAATATTTCTTTTGATGTTGTTAAAACCAGAATTCAAAATCAAGAGAAGGTGACTAAACCTGGCGAACAATTGAAATATAGATGGACTTGGCCAAGTTTGTTTTTAATCGCAAAAGAAGAAGGTGCAGGTGCTTTAACTAAAGGTTTATTACCAAAAGTATTAAGATTAGGTCCAGGTGGTGGTGTTTTGTTAGTAGTTTTTACAAAGACTATGGAGTTCTTCAGAAGTTCTTATTATAAAGACATTGATTCTAAGAATGAGCTAGAAAAGGATTCTGAAAAAAGATTGAAATAAAAATAACTGAGTCTTCTTTTTTTCCTTTTATTTCGACACAAATACATTTTTTTTACTTTTACTCTCAATATATATTGTGATATAAGAACATTCATTCTCGAACAATTTGTACGGTAATTTATAACTTATTACTAGTTACATTGAAACTGCAGCATGATCACCTGCACATACACACATCTAAATCGTACACTAGTATACATTATTGATAATATCAAAACTCCTGTAATAATAATTAAACATACATTGAAAGAACTGGATAATAATTAGGATATTGTGAACAGTCATCATATACATTCATAACCCATCATATGCAAAATTAAATCAAAAATGATCTTTTGTCTCTTATTATATATATCCAACAATACACCATTTATGTAGCTAGATCATATACTACATGTATTTATAAACAATTGCAAGCAAATTGACAAGAAATTATTTTACTTTATTGGAAAATCTGCATGTCGACCTATTTATTGTGTAATGAAATATATATGTGGGGTTAACTAACCTAAGGTTATGAAGCACCGTGTAATCAATAATAACAATTATTGTTTGAGAGGATTGTCATCCGCATCTAATAGTAATATATTACTAATTACTTTTTACACTCAAGGGATAAAACTTAAACAAAAAAAAAAAAGAAATATAAAGAAAAAAAAGCCTGACTAAAATTGAAAAATGTCCAATATATACATATAAACTATAGTGCTATATTACAATCAGAATTTCGTGAGTATTATAAGAAATATTTCATATTCTCAAATCCGATTTAAAAAATCACTTACATATATTAGCTTGTGATTATTGATCTCTTGACATTTTTGCACTGTTTATGATCAATATAAAATAAATAAATACATATATTGGCGCATATATAAATCAGTTAATTACTTCTTTTTGTTTTTCAGGTTATACTTTTACTGGCAGCCATAAATAAAAGCAAAAAAAAAGTTAAACGATCTTAGATATTGATTAATAATTTCTTGCATATAACCTTTCCAGAATATAATATATTCTGTTCGCCAAGATCGCATCTAAAATAATTTATATTTAATACCATTTATGAAACATGTCCAACTCAAATATTCCTCTTGATTCAACTTTGACTGCCTCAGAACCACTTCTGACGTCAAACGAACTCAATAGTATTGCTTCCCCTTTAATAATACATAGTTCATCACCTCCACTACCTGATACAGAAGTGAACACACCAACAGTTGTTCCTTCATTACCTATAGTCAAATGTATTGCTCGTGCACGAATCCCAACCACAACAAATCATGACATTTTCCTTCATCTTTATTCAAACAATATTGACAATAAGGAACACCTTGCCATAGTTTTTTCAGAAAAGATTCGTTCCCGTTCCTTATTTCACAAATATCCAAACGAGACGCAATCTGACAGAATGACAAGAGGTGCTTACATAGGTAAACTTACACCTGGACGTATATCTGCTGATGTAGATCCTCTAACTGGCGAAACTCTCAAATTTAATCCATCTACAGGTGATCTTATTTATGATGATGACCAAAAACAAACTTTTCTTATACCAACAGTTGATGATCCGGTATTGGTACGTGTGCATTCTGAGTGCTACACAGGTGAAACAGCGTGGTCCGCTCGCTGTGATTGTGGTGAGCAATTTGATGAGGCTGGCCGTTTAATGGCGCAAGAAGGTAAAGGATGTATTGTCTATTTAAGACAAGAAGGACGAGGTATTGGTCTTGGAGAAAAGTTAAAGGCTTACAATTTGCAAGATCTCGGAGCTGACACAGTACAGGCTAATTTGTTGCTTAGACATCCTGCAGATTCTAGAAGTTTTGGTCTCGCTACCTCTATTTTACTTGATTTGAACATTTGCAATGTAAAGTTATTGACAAATAATCCAGACAAGATCGCAGCCATTGAAGGTAAACAAATAGTTGGTGGCGATGATAAGAATATTCAAAAAGTAATCAACGTAGTGGAAAGGGTTCCTATGATTCCTATTGCTTGGCAACGAGAGCATTCGAATGATAATGAAGGAATTAAATCGAAGGAAGTAGATGGGTATTTGAGAACAAAGATTGAAAAAATGGGCCATTTGTTACAACAACCTTTAAATATCGGTCACTAAGGACCATAAAAACATATTTAGCCTTTAATTATATGTACATGTTGATTATATTTTTTTTTTGGTTTGAATAATTAACTTTTTTGTATTTTTTATTTTGATTCACCTGTCAATATTAGGTGGTTAGTTTTTGCAATGGTATAAAAAAAAAATCTCTCGGGGGCGATTCGAACGCCCGATCTCAAGATTAATGTTAACATTACAGTCTTGCGCCTTAAACCAACTTGGCTACCGAGAGTTGATTGTTATAATAAAAGTATTGTATAAGATATTTTAGTAGAAGAATATCTTTTGTAATATTGTACAAATCAATTGTTGTGATGTGTCGAGGCAAAGGAACTTGTTGACTTTGCAGAGATTCTTGCTCGATATTGGAATCACTATTTACATTAATAGTCACTATTGATTTGAGAGAGATAATATATATATTGTTTATTTCCTTCTTTTTCCCTTCTTCTTTCTGCAGTCCTTTGTGTTACTTGGAAAGTTTACCTCATTTATATATGTGATTTATAATAATGATTAACGTGATATCAAGCGACATGATATAAAAATTAAATGAAAAAATATAATATAAAATATTCAAAAACACTAATTAAACCTCGCGATCTTATACTATTTTATTATTCTATTATCATATTTTAATCAAGGATTTTACTCATTTATTATTTATATTCATATGTATTTACATAGAGTTTTATATTTAAATACAATTATTTATGATTTTCTCTTCAAAATAACTGAATGTAAATTCAAACACTTCTAATCCTTCAAGTCATTTACTTTTAACATTAATTTATACTTGTGAAATAAACATCATCACAACGATTGTATACCATTCTGTATTCATGTTAATCCTCTTCTTCATCAGGTGTATTGGGAAGTTATGGTTGTTTTACATATATTCCCTTATGGACTTATATTCCTGCATGATATACTCATTCCAACGGGTTGATATTCTTTCCCACAGGTGAATATATTTCAACATGCATATGATTACATTATCCTTTATTTTGTATGATAATGAGTCAGTCATTACGATGTAATATTGGCTCAAAACGAAGAGAATTAGAGTTTCTCGATAAAGTTGGTAGCTTTATTAAAAGACAAATTTAAATAAATGTTGTCTTCATCAATAGACATATCATTATCTAAAGAAGAAGCCTCATGTTTTTTATTATCAATTTTAGTATTAATTAAATCTTAAATAGTTAAAAGTTCTATAATCTTATCAAATTCATTAGAAACATTTTTTTGCAATTTATCAATCTTTTCATTGATGAAATGTTTAAATAATTTTAACGATTCAAAGCTCTCGACGTTTGATAAAGTTTTATTGATAAATTGATTATGACGTTTGGTCTCAGACATGGATGATAAACTTGACATTATAGATATATTTATCTTGCTAATTAATTAATACTTTTGATGTAGATTAACGAAATTTTACTCATTCTGTAATAAGAAACTTATTAACAAATAATTAATTTACTTAAAGGATCAAAAAGTAATATACTAAAAATTTGTAATGTACTTTGAGATAAGTTATTAGGTATATAAATATGAGTAAAAATCCTTGTACAGAATAAAATCATATAATAAAATAAATAGAACAAGTAAAACTTCAAATTAAAATTGACATCACGGATAAAAAAGAAAATTCAAAAATAGTATTATCAGCCAGTCATAAGTCAACATTGGCTACGACAGATACTTATATTCAAAATTTAATATTACTAATAGTATTGTCCTCACGTTATATTCTGATAAAATTTATTTAAATCTGAATACTCTTTAAGGCTTAAAAAATACTAACTGATAATATTGAAAAAAAAAACCTTAAATTATTGACGGGTTTGAAAAGATTCTCCGTTATTTAAGCAATCAAGCTCAAACTGAATGATTCAGTTTCTGTGACAATTTAACTGATTCGAGACGAAAGGACAACAAAATTAGGTTCAGCAACTCAAAAGATAATGCTTTGAATATTAAGGAGAGATCTAACATGTTTTGTTTTTATAACAATTCTATTATTCTTTTTTTATTGGTCAACATACTAATTTAATGTAATATACTATTTGAAAATCTAAATAATAATTGTTACAGGCCATGCTCTCTGTGTGTTGCATATGTCCTACATGAAAGGTACATCGCTCGTAATGTTTTTGGTGGGATATTAAAATTTTTTTTCTTTTTCAATTACGTTCTTTTTTCCTTTTTTATCTCACTGTCTGATAAATTGCTTGTACTCTGAAAATCTTTTAATGTTAATGATAAAATCATATCTTTTTTTTCTTTTGCAATCATCTTTAGATCCTTTCTTTTTCTATGTATCTGTTTGATCATTTATAAAAAGAAATTGAATAAGTTTAAGAACATAAAGTTCAAAGAAGATGGAGATGGAGTTGCCAATAAGAGGGAATATCGAAAATGCTGTCAGTAATGATGTAATCAAGAATTTACAAATCAGTAGGGATACATTAATGAGTCAGAAAAAGAGCAAGGAGGAGACACATGATCAATTAATTGATAAGTATTACAGTTATTTGACTGAATTAACGAAGACTTTGATTGAAATATCGTCACAAATCGAAAATGATAATGGTAATATTATAGAGGTAGCAAAAATAATTAGATATATTTTAACAGAAATTAATTCTATTTTTGATACCAGTTTGGACGCGGGTGTGTTGAAAGATCAAGAATTTAGAAATGAAATTTTGAAGAAATCTAATTTGTGCTTAAAACTTTTGAAGTGCTTCACATTTATATTCAGCCAATTTTTAAATTTGAAGCTTTTTGATATAGTATCGATCGTGATTCTATTATTGAATAATCTATCCAAGAGTATCTTCAAACTATTGATGCAAGCTAATGAAAATGATGACGATATTCAATCCCAAGAGGTATATTTTGAATTTCAAAATTTACAATCTTTAATAATAGATTCTTTGAAGTGGCAGAAAAATGATTCAATAATTTTGAAATTGAATAGTATAAAATTTATAACGAATCTAATTCAAATTCAATTGCCTTTACCTCCAAGAGATCCAAGAAGAAGAAACAGACAAAACAATAGTAGCTCTTCTAACAACAATATACCTGATTTCTCAGTTTCGTTATCTTCTGATGTTCAAAATGATATTCATCCTTTCTTACAAGAAAATAAACTTCGTACTGATGCCTTAAATATGTTGGACATCATCATGTCGCTTTTTTTAGAAATTGATGTGGACGAAGATACCTTCAATAATGGAAGGACAACAGTGTCTTTGGATGAAAATAGCAATGATGAGGATGAATATGATTATTTCAATGATAAAAATGGAAAAGCGTGTGTATTAAATAGTCAGGTCATGTCGTGTGTATGTTTTTGTTTAATCCAGTTATTAAAGAAAAGACCTTTGATTGTCAAAGATATAATATTGGAAAGAATGGTAAAATATAATTCCAACAATATATTAGTCTTTCAGTCTTCCCAAGATAAGAATTTTTTTGAGGGTAAGGATTTTGAGAAATTAAGTAAGTTACAGAATAAATTAATTAGAAGATTCAGTGATAGATCCATGAAATTATTTTTGAATCATTTATTCAAAAATGGAACTTTGAAGAAGGAAATTAATGATGATTATTTAAAGATGATTAATAGTATTATTCAATCACAAGACAAACAAAGGAAACTAAAGAATTTAACTAAGGTAGATACCAACTCTGAAGATATTAAATACTTCAAGAATTTAAAAGCAAAAAAAATGGAGTTGAAAAAGTTGGCAAATGCTAAGAAATATTTATTAGAAAACAATAATAATTTTTTAACTTCTGAAAGAGATATACTAGACATAATGAAGAAATATCCCAAAAGATTTGAACATTTACAGAATAGCGATGATTCTAAATCGTTAACTAACGCACAAGTATTTAACTTGATAAATGATACGAATAATGAATTGGCAAGTTTTGACTCAAGTTTATTAAACAATGATATTTCCAAACAATTGATTACAATTGCTTTAAATAAGGCTTCGGTCAAAGACCTAACAATAGCTTCAAATTTAATTTTGCTAGAAGTGAATAAAAAATTAAATGTATCTAAAAAAAATGTTTCTCAGTCAATGGATATCGACGATAATGAGAGTTCAAATTTGGATGAACCCCAGAGTAAAAAACTTAAGCTAGACATAGTGGACAGCAATTATTCTTTACCTATACCTGCTGAATTATCATTTGAGGAAAAGAAACTCAGTTTGAATCTAATTATCAATAATTTTTTTGAAGCAGCACAACTGAAAGAGTTTGCAAATTTAATCAAAACTTCTGAAAGTTCAGGTATGACTAATAACAATAACAAAAATTACAATAACAACGGTGGTAGTACAAATGTTTCCAGTTTAAATAAAATTGCTATTTCTAAGTGGGAGAAAAATTCATGGGCTATTTTCTTGATTAGAATGGCAACTAGAGGATTTCAAGATGATCGATTAAGTGATATCATAAGAGATTCCTTATTTAAATATTTCTTGGAATCTATTAATTCGAGAATGGATATTGTAATTGACTGGTTGAACGAAGAATGGTATTCAGAATTCATTAAACAAGAAGCAAAGTTATTAGATGAGTTGAAGTCAACACAGGAAATTGAGGTAGACTATCAAAAAATAGAGACCCCAAAATATATTGAATTAACTATTAAGTTGTTGGACTCTATAATTCCATTTTTGGAAAATAAAGATCGTAAAATCTTTATCAGGTTACTATCTGATCTTCCATATTTGAACAAGGAAATTATAACGAAATTGAAAAGTTTGTGCACAGACAAAATGAGATACACTTTAGGCCTTCAATCTTTACAATATCTAATTATGGTCAGGCCTCCCGTGAAAGAAACTTGTATAGAGATTTTGCAAGAATTACAAGTTGAATTTTCTAGTAATAAAGAAGAATTTGATAACATGTTGCCTGCAGTTGAAAAGTTAATTACTAAATATAAACCAAATAATGGTCCTTCAAAGTGAAATAGATTTTTTATAATATATAAAGATATAGTTAGACATATTACGTTTCTGAGTCTTCAATTTATGCTTTTTTCGTTTTTAAGTAAGAAGAAATTACCTATTTAAAATCGATGTTGACTTACGTTTTATCCGCGTCGCGCATCATTTCTTCTCGTATAAGATCTCATGCGGGAAGAAGAAACATGAAAAATTCGAAAGAAAAAAAAGAAAATATAACAACTACGGGATTACCGATATATATAGATAGTTTACAGCTTAACAATAATATTAATATCCAATAAAAGAAATTAGGTAATCCATTACCATCTACTCAAAACGACATTATAAATAATGACAGAAGCACAACCTGTTTACACCGCTTCAATTACTGCTCCAGTTAATATCGCAACCTTGAAATACTGGGGTAAGAGAGATACCAAATTAAATCTCCCAACAAATTCATCTATATCAGTTACTTTAGATCAAGAACATTTGAGAACCTTGACAACTGTGGCAACATCTCCAAAATATGTTGCAAGTAAATTATTTTTGAACGGAAAGGAAGATTCATTGAATAAACCTCGTTTGATTGCTGTTTTATTAACTTTGAAAAATTTAAGAAAAGAATTAGAATTGAAAGATCCATCATTACCTAAATTTAGTGAATGGAGTTTATTAATTAATTCTAGTAACAATTTCCCAACTGCTGCTGGATTGGCTTCTTCTGCTGCTGGATTGGCTGCATTTGTCTGTGCAATTGCCAAATTGTATCAATTACCACAATCCTCATCTGAAATTTCCAAGATTGCTAGACAAGGATCAGGCTCTGCATGCAGATCTCTATTTGGTGGATTTGTTGCTTGGGAAATGGGTGAATTAGATGATGGCTCAGACTCAAAGGCAGTAGAAGTTGCAGGCAGACAGCATTGGCCTGGTATTAAAGCAGCTATTTTAGTTGTAAGTGATGTCAAAAAAGATACCTCAAGTACTTCTGGTATGCAAATCACTGTTAATACTTCTGATTTATTCCAACATCGAATTAAAGAAGTTGTCCCCAAAAGATTTATTGAAATGAAAGAGGCAATTATTAAAAAAGATTTTGCTAAATTTGCTGAGTTAACCATAAAAGATTCAAATTCCTTCCATGCAGTTTGTTTGGATTCATACCCACCTATATTTTATTTGAATGACACCTCAAGAAAGATTATAAAGTTAGTAAATATTATTAATGAGAATGCAGGATCTTTAATTGCTGCATACACCTTTGATGCAGGTCCAAATGCTGTTATTTACTATGAGGAGGAAAATGAAGAAAAAATATTATCTGTGTTAAGTACCTTTTTCGGTGATTTACCGGGATGGAGAGATAGTTTGAAAAATTCGCTAAAAGAATCAACCATTGGTACAGATGTTTTTGATAAATCTGATTTCAATGTGTCAAGACTTATTTTGACAAACATTGGTGATGGCCCACAAGATACTTCTGAATCTTTGATTGACAAAGAAGGTGAACCAGTATTCATTAATTGAATGCGTAAAAGCTTTAAATTTAACTTAAACCATAATTTATTTTAATCGATGATAAAAACAGACGAAAAAAAATTTTTTTTTTGAAAGTATATATATATATTAGTTTCACAATAACTAACGTTTTTGTACAAATATAAGTAGAGCTAAATTTAAATTAACTTAGAGAAGTAAGTATTTGAAATTTGGAAGATAAAAAAAATATATCAACGACACACAAATTGGTGGAAAAAATAATAATAAATAATAAATACCCTTAATGGATAATTTAGGATAAAGTTAGAAGGAAGCCATTCTATTTCTAAGAGTATTTAAAATAGAATATAATATATATTTTTTGATAAAATTTAGTAGCCTATTGATAACATCAAAGGTATCATAATTACTATTCAAATGGGTATAATTGCGGAGTCTTAAGTATATTCCGTAATTGGTAATAAAACACACCATTTCAAATAATTTTCTCAATCCTGCAAAATCACCAAGAAAAGACAGGCAACTGATTAATTGCCCTTTTATTTGACCAATTTTCTGATCAAATTTCATAATGTCCAATGACTGACCACATGTCAACTTTGATATCACTTCATTATTTAAAAAACTGTTGAAGCTAGTTAGTGGATTACATTCTTGAGAAGTTATATCCCATACCTCTCTTTTAATGAAAAGTTCATTAGTTAAGAAATCTCCATAGAGAAGATTTGAATCTGGAGCTATATTGCATTCATTATGTTTGCTTCTAATAATTTTGAATAGTAAATATTTGCACAACAAAAATTCATCAGAGGGTACACAATTTTTATTGAATAAAATATATTCAGCGTCAGTCAATAACTTATCAGATTCAAAATGATTATATTGATCATATATAACAGAATAATCAATAGCTGCTTCCAGTACAAACTTTTTATATTGCATTAATCTTAGGCCTATCATATCATCTGAGTTGGTGCCATGAGAGCTTATACTTTTCTTAACACTTGTGAATAAATCATCGATTGTATAATATTTCTTCCCTAAAGGTGGAATATTTTGATTTTCTTTAACTAAAGAATTATCACCTAAATCATTTTCATCATCGTAAATTTCTAATACTGTGAATTTTGAGTTCCAGCAGTCCTCATCAAAATCATCATTATCACTTTGATTTTGAAAATATCCTATGCTGTTTCTTAATGACTAAGACAAATAAAATGTAATGTTAATACTAATGCCACAATTCTAAAGACAAAATTATAAACAATAGGGATGCCCTTACCATTCTAGGTTTAATAGAACGTATCCAATAGTAGATAAAAATCTATATTTCTAAATATCGATTTCTCTTTATTGTACTTGATAAGAAGTAAACAAAAAAAAGGACTAGATAAAGTCGAATGTATGTTGCTCTCTGTCACGTTTTAAAAATTAGAGAAAATTGATCAAATAAACTTGTAACTTTCATAAAGTGTCCAAATCCAATTTATTTCTATGTTTTACTATCACACCAGTATATAAAAAAGCAAAACAAAAATACAAAATCAGTACTGTGTTTTGTAAACCGTTCCAACTAAAAGGATGCTTTTTTTTAACTGTAGTAGTAGTGACGTGCACGTATGTAAGTTGTGTTTCAACATGCATAAAATTTGTTTCATAGTAGCTTCCATGAAATTGCACCATTTAAATACAGTATCTTAATATCAGTTTTCGCCTTTAAATAAATACCACTTAATTTCTCGTTATGTTTTATTTTTTTTTAAATTCAATTTTCTGAAAGCCTCACATTAGTAAGCTAACTTTTTATTAAATATATAATCTTTAAATTATCACATTCATAGGTATATATGAGATAGAACATGGATTTCGACAATAGATTTCTCGCTAGAGACAATGATATAAATTTTAATGTTGAATCAAGGTTTCACCAAAAGCAACTTCCAAATAGAAAGTCTGTTTATTTGCAACAGCAACAGCGTCAATCCAATCTTTATACGCAACAACAACCGCAACAACCACGTCACTTTCAACAATATTATCAACAACAATGCTACATACCACAACAAGCATATACAATGCAACCAAACAACAGCTATATAAGAGAGCCTCAACCAAAAAGATATCCAGATCAAAAACAATATTCTCAGTTTATTTTACAGGATCCTCCAACACAAAGACCGAATACTGTAGGAATGAGGCCAGCATCTCCAATTAGAAACATAAATATACAAAGATCGGTATCCCCTCTTAGAAACGAATCTCCTGTATATTGTAATCATAGTCAACAGAACTGGAGAGCAGGCTCGCCAGTTAGAAGAAATTCACCTCCAGAAGTTCCAACAAATTTAACACCAACGAAAAATTTAAGCATGTCAGATCCTGACTTTTCAACCCCAGAAAGTGTGAATTCCAAAAGGTCTTCAATAACTGAGTTGAATAATATAAATATAACACAAAACTCAAATAATTCTGATACAGATATCAGTGAAGATGATGATGATTTAGCAAGAGAAATTAAGATTGCAGAGGAATTGGCCAAAAAAGCCGAAATGATTGCAGCCAGAGCAAGAGAAAAAGCAACAAAAAAAAAGCAGGAACAAAGGCAAAAGTTATTGCAACAAATTCCTATTAAAAAGTCAGTTGAAAAAGTTGAACAGAAAGAAGTTCTCCAAAAACAGATTGCAGCTAAATCAACGAATATTTCAACATCGAATCCTATCGAATCTTTTTTCGCAGATACCAGTACCAAAGACACTAATGAATGCTCCACAAATCCTAAGCACAAGCCACAAACAAGATCAAACAGTGAAGAATCAAAGATAAAAAAAAACAGAGTTACTAGAGAAGAAGTTTCTGAAATTATCAACAATAATGAGAAAGATAACGCAAAATGTATGTTTGAAAAACCAGAACTCAGTAGACAAGAACTTAGACAGATAAAAAAAGAAGAAGAACAAGAATTGAAAAAGTTCAAAAAATTTCAAGAAACTGAGGCCAAAAGAATTCGCAAGGAAAAAGAGAGAATTCAAAAAGAAAAAGAACGCGCAGCTAAGAAGAAAGAGAAAGAACTTTTAAAAGCCAAAAAGGAAGAAGCTAGAAAATCCAGAATCGAGCTAATCAAAAAAGAAAAGGAAGATGCCGCTGCTGAGAAGAAAGCTAAGTTGGAACTAGAAGCTAAGATAGGTATTGAAAAGAATAGTAAATTAGAAAAGGACGTCCAAAATGGATCTCAAAAAAAAAAATTAACCAAAAAGGAGAGAAAAGAAGAAGCTGAAAGAGTGAGACGTCAATTTGAAGAAAAACAAAGACAAGAAAAGATAGCTATGAAAAAATATAGGCAATCGGTAAGCGAAAGTAACCGTAAATCTGTATTGCAAGCTTTTGCTTCAACCGCTATCATTACAAGTGAAAACACAGTTCCATTTGATTCCTCTTTTGTTGCACCTGACAAAAATCATATATCGTCAGATCAGAAGTCCACAAAACTTGCACTTAAGACTAAGGATATGTCTAAAGAAATTGACCCAGAATTTCATTCACCAACAGATATGTTGGTCAACGGTGAAGAAGATTCATCATGGGAAGATTATGAAAGTGAAACAGAAGAACAGGAAAAGAAAAAGGCAGATAGAAAGAGCATCAAAAGTTTTATGAAAATTTTGCATCAAGCTAATTCTAATGATACTTCAACTTCCAAAAATCATTCTAAGTCTGATCACATTGAAGCAATAGTACCTCCTGTGTACTGTAATGCTAATAACAAATTGTCAGATCCAATCTTATCTTCTAACTATGCTGCTCCTGGTCAGCATAATCAAAATAGAAAATCAATTAACAAATTCTTATTTTTCAGTAAGAAGAATGCGTCTGATGAGAAGCAAATCAAAGACATAACACCAGAATTACAGGCATGCGTAACTGGTGAGTTCGATTCATGTTTTGACGAAGACGAAGATGAAGGTTTTACTTTTGAAAATTCCAATTTTACTATCAGAATAAATGATAAACAAGATATACCGGATTCTAAATCAAGAAATGCAAAATTGAGAACAAGTATCAACAGAAAATCTCTAATAAAAGCTTCTCAAGGAACCCCAGTCACTCCATACATTGATTATAATGAAATGGGATATTTACAAGATATCATTGAAGTTTCAGATAATCTGAATAAAGCAGCCCTTTTCAATAATTTGCCTGTCTTGACTGAACTGGAAGATGATGACTGCTCTATCTTGAGTAGTGACCAGAACTCAATGAGACAAGAAACAAGTGGAAGTCTAAATGTGTCACCTTTAACCAACTATTCTTCAGTAAAATCTCCAAAACTGATTCTCAAGAGTAATAATTCAACTCCAAGAAATCAAACCATTTCAGAATTCAACACTGTTTCTTTTTGTGAAAAAGTATATGTAAAGAGAACCTATTCAAAGGAACTGTATGATAGACAATCAGATGAAAGCAATACTTGCTCCTCACTAGATGCAGATGTCATTGATTCAATCAAAGCAGAATTAAATCTCTTTAAAAGACAGGAGATGCCAGTTCACAGACAAAGTTTACAAAATACTCATTTTTTTGAACTCTAGAAGTTGCTGAAACTTAGCGCACATGTACTTTTATGCTAAAGCATTTATGAATCAGTTTTTTGTCTTTTCAGTTCCTTTTTTATTATAAATATTGTTTTGTTTATTTCAGTTACTTATTATTTTTTTAAATATTATTTTTGTATTTTTTTGTACCATAAATTGCATTATTAAGCACATAAGTTATTACTGTAGCCGCACAAAATCAGGCTTATGTTCAATATTTACCGATAATGTTGGATCAAATATTTCCATAAATTCTAGATCAGCTTCACCTTTTCCGCCAGCAAATTTGACATATTCATCAAATATACCACTTAGACTCCATCCTTGCAAAAACTTTCGCATTATTCCAACTAAAACACCTACTCTATGTTTTCCTTTATTTGAATGTATTAATATAGGAAAGTTTCTAGTATCTAGTATCAATTGTAATGCTGATAAATATGATCTGGGATTGTTCATAACAAATGGCTCTTTTGATGATTTTGTTTTGATGTAGTAAAAATTGATTTGGGAATTGTGGACCCACTGATAATAATCAAACTGGTCTTCTTTATCACCTAAATAAATTATGGTTTTTAAATTCAATTTTTGTAGGAAATCGTAATTTGTAATAATTGGATGTCCTGATCTATATAAACCATCTTCTACTACAGAAAAATTTAGCGGCGGTACGTAAGTCTTTCTCTTATAAAGAAGCTGATAGTTATAAAGAATCTGATCATCAGCAGAACAGTTTGATAGCATGTCATAAATTATCTGATTATTTTGAGTTATTGCATCTTGATCAGCATCTTCTTGCCTATTAGAACATTGCTGGCAAATATCCATATTCACATCGTTTCTTACATTAGTATAATTATTATCATGAGATTTTGTATTATTTTCAAGCCTACTGTTTCGTCCGTAAGACTCAGTATCGCATTGCTTGTTACCTAAAACATCATAATCTAGCTCCTCTTGGAATTCCAAATCATCTAACAAATCATCCACAGGTTCCCCATCTTCCATTAACGGATGTATATCTTGATTCATTATACTTTAATTAATTTAGCAATGTGCACGTTATGTGAATCTATTATCTATATGAATCCATGTTTAAAATCCTCTGAGCGCAATTTAATTTCTTTGAATGTGGTCAACCATGCCTAACTACTTTTATCTTTCCTTTTTCTTTTGCACTGATACTGAAAACACCATTTCTTTTTAAGCTAATGATCACTACTCACGCACGAGTATATCATCTGTATGCTAGTGTTACTAAAACACACGAAGAACAAACGGCTGTCAAATTATAGTTACAATTGTAAAACAAACTAATATTATATTAATTGTCCTCTAATATACAAAAATTAAATTACATTCTATCAACATCAACTGTAATTTCGAAATTTATGTTTCCATTTTCTTGTTCTGCTTTAATGACAGCAGTTTTGATGATTTTTTCTAGAGCAGTACGTACATTATATTCATCTTGATCGGAGCCACCTTTCATGTTTAATTTAACCAATATGAGAAACAAAGAATAGTTAACCTTTGTAATCAAAATTCTGTCAAGTCTATAATGTGACTTAAATCCTTCAGTTTCCAAAATTCTATTTTCAATATCTGATGATATTCGATTGTAATTTTTAGAATTGTAAGGAAAGGCCAATAAAATTATTTTAAATATCTTCTTCATCATAAGGAATGCAAAATAAAGAATTAAAATAGCAATTACAAAAGTTTGGACCTCATTAAAGCTCAATATAATACTGTGAAAGTACTGATAAAAAAGCAACAAATATGTGATGAAGATAACAGTCAACAATTTTATTGGATTTGTGACTATTGTATTTTTTGTAATTATCACTCTAATTCCTGTAATAACTTTCATAAAAGCAGATCTGAAAAAAGATACTTGGTTCAATTTAGATTTTTCATTGTAATCATTCTCTTCATCATCTAAAAGTCCAAGACTAGTCAGTTTTTTCTTTATATTATCCGCTGATCTTGTACCTAAAGTAGGATCGGATGAATGCAATAATAATTTGCTATTAATTAAAGTGATAACTAAGCCAGTCAAAACAAGAGAAGTGAACAAAAACGGCGACATCTCTCTCGAATTTTCATTATGTTCATGATGATTTTCATGATTAAAATCCAAATCAATGAGACTGATAACAAACTCCTCAATGCAATGCATAATTAAATCGAAGCCAACATAAAACAAAGCTACACTTAGTGCAAATCCAAACAATACCTCTAGCCTTGATAAACCAAACGGTCTTTTGATTGAGGTTTTGTCCCATACTTCAAAGTTTTTAAATACTTGTACTATGACACTAAGTAAATTATTAATAGAATCAAAAAAAACCAAATGTGAAAGAGTAGTCAAACAGGGTAAAGAATACCGAAAGCCAAATATAAAGACAATACAGGCATATACTATATGTATTGCACAGTTGGACAATTTGAACTTTTGATCATCCTTTAATGAGTCAATAAATTCTTGAAAATTGGGAATAGGTAATGAAGTAGGAATATTCAATTGAGAAGATTTTTTTTTAGGCTCCTGGAAAAAGTTCATAGATACAGATGAATGTTTATAACGATGACCTTTTCTGTGTGAAGTCTTTTGAAGAATATTGGTTGTATTATTAGACATTGAAATCGAAGTATAATTAAATGGACTGGAACTGCCATTGTAAGTAGAGGATTGTGAATCTCTTCTTCGAGTTGGACTACTTCTTCTTGACAGACCATTTTTGCGAGTTGGCGAACCTGGGGGACCGAACCTAAAACTTGGAGACGGCGGAGGTTGTAGATCCATATAGTCGTCACCAATAAACTTTTTTGGAGAACTTTTATTATCAACCACTAATGATGGTGTTGAATTATTGATATATCCATCCAAATCAGAATATATAGATTTGGGACGAGTTCTTCTGCTTTTGCTGAGTGATACCGAGGACATCAAACCTATCAGGGGTGATCCAGTTACATTTCCCAACGAGGATTTATTTGGGGATGTTGAGGAAGACGCAATTGATTGTGTTGGTGATTCCATTGCTGGCTCAACAAACTGGTACTTTGGTACATAGGGAAGATTAGGAGGAGAAAGAAGTTTATTAGGAGATTCTTTGGACATTGTTTCTTTGCAAGAAAATGAGAATAGGCAAGATAAAACAGATACCTTTTGATTTCTTGCAGTTTTCTCAATGTCACTACTAAGGAGATTTAAATAGTAGACTTACTCGAATAATAATAAACAACTTAAATACCCTGGTCCAATAACCGCAAATAACTACGGTGGTATATAAATACAGATAGGTGTCTCTTCATTAATTTACAAAAAAAGGAACATGAAAAGTATGCACATAAATTGCTAGAGATGTCGCACGTTAATATACTGACTGCTCTTTTGAAGTTGCTTGATTATTTTTTCTTATTTCTTCCATACAAAAAAATGGAACCAGTACGGCAAGGCATGTGTATTTTTAAAGGGCAAATAATTCATGTGATCAAATTTTTTGCGCTTGCCTTTTTTTTGACTTTTCTTTTAAAATAACCATTTTCAATCTTTTTCCAAGAGTATCAAGATTTTCAATTTTCTAGTGAAACTTTTTTAACATAGTGATTAAACCCGTTCCTGTTGACTAGAGTTCAGTCCTTTCGGGTTCAATGATCGATAGAAATCTTTGGTGATGGTGGTGGATAGGATCTTAACTTTGAAATTTGGTAATTTTATTATGAGCGTACTGCTTCTAACCAAAGGAAAAAAAAAAAAAAGAACAAAAAAAAAACGAAGTTGAATATTGACAAAACTGACTGACGAAATCTTGCACCGTATATACACAGTCTATTATAACAATATTGTTTCAACATCCAACAACATAATAGTAAAAAGTATGTGGAGTAAATGGCATTGATAGATTAAATTTTGGATTTTTAAGATAGGATATCCAAGATATATGATGTTGTGGAAGAAATTTGGGTAATATTATGATGGGAATAACTTGAAAAGAGAAGACGTAGCTAGTTTGATATATATTGAGAAATACCTCATACATATATATGTCTTTTTGAAATGGAGATGAATATTTTTTATTTTTTTGCAAATGATCTCTTGTCAGATGGTTTTACCGTGAGAATTAATTTGATTTACAAATATTTGGTAAACGATTGGAATGTAAAAGATTTTTATCGACCAAAACCTGAAAATAAATTAGTGTTGACAAATGTGTTCTGTTAATATCAGTGAATAATTTCCTTTGAAAAATTGGAATAAGAATTAGCGAAGTAGAGTTCTATTTTCAAGAATATTTAGTGATTCTTAATTGATTCAAACTTTATATGGTATAGGAACTAAAGTATGAATTGATATCTAGTAAAAGCATTTGATTGTCGACTTCTGAAATAGCCCATGAAATATTCATTTCTATAGAATAGCCAAGATTTTTGTTTTTTGGCTGAACATTTATCTACACGGAAATTCAAATTTGCATCTATCATATCACGTCAGTAATTGATTGACAGTTTTACAGATACTAACCATTTTCTTTAGATGAAATACTTGGCTGCTTACTTATTACTCGTTCAAGCTGGTAAGGCTGAACCAACCGCTGATGAAATCACCAAGGTCTTAGAATCCGTTGGTGTTGAAGTTGAATCTGAAAAACTTGACAAATTGATTGCCGAAATCTCTGGTAAGAACGCTGAAGAATTGATTGCTGAAGGTCTTGAAAAATTATCTTCAGTTCCAACTGGTGGTGCTGCTGCTGCAGGTGGTGCTGTTTCGGGTGAACCTGAAGCTGCTACTGAAGCTGCCGCTGAAGAAGAAGAAGAAGAATCCGATGATGACATGGGTTTCGGTTTATTCGACTAAGCTAGTTTTCTTTCATGTATAATTATTGATGATTATTAAATGGAGAAGTAATATATTATAATTTTTGATTGTAGATAAAACAAAAAAAATATCAATAAAAGAAGAAATGGTTGGAATTGAAGAAATGCATCCTATACTTATTTAAAATCTTCTAACTAATTTAATCTTATAGTCCATTGGTTCAATAGCAACAGAGCTTGGTACTTCATTTAACTTAAATGGATTGTCACTGATCATTTTACGTGTATTTTCCGGTTCTTTTATATCGAATCTTACAAGTAAACGAATTAATAATGTGTACATCTCTTGGAATGATAAATGATTTCCTATGCACATACGAGAACCTAGACCAAAGCTGAAATGTGTTAAATCGGCCTTTAATAAAAGCTCTTCATCACCCCCATCGACTGGATGTTTTAACCATCTTTCCGGGATAAATAAGTTCGAGTCAGGAAAATATTTTTCATCATGATTTCCTGAATATGCATTCATGAAAAGTAAAGTACGCTTTGGAATTACACAGTTTTTGAATATAATATCATCTGTAGTTTCTCTTGGCAAGCAAACAGGCAAGACCGTTAGATGCCTTAGAGTCTCTTTTAATATTGCTACAATATATGGGACTCTTAGTTTATCGAAAGGAGCTTTATTGTAAGCTTCTTCTAATGTACCATAATATTTTATTAATTGATTTCTCGCAATATTTTGAATATTGTATCCGTATTCTGATTGACTCAACTGACCTAAACAGTAAAATAAATTCAAGGCACTATTATCCAAACCTGCTGAAACCATTGTTAAACAGACACTTTTCAATTCAGCGTTACTTAACTTTGTTTCTTTGTTTTCCATTTCTTTCCAAGCATTGTAAACTAAACAATTAATTTCTTCACAATTATCACAATTCGCAATTTTTCTTTGTAACTCATTTATGAAATAATCCATGTAGACATCTCTTCGTTTTCTTAATTGCGTAGCTTTTGCATTCAATTTATTTGAAAAAATATTTAACATTGGAATATAGTCTTGAAAATTTGAAGTATGTGATCTCAATCTAGTGATTTGGTTTTCAACGTAACAAATTTCTTTTAATAATTCTTGATGAAATTTAGTATTGAAATCAAATTCATAATTGAAAGTTATGAACAAAGCAATTTTTAAGGTATAAGCTTGAATGTAAAGAGTCAAATTTATTTCGTTAGAATGATTTTCTGAAGAAATATCTTTGATGATTTTATCAATGATCAATTTTGAACTTTCATCAATCAAGTTTGTGTAATTCTGAATCTTCATTTTATTCAAATTTGTTGCCGCATATTTTTTCTTTCTTTGATAGGATTCACCAAAAGGAGTTGTTCCAATTGTAAAACCTTGGGTTGATGACACAACATTATGGAATGTGTATAAGCTTGGTCTTGAATTAGTTTTATTTCTATTATGCAACCATAATTCTTTTATTGCATCATAGCTATTTACTACAACGACTCTCCTATTACCCATACGAATCTGATAAATTTCTCCATAAGTTTTCGCCCATTTTGAGTATAATAAAGAAGCATTATACAAAGTTTGATGGATATTTCCAATTATTGGCAAACCTGGAACTTCATTCAAGTTTTTAATCTTTTTGGGACCAATAATTCCGATGTAATCCAAACAGACATAAAACAGAAACACAATGGTTACACCGATAATTAGAGTGGAGACACTGTACGAGAAAATTGTGTTATAAGTTTTTACCACTTAGCGAAAATAGTTAGTAAAATATGGAGTGCTTAAACAGATAATATATTACAAAGCCCGGTTACAAAGTGGTGATAGCAATAAACGAACACAAAACAAGAAAAGAAAAAAAACTAACAACCGAAGTAAAAATTAATCAGAAATCAAGTTCACTTACATAGATGGGTTGTAAATAAGAATATATTGTCTATCATCATGACTTTTCGTTTGAAATGAAAGCTTTCTTCTTCTTGACTCTTTACTTTATTGAATCTTATTTGTTTGTATTTTTTGTAATATTGGAGAATATAATTTTGTTGAAAACTTTTTCTTTTTTCTAATATATTGTTCTTCTAAAGATTTATTCTTCAATGGTTAATGGCGTTAACAAAGACGAACATATTATAATTACAGTAGAATATATATATATATATATATAATGTAAATATCTAACTTAAGAAGTAGCTTAATTTATCAATTTTAGTGTCCAATTATCAATTATTTTATTATTATTATCATTAATGTTTTCATTTTATTATTATTTTTTTCTCCTTTTTTTTTTTTTTACTTTACTTTCAAATCCTATAATTTGGTGAGTTTTCAATACAGCGTCAACATAATAATTTTTCTTAAAAATTCTTTACATGCTTTTATCTTTTTCTTATCAGCTACACCTGCCATAGAATTAGAGTTGATATTAATTCTAACAGTTTGGCAAGAACAAATATCCTGTGATTAACATGTTTCCTATGATTCTCTTGATTTTGTACGGGACATTACTGATATATAAATACTTTTGTGTGATAGATACATAGAAATACATAATCTTAAATATAATTACATAAAACATACGGCATCACGGATTGCTTTTTGTTTCTTTTTTCTATTTGGATTAATAGACCAGCCACATACATACCTTTTTATTTTTTTTTTTTTTCAAAGAACAATTGAGACAAAGTCGTTGGTGAGAGAATTAGTAGAAACGGAGGCAAAAAAAAAAAAGAAAAAAAAAGTCAAAAAAGAAAAAGTATAGAAATATTCTATTTCTTTTGTTTATTTTCCTTTCAAATAATTAAAAAAAATTGTTTAATTTTTTAAATTGGTTTAACAAACAAAGTAGATATAATTTTATCTAGCCTTAGAGAAAAAACTATAATCCAAATGTCTGCTTCTTTAGATAAATCTCTTGATGAAATCATTGCTGCCAAAAGCAATGCCAGAAAGACTAATTTTAAAAATAAAAAATCTGGTAAATTTTCTAAAGTTAGCAAGCCTCGTGATAACAAATCTAGTAAACCACGTCCAAATGTGAAGAAGACATCAAGTACTGCTGCTGCCTTTAATGCTACTGCAAATAAGGTTATTGATGCTTCTTCTGCTACAAAGGCTGTTATCTATGGTTTAGTATGTTGATTTTTATAACCACTATTATTATATTCTAGTGGATCTGAGAAAGAAAGAAA
The DNA here is from genome assembly GCA_031125485.1 of Saccharomycopsis javanensis. NCBI lineage: Eukaryota > Fungi > Ascomycota > Saccharomycetes > Ascoideales > Saccharomycopsidaceae > Saccharomycopsis > Saccharomycopsis javanensis. The sequence goes on from JASTUL010000011.1 coordinate 38,611, forward strand.
GAAAAACAGCATTGTTTGTCTTAATTGATAATGACACGAAGATTCTTGGACGGAATTCTTGATTACAACCTGATTGCGTTTGGAATTTATTCTCATTAAGCGGACAATCATTCCTTAGAATTTTCTTTCTTTCATGGTTCTCTTGGGATTAATTATGGAAGTGAAACAGTCTCTTTTGACACAATGATATCTATCGATCATGAATTATTATTTGCTCTTGGTTTTTCTGCTTGTTTCTGTTTTTTTGTCGTTGGCAGAAAAAGTTTTTAGGCTGTTATTGTTTTGCCAACACCAATTCTTTTTTTTCCTAATCGGTGAGTGCTACTGGTGAGGTTTCTTATTCGAAAAGCTAAAATAAGTAGTATGTCAACCATTTAGTAATTTTAAGTGTTGAACATATAATATTCTACATTCTATTTTCTCAAGTTGAATAAGATAAATAGGCTAATAATATGGCTACCCACAGGATGTACATTTGGTGACAAAAACAAGATTAAACAACAAAGAAACAGAAGAGAAATAATAGAACCACAATTCATAGTTCATACCGTCATATTTTACCTAATGAGACAGCCTTCATTCCTATTTTCCGTTGCAATCCTTTTTGATTAATTGGATTTAGTTACTAACATTAATTTTACAGCCAAAAGATATTAAACAGGACGCTATTAAAGTATGTTATTATTAGTATTCTTTTATAATCTGCTGTGAAATGAAACTTATAATTTTCGAAGGAATTATTGGTGGGCCGCATAATCTAATGAGATTTTTATTACCGTTTTCCATTGCTTTTATTATTGAACCATGTATTTTGATTTTGGAATATGTTCAGTGGTCATGTACAGCTCAGATCTAGAAACTTAAATTCCCATATTAATCATGCATGTGTTGGAAGAGGGAAACAATTTGCTTTTTTTTTGGCTATTGCCGAATTTTGTGTCTGATATTTCAAACTTTGAAAAGAAAATTCATAGAGAAGACAACCGTATATAGTTTGAAGATGTTTTGGCCGATTCCAAATCATTCCGTTGAGAACTATCGGTAAGTGATTTTGATCAAATTTGTGATCAAATTCCAAGCGATTCAGTTTTTTTTTTTCATTTGTGGAACAAATGAACCAACTTTCAAAGACACGAACTGCATGATTATGAGATATGTCTATTATTTGAAGAAAATTTGATAAGTTTGCGGTGACGGGTATTCGTCGAAAAGCATAAGTTTCATTTCAAGTTTCAGATCTTTTAAATTACGGGTTATTACAGTATTTCATTTTTCGTTCTCCACTTGGCTTATTATGGATTTTTTTTTTTTGCATTTTCAAGTATTTGTTTATAGAGTTATAGAATTTTTTTGATCTCACATTCTATTTTTTTTATGGATTTATTTCAATTATGTGAACAGCCTTCCTATTTATTGACGAACTAGATATTAATCAGGATTTTATTTTTATAGGAATTTTTCCAAAGCTCTGTCGGTGGTATTCACACCGTTGCCTTGAGTTATAATGAGAAAGGGCAATCTAAAGGTATTGCTACCATCATTTTCAAGAACTCAGCTTCTGCGCAAAAAGCTGTCAAATTGTACAATGGAGCTCCTATTGACGGTGGTAAAAACAACTTAAAGATTGAGTTAATCTTGGATCCAACAAAGAAACCATTGGCTGCTAGAATCCAGGCTAATCAACCAGAAGCTAAAAAAGCTGCTCAAAAGAAGAAAGATAGTCTTAAAACAAGAATTGGTGGTAGCTCAAATAAGAAAAATACACCAAAAAAAAATGGTACTAAGAAGCAGGCAAACAAACCTAAGACTTCTGCTGAATTAGATCAAGAAATGTCCGATTATTTCGAAAAGAAAGATTAATTTGAATGTATCTTGGGCTTGTGTTTCTGCCTTTGAAAAATATTTGTTTTTGGTAAGTATATATTTTTTATTTATTAATAGTTGTCTAATTTATTATATTGATTGATGGTCTCTCTATGTAGATACAGATTTCTTTAAAGAGCTCTGTTTAGCATAATAGTTTTTTATCTTTGATAATTGTATAATGCAACACTGTTAAATTGAGGGTTATTACAAAATTTTTTTTTATGCATCTAGAGATAAACTTTACGTTTAAATATGATAGTTGCGGATTTGAAGTGTCGAAATATGTAGACAATAACGAGTATTTTGGATTATGTTAAAAATCAAAGTTAATTAAATCAAACAAATACTAACAAAAGACATATAATATATAAAAACAATAAGTGTAAAACATTAATAAAAATTGTAAAAAAAAAGAAAAGGGTAATATAAAATACTAATAATAAAATAAGTAATCACTAAAGAAAAAAAAGAAAAGAATCAATCAGGGTAGTAAAATAATATATATATATAAATCAAAACAAAACAAAAGAAAAAACAGATAAAGACAATAATAATAAAAATAAAATAAAAAAATTACAAAACAAACTAAACTTAAAACACGTTGAAGAAAAGAATTATAACTGATATCCAAAACGAAAATACACAAAAGGCTATATTCCTTTCTTTTCTTCTCATTTATTGACCAATGGAATGCCCTTTTTTTCATTTATTTTATCTCGTTTCAAGTTTTTTGTCATTATTTTTCAGCGCTTCCTTTTTAGCTCAGGTTGTTGATCAGGTGAATATGAAGAGTGTCTTTTTCTTGGACCCGAGTCACCTAATAACGATGAGACAGAGATTGATGTTTTATCAGAGTCATTATCTAGCATCGGTGGATTCTGTCTTCGCTTAATCTCATAATTCACACTGGTTGCTTTATTCATGCTATTAACAGTGGAATGCGCAACTCGTTTTTTGTAGCCATCGCCTTCAAGATGGTTCGTATTTTTGGCACCATTATTCAACAAATGAGAGATTGATGATACGCTACCACCATAACGTCTAACAGAAGTAGTTGATCCAACACTTGAGAAAGGTGTGGTAGTACCAATACTTGTCCTTTGTGACGAATTATTTGTAGATATTGAGCTATGAGTTGATGACGACGATAAAAAACTAGATCTCATAGAACGAAGAACATGATCGCTACTATTGCTAAAATGTCTATCAGTTTTATCAATACTTTCACTAATGATTTTGGAAGATGACTTTGAAGGAAGTATTTGGGGGGTGATATCTGTGGCAGGGGACTCTATAATTTGTTCCTTATCATCATGAACCGCAAAAATAGATGTACGAAGCTGAGATGGTGGTCTTCGATCTATGCTTGGTTCCGAACTGCGAGTAGGTCTTCCCGAATAGTCTTGTGGTGTAGAAGACAGCGCGGTAACTGTTTCAGCACCACGGCTTAAATGTTCCGAAGTAGTACGTGCTGAAATTTGTAAATGAGGAACTTGTCCATATTTAACATCCTTGGATAAAGGATCGACAAAAGAACCTTCACGAATTTTAGATTCTTCTGTGTACCTAGGCGTTGAAAATTGAGAATGAGTATTGGTATTGCTTACATTACTAACAGAATGTGTAGGTTTGTAGCTAATGTCATTTGTTGCAATGACAGAATTTGAAGTAGTATTTCTTTGATCATATTGTATGCCTATCAGCGATGGTTGTGGATGAGAATGTGGTGACAATGTAGTAGAAAAAGAAGGAACTTTGATTCTGCTAATATTGCTATTATGACTAGCCATTGGCAGCAAGAAAGTGGGTTGGTGTACTGGAGAGTTAGACATGGGGGAAACTAAAGAGTTAAAACGAGATCTTGGATCTGGATGTAGAGAATCGCCGGTATTATCAGTGATCGGAGGAACAATAATAGCATCGCTACCACCATAACTAACAGAAGAATACTTATGTGGATCCATACCTGATGATTCTACATTTTGTTGAAATCTGTTTGATATTAAAGGAGATGCACTTGTGACTGTAGATTGAGTTTGTACTCTTGAATTCTTGTTAAAGTAGGTAGAAGAAGTTGATGGTGGAGGTGCAATATATGATTGCTGAGCAGGCAATACGCTTGATGGTTGCTGGATTGAAGGAGGAACTGATGTTGTTGGAGGGGGTGCATAAACTTGTTGTTGTTTTTGAGAAGGAGGTGGAGGAGGAGGTAAATGTTGCGACTGATACAGATATGGTTGCAGTTGATATTGCATATTATTATCCTGATGAGCAGGAATTGTAGGTGAATAAGAAAAATGATGCTGAGCAATTTGTTGTTGTTGTTGCTGTGGAGGTGGTTGATGAGTAGAGGAAAACATTTGATATGCATTTCTTTGATAGGGATATACATAAGGTACGCTGTATCTTTGATTGTGATTAGTGGGGTGAGCTCCGTACGAAGTGAAAGGACCTGCAGCCATCCTATAATCAGGTAAACTATGTGAATTATGTATAGGAATTTCTGAATGGTTACCTATTGCATGAAAAGCAGTTGAGGATTTCATTGCACTTAGCGGTTGTCTACGTTTGATAAAAGATAATGATACTTCATCACCTTTTTTGAACATACCCGACGTATGACGAAATTCCCAAATGTCTGAGCCTTCTTTTTTTGAATCCAGATTATTATTGCTTGAAAGATTACCATTATTCACTTTGTGGAATCCATACATATGAAGCTGTCTAACGAAACTGGAAATATTGCTATGTTTGAAAAACTGAGTTAAAATCTTAGAAAATTCAGGCGATGGATTAATTGCAAACCTACCTTCGTTATCGTTTGTACCTGACCACCAGATTAAATGGGATAATTCTTTATCCGAAAGCATATAATAAAGTTTATGAACAAAGGCAAGCTTCTTAGTAGGAGGATTTGTTGTTGTCATAGATGTATATGTTGAGGGTTTTTTTGAAACGTTGTCTTGTGATTCATTAATATTTTGTTTTGCAGAAGGGGATGAAGTTGGGAGAACAGTAGCAATTTCTGTATGATTTTCAGCTGCCTGTGAATTGATATTATGAGAGGCCATTTTCATTTATTGATGAACACTGTATTTCGAAGATACAATGGCGAAACGCAATACAAGCTTATTTATTTTCTATTTGCAAAAAAAAAAAGAAAATAAGAAAGTAATACTTTTGTAACAATTATTTGTTTCAACCAAACAATTAACAGATATGGAAAAAGAAGTTGCAAAGGGATCGAATGACAAACAAGAAAAATGGGTTTTCTTGTTGATCTTTTAGTTTTTTCTTTGAATATTCTCGCTTAAATTTTAGCTCACACCCACCCAAAATCGACTAGGAATTAGCTGTTTTCTTAGGCCTTTACTTTTTCTTTTCTGCTTTTTTCGTTTCAAAATATCAATCGGGTCAACAGAACGTATGGATTAAATACGCAAAAAATTTCAATATGTGAATCCTTGAACTATGTCAATGATATTTGAAGTTTTTCAGTGGTTCTAGATAGTTTTTGTTGTATCAACACTTGACATATATCAAACACTTGACATGTACCAAATGATTTTCGCTATTTTTTCAAGAATTATTTTCCAGTTGTAAATGTAAATATTTTTTTAATATAATGTTTATTCCTAATATTGTTTATATTATTTTTATTATTATTATCAAGTATAGCTGTATTTATTATTTTATCGACTATTTTTTTTATTTATTATTGTTAATTACCTTATTATCAATTTTTGTCATTAATTCCAGCAATTAAGGAAACTTTGTGAATTTCAACTTAGCAAAAAGGAACCACTAATGATGTTAAATCAGATTAAAAAAATATGTATAATATAGGAATCTCTGAAAGTAATGAAGATATAAAAAAGTAGAGGACACAAGGAATTCAACAAGAAATACTAAATGTTTATGTTAGATAGATCCCGTATTACTTTAATTTTTAATTACTATTTTAATAATTTTTTAATAAATACTTAGCTGATATTCAATTAATATCCTATTAATGTATTTTTTAATTTCTTCTTTTTTTTTTTTTTTTTTTTTTTTCTTGGTGTGCGTTGAGTTTAAACAAAAAAAAAGTTACTATTAATGACACTAAAAAAATTTAGAACAATGCACATAGAAGAAGAAAAGAAAAATATAATAATAATAAAAAAAGAAACACCTATAGAAGCCCCTCGAATAATTTAAGATGCAGAATAGAAAAAAGAAATTCCTGTTCAAGAAGAAGGTTTTTTTTTCTCACAAAAGATGAGGAATATCGAATAGAACTTTAAATTAAAGAATAATTGAGGTGAATTATCAAGGGGAATGTGTTATAACCTAATTGAATAGATAAAAGTAGAGAGGAAATACTAGAAGCATATTATATGATATGAATGAACGCTATATCATAGCAATAGTAAGAACAATTTTAAGCTGACAAAAATATTCAACCTAGATAAACATCGGTTACGAAAAATATCAATTCAGATAAATATCGATTGGCAGGTTCCATACAGAAAAGTTGAATTAACTAGTGCTTAAATTAATTTTTTTTTTTTTTTTTTGTTTTTCTTGTAGATTAACAACAGTTCTTTTATTTTTTCAATTCTAACTAAGAAGGATTGTCCAATTCCAATCAGGAAGGTAACAAATATTTGTATTTTAGAATAGAGAAGGAAGAAGAGCAAGCAAACAAACAAACAAACAAACTAACTAACTAAAATTAAAACTATGGGATGAGATGATTAATTCGTAATATAATTTGAACGGGGATTTCACAAACGAGTTGCAATTATGGAAATTTCAGAAACGATTTTACATATAGGATGGGATCATAATACAAACTTTAATTGAAAGAAGATTTTCAGTCATGTTTACATGTTTATATACATATGTATATATACTGTATGTGTTTATGCAATTCGCAGGTATCTTAGAAACCTTAACTCTTTTTTTCTATGTTATTTTCATTCAATGTTTTCGTTATCCACCACTCAGACAGAGTACATGTGTACAAATTAGAAATTTCTGTTTACCCATTTAATACTAAAATGTTGCTAAGATGCATGAATCGTATTAAAATTTCTTGAAAATATTATTAATTTGGCATCCAAACAGGTAAATGTATCATTTTATACATTTAGTCTGAAAAATTCAACTTTACACTAGAATCGAACAAGCTGAGCAATAAACTATTTGGTATTATCATTATCCTAGACCATTCATTCAAATTCCTAATTTTGTTATCTGTGTAATCAAACGCCGCACGTATGCTAATAGATGGAAAGCATATTGATTTTTTATTTGCCGCCTGCTTTTCAACGAAAAGTAGTAAAAAAACATTATTAGATAATGACAAATAGGCAAATAAAAATAACAATAATTAAAGAACAATAAGAAACGAATCGTTACGATTAACGAGTTTCCTTTTTATTTTGAAAAATAACTGATGCTGCAAAAGAAACAACTGTTTTCCCCAAGCAAAACATGGAATTTTTAATTTACAGTATCGTTTTGACTAATTTATCTTAAATTATTTGCAGCGACGATCGCTTGTTATTGCCGTATGCACTAATTGATTTCGATTGGAGCAAAAATTTTTAATTTAACTTTTGATTAACAGTTAAATTTTAATTTGATTTTCAATTAGCATTTGAATTTGATTAGACTTGAATTTGAATTTCACCATTACATTTCAATTAAAATTAGGATTCATTTTGATAGTGTAATATCAACTCTGTTTTGTTTGTACCTATGTCACTGAATTTGAGTTTAGTTTCGATTTTGATGTGCTAATTTATATAATCGCCGTCCCACAAATTATCTTTGCTGCCAATCTTATATGTTAGTTCAACGCTGCAAATCGAATATGTAGTCCAGGTACACACATAACAACCTCAATGTTCATTACATTCCATTTTCTGGAAATATGAACTGGAATTCTATGGCTGAATTATTGAAATTCTGATATTCAATTGTTGTGGATATTCAAAGCAAAATTGATATAATCATAGATACATATAGCCTTTCTGTTGTCGTCTAATTTATCGTTCTATTCTTTTTTCCTTTTTTCCTTTTTTTCTTTTTTCTTTTTCTTTTTCCTTTTCTTTTTTTTTCTTTCTGTCTTTTTCAGCTTATTAACTAATACTTGCATTCCTTATTCTTCATGCAATTTGAATTTTGACTATTCTCCTGGGTGTTGCTAATTGTACCATAAGCATTATTTTTCTGTTTGTTGCATCGTTATTTATGCGGTTGTTGCAAAAGCTATTGAGGAAAATTGTTTTGCTCACCGTTTGACCTACCTACGTCTGCATAAACACATACATATTACCCGTTTTTGTCTTTAATTTTTCTGTTAAATGTATGTATATGAGATCCAATATCGTTAAGATGCAGTAAACATTGAAGAAAAAAAGGAAACTACATAAAACACTCCAAATAAATAAGAGCATATATCCGTGCGCGTTTATCTGATAATAACAGATCATCATTGGCCAATAAATTCATTGGAAAACATAATAAATGCTTACGATTAATGAAAATCCCCATTAAATGATATATACATATCCCATTATTTAGTTAATATCTTGAAACATACATAATATTAAAAAATAATTTTCCGATTTTTTTTTTTTAAAAAAAGTTATAAAGTAAGTTACAAGTTAAATTACAAAATTGAATTAGATATGAACCAACAAAAAATTATCTGAAACATGGTGATTTGAAGTTTACTTAATAAATCCAACCTTGGAGAAGGAAAAGAATGAGTTTTATTTAATAAAAATTACATTCTGTGAAATCCTGGCAACTGATTTTTCGAACATTCTAGTTTGTCAAGCACATTTATTTTTCAGGTATGCCTTATTTTCAAGATGATCAATTTTTCGAAACCATTTATTTTGTGACAATATGTTGCCACTTTTTCTACAAGGATGATCTTAGTGAACCTTGGTTACAGTTTCCCTGGCAGAAGATTTACTTACTTAACTTGATTTAGAGAAGTTGTTGTGCATACAGTTGTTAGTATTTTGCTTAAGTTTAAGTTTTCACTGTTCGGAAATTCGACATGCAGGTTATTAGTCAAAAATGGCTTGGAAATACAATTTGCTAATTAACAATACTCTACTATTCAAAAATTTCATACCTTCATACTCTGAGCTGCTAAGCATCTTTGTTTTGAATTTCCTGAATTATTGGAATGCACATTACCAATGTTGAATTAGTGAGGTAAAACAAAAAAATACAATAGTACTAAATCTGGTGTAAAATGAATATAAGGTAATATTTCATTATTAATATTAGTATTGGCTCTCTTTTATCTTGAGTCATTTTGGTGATTTTATGTTGATGATTTCTAATTATGGCTATATTAGAATGAATGGTATTAACGGAAAGGAGACCAAAGAAAACTCAGATCTTAATCTAATATAATTCCAAAGATACACATATTCCGATGAGAAGCAAAGCATCCATTTTATTCAAGAATTTTTCCAAGAATAATGAACAAACATTTCTTTTATGAGAAAAGCTTGTTAAGTGAAAGAATTTTTTGTCTGTTAAGCGAAGAAATACTTATCATAGGTAGTATCTGGTAAATGATATCTAGCTTAAATAGAAATTCTTTGTCGCAAAAATTTCACACTAATATAAAAGTAGAATTCCTTTTCCTAAATTTACAAAAATACCTTTGCAAGTGTGTTCTTGTTGTCACATTCTTCTTTTTTACGTTGCCTTGATTTAACAGTAGGTCGATTTTGCGAAAGAGAGTAAGATATTATGGCAAAATAAATCATATCAATACGTGAAGTAAAAGAATTTGCAAAGTATAGAATTTGCAAAGTATAGAATAGAGAGACTAGAGTTGAATAAATGAGCACAAATAGTCGCTCGGTAAAAGTTAATTTTACTAGTTCCAAAATACTTAAATGCTTATGCCATACTTCCATTCTCGTATTTCAATATCGGACAAGCTCATTTGAGGAATGTCCGCTTTCAAAAATAATATTGCCACGATACCAGATATCTGCGTAAAACCATTTCTGTTTTCCAATGAAAAATCATTGATTCTGACAATGCTGTTGTATGTTTTTTTTTCCTGTATCAATGTTTTCCAGTTTAGATATTTCATCAATCCTTATATAGCTATTTCAAATGTTTTTATTTTGAAAACGATATGATTTTTTTTTTCTTCTTGTCTTGTTTTCTTGAACCTTCATAATAATATTTGCCTATGGTCGATATTATCTTAGTATGTGCGATAATTGTTTCGTTTTGTTTTCCAGTTGAATTAATGTGGCATAGACCCCTGCGCAATCAAGATTCTCAAGTATATCATGTGTGCTTGCATAAACATGATGGGCTGCATGCACTAATTAACAAGAAGGTTGGACATGTTTGTACATGCATATAAATATGTATAAAATGTTGCATGATTTTGGAAGTATCCTACATATATGTCTATAATAATCCAACTCCCCTCAATTTTTCTTCCTTTTTTGGATTGTTTATATTCTTATTGAGGAAAGAAAGGATAACGATAAAAACGGTGGAAAATAAAAAAAAAAAAAGCCAAAAGCCAAACAACCATACACCTTTACGTCAGGATTAATAGCTCTTTGGGTTTTTTACTAGTTCTGTTCATATCTTATCTTTTATCTGTTTTTTTAGAAACGGGAAATTACTGTGAAAATATCTATGAATCTTAATCAAACTGGAAAATCCATCTGGAGGAACGTAATAGTATATAGTAGTTTGACTCTCTCAAATGCTACGCTCTGAAAAGCCATTTTTTTTTAAATAAATTAGAAAATAATAAACCAAAAAAAAAAAATACATTATAAATATAAACTTATAGCTAGGAATGAGCTCTGCAACGAAGTTTACCTCGGCAATTGTGGGAAATCTTGCGTGCCAAAACAATTCATATTTAAAGAGCTTGAAAACAACAGTTGTCGATTGTAAACAGGTTAGATCGACGATAAAGCAATCAGCATCTACTGATGAAAACCCCAGGTATGAAGTAGAATTGAAAGACACAATTTTGTTCCCGGAAGGAGGTGGTCAGCCTTCCGATTCTGGCGAGATTGAAGATGCTGAAGGAAATAAAGTCAGTGTAGATTATGTTAAAAGGGACAAATTAATTGCAAAACATATTGTCGATACACCTATTGCTGTTGGGAGTGAGGTTAAAGTCAGGTTAGATTGGACTACTAGATTAGACCATATGCAGCAACATACTGGACAACATTTATTATCTGCGGTTTTAGAAAAATTATACGATCTTAAAACTTTATCATGGAAAATGGCGAACTTTAGCGAGTTAATTAATTATTTGGAGGTTCCTAGAAGATTGACAGATGCAGAAATTGATGCTATTAATGAAGAATGTATCTCAAAAATTAATGAAAATTTACCGATTACAGTAAAATTACCAGATGATTTCGAAAGTGGTGATGGTAATGAAATTGAAGGTGTAAGTACCAAAAAGATTCCCAAAGATTATGATTTGAATAACGGTATTTTAAGAGTGATCCATATAGGCGATGCTGACAAGGTTTATGATTTGAACCCGTGCTGTGGTACACATTTGAAATCAACATTGGAGATCAATATTATTACTGTTTTGAAAAACCAGCAAAATGTTAGAGGAGGCAATTCGAGAATCTTCTTCTTATGCGGAAATTTGAGAAATAACAAGTTTTCAGCTTACAATTATTCGATTTTAAAAGATTGTATGGCGAATTTGAGTTGCCCGATTTATGAAGTTGACAATAAGATCAAATCGTTGAATTTTCAATCAAAGAAAAATTCCAGCATAATAAGACATTTAACTGAAGAATTGGCTGCTTTTGAGATACAAGAAATCGAGACGCAGTATAGAGAAAAAGAGAAGAAGAAAGAGAAAACGGAATTTGAATTTAGAGACAATATCCTTTTTAAACATTACCCGGATAAATCATTCGATTTTATCAATTTTATTTCTAAATCACTTAATAACAATTTTTTTAAACAAAAAACCAATGTAAATCTGGTCTGTTTAATCCTTTTAGCAGGTGATTTTTCATCTGATAGTAACCAAGGTGCTTTAATGATTATTGGTAGTGAACAATCTGGTGATCTCGGCAAAAGGTTAGTAGCTGATAAAATCTTTGAAAACTTGAAAGGCGGTGGTGCAAAATCTAAATGGCAGGCCAAGATATCTTCATTTAAAAAAGGTGAAATTCTGCTGTTTGAGCAATGGATTAAAAATATCAATTAATTTGGATTTTTAAAATGATCTTTTGAAAAGTTCTCATTGAAAGGAGGATGTCTATATTGACTAACTACTAAGTCAGGAATTCTAGGCTCCTTTAATAAAGCCCCATTATATTGATAAACGCACATATAATACAATCCTATATTTGTATTGTGTTTTCTTTTAGAAAAGAACATTCTCATCGGTTTTATTTTTAAAATTTTGAAACTTTGACAACCTCGATTCTTTGCATTTAATCTCGAAACAGGTTTTTTTTTTTTTTTTTTTTTACGTTGCAATGACTAGCAAAAAGGACAACAAGCATGTATAACATAATATATATATATACAGTATTGGCAATTATATATAATTTAACATAGCATAATTTAATAGAATATAATCATGATTGTTTTTATATAATATAAATTAGCTAATATATATAAGTTATAATATATAGACAACCTAATATATCTAGTGCTTAAAAAGGAATGTATTTCATATAATAATATATATATATTTCCAATTAATATATCAACATTTATTTTATTTCCAATAAGTATATGAAGATTTGTTTGAACTCTGCGAAAAAATAATTATACAAATAACGAGCCTATATCAGCCCAAGAACAAATAACCAAGGAATCGGGTAGAAAACGAAAGATAAAAGAAAACATGAGTTCGGTGGTTAGCGAAATATTCTATGAATCCTTGCATGGACTATTCAAGAGATCTAGCAACGAGTCAGAAAATTGCAAGAAGAATCCAAGTAGTCAAGAATGCGAAAAGCCTTCAAGTATGTCTGCAGGAGCTATTGCAGCCACTGTTTGTGTCCCTGTAATGTTTATTATCCTTCTATTGGGTGTGTTATTAATTAGAGCTCATAGATTACACTTGAAAGAAGAGAAAGAATTTGTCAATGATACTGAATTTTATAAAAATTACGATGAAACGATAAATATCAATGAAATGCCTGCATATCCTCCACCTTCTTATAAAAATAATGGTAGCGATAATCATTCAATTGATAGCCACGAAGACCCAAGGTTCACGGCTACAATCCCTAATCAATATGCCAATAATAGCACCTCTAATTTGAGTAATCCTTTTGAGTCAAGAGAAAACTTGTACCAAAATAGTCTCCACTCACCTTCTACACAAAGTTTTGTAAGTCATCCACATAATGATAGAAGAGCTTAAGCTCTGCAAACATGTGGACATATTTTTTTCTATGTCTGTGCTCTCTTCATAGTTAGGATATATATATATATATATATATATATGTATATGTATATATGTTATTTTTATTTTATTTTGTTTTGTTGTCTCTATAGTAAGGCCACTCGACAATTCATTCATTTTATGACTAGTTCCCCTTTATTTCATCTATTTCGCATCAATAACAATCTGGGGTATATGATAATCGTTGTTTTAAATGCTACGAAACAATAACCAAAATAATTATAATACTAATAATGGAAAAAAGTACATTTGTAGGAGTAAAAATATCAACAAAAGTTTAATTACCAAATAAGCAATATATATCTTTCTCAAACTGATCTCAAGAAATTAAATTGGCGCATACAAAACTTGTGTTAAATATTTTCTTTTATATCTAATAGTAGTAGCAACAGCCAAAGTATTATGTTTAATACTGGTAGTCGCTAAATGATTCAAGATCACATGATTAGGGACAGGTAAAGTTCCTCCTGGGTTGATATCCTTATTAAATCCAGCACCATCATTTGCAGATTGCTGATTGTGACTATTCAAAATCACATGGTCAAGATGTGGCGGTAGCATAGGAGGAATCAACCATTGATTATTATTATTGGATTTGTTTTGCTGGTCTAATGTAAGATAATATCTTTCCATGGCAACAGGATCGACAAATATTGCCGGAATAGTATTATTGTATGTTCTGTCCTTATGAACAGCAGTTGCCTTGGCATTGTTGATCATTGACTTCTCATGGAACCTACGGTATCCATTACCCATATCGTCATCATCTTTGTCTAATCCTAATTTTGAATCTTTGCTGTGATCGTTATGGAAATAGGATTTCTTTTCAGCATTGTTGTTTTTAGTGACATCAGACACTGTGGCAGCTTCTGAAGAAACAGAAGAAATCGGTTTAAGAATACTTGACGCCGCAGGGAAATTCTGTTGCTCTTGTTCAAATTGGGAAGCATCTGGTTGTTGTTGTGGTAGTTCCTGTTTATCTAAGATCTCAATATAATTCAAAAAATTACCTCTTGAATCAGTGGCTGTTGGTAAATAATCAGAGAATCGTAGCTCATTGTCTACCACAAATCTGAAACGATGAGTTCCTGATGGTAAATTTAGCTTAATTACAAACTCGTTGTCTGTACCTGAAACTTTTTTCATTTTTATCATCTTGGTCCATCCAGTAAACGAACCAGTAATGTAGACCTTGCTACCACCCTGGATCCATTTAATATCGACAGTATGTATATTTGCTGGTGGAACTGTTACAACAACTTGCTGAGCTGGTTGATTAGAGATATCAGAAACAGAATGAGTCTGTTCATTAATTGGTGGTTCTTGTGTTGATGACGATACATCTTCAACTGTTTCTTGTTGGTCATGGTTCTGCGCTATGTTTGATTTGTATTGTTCATTTTCATTTGTGTTTTCATTTTCATCAATATTCATCATAGATAGCTTCTTCATTCCAAAATCAATACTATTAATTGAATTGGTAGCATTATCTGTCATCTGCAAATCAGGAGTTGACCCACTATTAGGTATAATTGTATTTTCATGTGAATCCATTTCGTCGAACGTGAACCACTGTTACAAATTACTTTTATTTTTAAACTAAATGCTCTTTATTAATTTATTACTACTCCAACACTTTCCTTATATATAGGGTGAATAAAGGTTTTCCAAATTCTTTCTGCAAATATACACGACTCATTTACGAGATATAGGCTTCTAATAGACTTTGAATATAATGTTTTTTCTTCATTGCTTAAATAAAATCTGAGTGCTTTCGCTTTTTTTTTCTTCTAGTGGCCTTTCTATTAATAAGATTTTTATGCAGCCTATTTAGTTAGAAGGAAAAAGAAAGAAAAAAAAAGAAAGAGAGTAAGCTTTTCTCTTGAAAAAGGAACGATACTAGTTTGAATATGAATATTAAGAAAAATACAATTCATCAAAACAATGATTAGTATATTGAGGAGAATTATGATATATAGTAGACATTTTGTTCTTAAGTTATACATATATATTGTTAAGAAAAGAAGCAAAGGAGAAAAGGAGGAAAAAAAATATCGAAACAAAAGTGAGCAGACGACAATATTGCCAGGGTTGATTGATTGGAATCGAATATAGGTAACGCGAATGATAACGAAAGAGAGAATAAATTATTGAAGAACAAACTTTTTTTTCTTTAAGCATTTAGTGAAATTAAAATTGATTTTATAATGATACATATTTTTAAAGGCTTTTTTTCCCTTCTTATTTATTATCACTTTACTTACAGCTTCATACCTTGATCGCCAGTTTAAACTAAATGGTGGAGAGTAAAATCTTCTTGTAAAGCAACATTATTTTTCAAATCGTCCCACCAACTGAATAGATAATTTTCACAAATCAATTTAAACCAAGGGGTGAAAACCAATTTAGGATCATTCATCATATCAATTAATTCTTGTTTAGACACGTAAACATGATCCCTGATTTCATTTTCATTAGGGATAACTTTGACTTCTTGCTTAGCTATTAAAATGTAGTCAATTTCATGTTCTCCCCATTTACTGTCTGTTGGATTCGGGGATTTATAGTGAATTCTTGTTAAAAATTGGAAATCATGAGTATTGATTCCTTTAATGCCTAGTTCATGGTCCAATTTTCTAATAGCTGCATTTTTAGCACCTTTAATACCTTCCATTAATAATTCTTTCTCATCTTTGTTATGAATACTACCTAATTCTTCTGGGAAACATAATGGATGAGAACAGCACGTATTGGTCCACATATCAGGAAATGTAATTTTCTCTGTAGCTCTTTGTTGTAATAATAATTTGTTATCTTCGTTGAACAAGAACACAGAGAATGCTCTATGTAATAATCCTAAGTTGATATTTTGCATTAAATGTGTCAACTTTTTGGTACCTGCACCTATAGGCTTATCATTATAGTCTAAGATAATACATAATTCATTCATTAGTCTGATCTGTTCTTCATCTTTGCCCTGGAAAATATCTTCATTTTTACTGTTTCCATCTTCTTCAGCCGAAAGTTTTCCGCTAGTCTTGTTTAATGGAATAATTTCTGGAAATTTTTTAAGAATAGCCTCTTCTGTCAAACTTTTAACTAATCTATTATAACCTGACTCAGTCATCCTGGCTATGTTCTTTATAATTGTTATATATTATTATCAATTTTTTTTACCTATTCTTTTTTATTATTATCTTTGGTTCTACTTCACAAATACTAGCACTAGCTGTACCTATTATTATTCCGCAGCAATAAGTTCTTATTGAAAACTTGTTGAGATATATTTATTTCACTTCACACTTTCTTGTATCTCTAAATGTATCTCATCCTATCAATCTTTATCTGATATTAGATGCGGATTTGAATTTTTTTTCCTTGTTTCGTCGTATAAAAATAAAAAAAATTTCTTTTCTGATATAACCAAAAAAAAAAAAAAAAATAGTAAGACACGAAAATTTCCAAAAGAAATAGTTCAACAATAATTAATTGTTAAATTACCGTCCCACCGTGTAAGGAACATTAATATAACAATAGCAATTATATGCATGATATTTTTAACATGAATTTTCAGATCAGGCAACTAAGAGAGGAAAGTTGGAAACTTTTTTAAAGACTTATAATTACATCTGCTACAACGAACGAAACTGGTACAATCAGTGATAGTGATATTGAAATTATACAAGTAATTGTTTCCTTTTTTTATTGCAAACATTCTCCATAGATATCATTCATGTTCGGAAGAACTTACCGCAATAATATTCATGGAAAGCTGAGGTATTCATAGCCTAAACGTAATCCAATTGTATGCAAAAAAAAAGCATTTGCTATTACTATATTTCCAAATAACTGATCAAGATCAATAACATGAATAGGTTGGATATATTTGATTTGCATTCATTATTTTTTTTTTTGTTTTGTTCTTCAGTAATTAAAAAATTTTTGAACTTTATGTTTATTTATAAATATGATGTTGACAATTTTATTTTACTCTTTCAAAGTGCAACTAAACTTTTTAAATAGTAATTAATATTTCTTACACAAATCATCTTTTTTGCAAATAACTATATATCAATTTATATGTAGTACTTTTTTTTTTTTGAAAAAAAGAGTGAAAGCAAAAAAAAAAAAATAATACTATTTCTAATTACTTTCAAAACAAGAGTTAAAAAAAATTATTTAAAATTGGAGTTAGCAATTGCAAAGCTTGTCTTAAATGTAAGAATTATTTGGAATCTGATGGGAGAGTAGAATTGGAATTCTTCTCCGACAGATTTGCGCCCTGCTTTTTCAATTCTGCTAATCTTTTAGCCTCTTCATGAATTTGCTTAGCATTGGTAACCAAGTCTGTATAAAATGAGTGAATCTTGGAACCTGTATCGGTTTGTTGAGCCTTGTTAAAATACGAATCAAGATTGCGCTTTCCACTCTCTAATTTTTGATCAATACCATACCTTTTGTTTGTTTCATCCGCTTTTTCTTGGACATGGTACTTATTATCTAAATCAGAAACAAACTTTTTGAAGTTGGTGGAAAATCCGTGCTTTTGGTCAACTTCAACAGCTTTTTGAAGAATATTATCACCCAAGACATAACCATGGGATAAATATTCTGCTAAAATAGCCGACTTTGGTTTGTATTCTTGCGCAATATCATTGTCATGTGTAGTAGTGGAAGCTGAAGCAGTACTGGAATTCTTGGTATCAATAATTGGTTGACTTGCCACAGCCGCAGCAGTGGAAGAACTAGGAGTAATACCCGATACCACAGCTGTTTTGAATTGAGTGGCACCAGCTGATGGAGCAGCAGCATTTTTAGCAGTTTCTTCTCCAGATGAAATTGCAATTGCAGAGCCCTCGAGTTCCGCACCATTAAGTAAAAGAGCACTGGAAACAGCTTGCGGATCAGTAAACTTCACAACATAAGATGTCACTTTTTCGCCTTCGGTCTTTGGAGTCACAGAATCGACAGAACCACAAAACGAAAAAAAATGATGCACTTTGTCAACCGGAACTGACGATGGGACATTAGAGGCAATGACAGAAGAAGAAGGGGCTGACATTGTTTGATTTTAGAACGTACAATAAAAACAATATTAATAATTAAGCTTAACTTTGCCAATTACTATATTCCAGAACGTAATTGATAATCGAAGTTGCAATTAAGTTCTTTATTACAATAAACAATAAAACTGAAAGTGAACAGAAAATAACACAACAAAAGAGGTAGAAAAAATAAAGAAAGTCATATAAAAGGATAAAAAATATGTATATATATACTAATACAGAAGATTCAAAAGGAATTTTAAGGTATACTATATTTTTAATAGTTACGTAAACCCCATTCGCAACGTTAATAAAAAAAAAAAGATAAAAAAGCAGCAAGTTTGCTGTTATGTTAAATTCTATATACATATATATGCTTGTAATTATTTTTCTTTTTTTCCCCCACTAAGGCCGGACAGACAAGTAGCTGGAGAATGACACATGAAATTCTATGCTTTCTTTGTTTTGTTCAATATTTCATAATTGTGATGTGCAAAACGTGATTGGTTCATCAACCGACTCCCATAGATTGTAACTAATTGATACGATATAATCAATGCTCGAACAGAAAAAAACTTCAAACAAAATAAAAAGACATCAAGAGGTGACTGGATATGGAAATTTTGGGAAGCTATTATATAAACCGAAAGAGAATGTAAATTTTTTTGTTGTTAAAAACGATGAGTCAAATGAAGCACCAAAAATCAGATTAAACGGAACAAGTAAACTACGAATGAAAATCACACGTCAAATTAATGACATACTTTAAATTAAATATGTTAGCAGAATTCAAATAAAACAAATATATAACTAAAAAGAATGATTTTTGTTGAACTACAAGTTTGAGAGAATGAATGGATAGTGCCTGTCACGTGACACGCACATGCATTTTCAGTAAAGACTAAAAGACAAAAAATAATAACTCATTTGAAGACTTTGATTTCTATCTAGAAAAAGTTAAACCCATTAATTTTCGTGTCTTTCTCACCATGGACCACTATGAAATTAGATCACAGATAAAGATAGATGATATAGGCCACATATGAAAACAGATTATTAAAATATTTTGAAATGACCGAAAATGCAATTCTTCAACATAAGAAGAAGCAGAGAAAATTATATTCCTGCACTGTTTGCAGACTTAGAAAAAAGAAATGTGATAGAGTTCGTCCTATTTGTAGCACTTGTAGGCTTGGAGGGCTAAAATGCCTGTTCATAGAATCAAGATCTGATGCAAAGGTTCACAAAATCTTTAAAAATAATACAGATATTACTCTTACTGTTTCTACTAGTGATAATAACAACGTTAATAATAATAATAATATCGGTTATGTTGGTGACGATTCTGCAAGCGAGAATACCATATTGCCCCCACAATGTTTCTCATTGAGTGAGAACTATATATCAAATGAAACTGATGAGAATAAATTAAGGCATCAAATCGAGGTGTTAAAAAACAGATTAAAAGAATTAAATTATGAAAATATTATCAACAGAGCTAAAGAACATACACTCGAAATAGCACCGAATGAATTGATGAATATTAACTCCAGTTTTGCATCTCAATTCAGATCAAGTACGAATAGTATATTAATGGTTGAAAACTTCCATAATTTATCTACTTTTTTCGTAGATGGATACATATACTTTTTATTTTCTAAAATCCATGGAATCCATAGGAAATCCAAAGAAAAACTAAAATTGGCCTTATTAGATGACATAATATCGCTTCTGTCTGAAAAATATCCAAAAGAGGTTTATGATAATATAAAATTGAGATCCGCAATTTGTATTATTGAAAACATCTATAATAAAAGAAATAAATACTATAATTATTACATTGATTTGGCATGCTCTTTTCATTTAGCTAAATTTAAAGCAATTTCAATTAACGTAGCCTTAGCTGCTTCAGTTTCAGATATAAGTTTAATAACAAAGATTGAATCAATGTTACCAAGAACTGACATAATTAATTATTTATTTGATATTTTTGAAAAATATTTGCATCCTTTCGTTCCTATCTTGAATTTGAAAGCATTCAAAGAAGACATTGTAACTAGTATTACTGGCCTAAGGTTTGTAAATGAAAAAATGAAACCTAATTACAATATCTTGATTACTACTTACATAGACCTAGTAAACATAGGAATCTTATTTATGGTGCTTCGTTTGGCTTATCTAGCTATAAAAATAGATATGGAAGTTCTAGGCCCCACATCGGAATTAGAAAGAGAAATATTTTCAGATCATAATTTTGAATTTATAGGCCCGGAATTCATCAACGTACTGATTGAATGTTCTAATAAATCTAAAGTATTTAAGAAGAATACATTCAACAGTTTAGCATTGAAGATTCTACACGTGTATTATTTCAAAATTTGCGAAGAAAAAGACTTTCGCTCAGCTTTAACATTGGTTCCCATATTGGTAGCCGAAGCCTCCGTTTTAGGATTATTCAGAGATTGGACTAAAATTGAACATCTCAAAGTTTCAAATTATTATGCTGGAATGGGATTACATACACGCGACCATTTGATTGCATATCAGCAACGTGTTTTTCCTCTTTTAAAATACATTATTTGTTCAACAAGATTCACCCTTGGAAGTAGCTTTGAATCTAATTTCTTAAATTATCCGTTTCCTCAATCAGATTTTTCAGATTTGGTTAAAGATGGCGATAGGTTAAATGATCATTTCTTGAATTTCTTGAGATTTAAATTTGAGTTTTTGGAAAGTTCAAATATTCTTTTATTGAAAATCACGGAATTCTTTGGAAATGATAATGTTTCTAAATTCAAAAGCGTGAGGGATTTATTTTCATTGAAATTGCAGCTAGATTTTTTAATTAAAGAAAAATACACAGAGTTTCCACCTAAGTATTTCTCGGATGATCAAAATTTCGTACCAAATGAAAATTTTGAAAATGATGAAACCAAGGATTATTATATGATTTTACGCAAGATCACAAAATTTCAGGATTGTATGAGTTTGCATCTAGTGCAAATCAAATTGTTGTTTAGAATGTGGATTTATTATGAAAGATCCTTTTTTGAAGTCAATTCTGAAGAAATGCGTCACAGTTGTATAAAAAATTGGATACAATTATTTAAACAATTGCAAAAACTTTCATTTGATGTTGTTTATTTGACGGGCCATCAATATATATTTAACCATAAGACATTTTTGAAGTTGGATAAATACCCAGAGTTTAAAAATTTTGGAACCAATACTAATACTACAGGATTTATTTTATTGATAACACTGCTTTTCTATTATAGTGTATGTTTCCGTGTTTTTAATTCTTTGCACTTGATAGCAACTAAGAAACGAAAAGTATCTATGGGTATCAAAAATCTTTTAGCATTTAACAACAATCTTATAACATTGAAAAATTTTAATGTTCTATTATTAGAATACATAAGTTATGTATTTCATCAGAAATATTCTCCATTTTACACCAACACAGGAAAAATGTTTACAATTTTTAAAGATATTGTCGCTTATATGAAATCAAACATGCCACTAAATAATGAAGGAACCATTTTTGATATTTTTGCCTATGTAGGATATGGATGGTCACGCCACGAAATTAATAATACAAAAAATGACATATTTGCTGAAAGCGGTATAAGTGAGCAAGATTCTTCCTATAATCAACCAGATGAGATATTTCTCCATTTAAATGATTATTCAGATTTGGATACATGTATAAATGATCTTGTCTCCTTTGATTTAATATTTGATGAATATAATGCACTAGAATCAAATTTTAATATCACAGAATGGATAAAATATAATACGTTATTGATGAAGAAGGACGATAAGTACAATATTATAGATGTTACTGTTTCATTTAACAAATTGATGAAGCTGCTCAAACAGGCATAGTTAGTTGTTTTATGTGCTCCTTTTTTCTTCATAGCTAATAAAGAATAATCAAAGGTCATACCTGACATTTGGACCCCCATTCCTTATCTTCAAAATCTTTATATGACTGTAGGAACATATAGTCTTCTTTCCACTTTGACCACTTATTGTTTGACTTAGGGTCAATATCTAAAATTTTCACCAGTAGTGAATCCATTGAGTTCTTATTCCATGATATAAATATTGTTGCATCTCTTAACGACATGCCTAAACTCAAATCATTTGAAATATCCCGTGCGGATTTTAAATCAAGTATTTGGTTTTTATTATTATTCAAATTTTCGTATTTCAAAAGGAGTCTGAAAATGTTAGTTTCAGTGACGCAATATAGTATCAAACGTTGCTTAAACAATGTTAAATCGCTGTTATCAAAATCAAAAGTAGTAAATATATCTGTAAGCGTTCGTTCAATTATAGACTTATTATCACTTATCAAACCCAATGAACAAAATTTTTTTCTTTTCGTCTTTTTGACAAGTCTTTCAGTTAAGCAATTTCTACAATAATAAGAATTTAAATCTTGATAAAGCCATTTTGGCTTTATCTCAACAATGTAATCATTACCGTTTTCATAAAGCTTTACAAATTTCGTTGTCGTATGAACTTTTGCAATAGCGATATTTGTGCAATTTTTCATGAGGATTCCAAAATTTTCGGTTTCTTCCACTTCCGCATCAACTAAATTTTCTTTTAACCATTGATTTACCTCTAAAAGAAACAATTTGTTCAATTTATAGAGAGTAAAAGGAACCATAAATTGTTTAAAGCATGGTTGCACAATATTTCTCAAGTATGCTTCAACATCTATTGTAGAATGGTAATCTGTATTTGATAACAGTCTTCTTTGTCTTAATCTGAGAACTAAACTCTTGTCCTTATTATTTCTGAGTATTATATTAGCCTTTCCTTTATTCAAAAATTCCCAGCCTTGAATGTCCATATTCGAAAATATAACAGAGCAGATTCAATTACTTTGTTTATGTATAAAATAATTAATCCATTGGTAAATTATAAGAAAAGTATATTTCTAGTTGTATTTTATTTGATCTGTCAGTGTCTAACAGTATTGGTAAATTTCAGCTTTAATATATATATTTTATATTAGCAATCATCTAAAACTACCTCTAGAATACGTCTAATGCATATACTCATCAATGTGGCTCGCAAATTGTAAAGAACTAATGCTATAATCGATCAAATTTCAAATACTATAAACATTGCTAGTGTGCTTCTTATGAACGCATAGATCAATTGTAAATTTTTTTGAGGCATTTTTGCATAAATGTATTACTTTTCTCTTACCCTGCACAAGTATAGATCAGTCAAAAACACTATGCTTTATAGACCTTTTAATCTCAGCACTATGTATAATTGAATAGACAATCTAAACTTAGAAATTATGGGAAAGCATGGTTGAGTTTGTTTTAATAGTAGTCCATACTAAAGTGGCAACAAAAGGGTTATACTTTTTTGTTTTTTGCAGGCTAATCAAGTTTCTAGAGTTTTAATGTTCCAATCAAGAAAATGTCAATTAATATAATATGAATATTAACATTCAACAATAGCAAATTTTTTCCATATATATGCTATAAAAAAATTTCCATATTTTTACAAAGATTATAAGTTATTGATAGTTCACACATTTACAATTTAGACCAGACGTGTATGATCTATACAAGAAATCAACATGTTCTCACTCCGTCCATAATTTAGATTCACAACATAATATGCCATCAGCATTCTCTAGCCAGAGAGAATAATTATGAAAATCTTGGCGCTTGATTTTGAGTATGATTTTATCCGTAAGAAATAGAGGGAATTTGTTTTTATAAATGAATTTCGAGATTTTAAGTTTTGGATATAAATTTGAAAACCATTGCAAGAGAAGAATAACAGTTAACGGACCGTGAACTAGAATTGAGGGATATTTCTCAACATTTTGGGCATACTCAATATCGTAATGAATCTTATGGGCATTGTAGCTCAAAGCTGAAAATCTAAATAAAAAGTCTCTTGATAGGCTTGTTTCCATTTTTTTATCAAATGGATCAGTTAATGAACTCGTGGAAAATTCAATTGCTTTCGTTAAGTTGAACATTTCATCAGTATAAATCAACATTCTTGATTCCGTAAGGCTCATCTGTCCATTCAGTTTCATTTCACGGTTAATATTGACAAACATGTTACCACATGATGATATAACCTTGTCAACAGTTTCAAAACAATTACAAAATTGTAAATATTTAAGTGGATTTTTATTATTGAAAATCAATTTTCCACCAACCCACATTCGCCGTTTAAAAAGAGATAACCGACTTCCTACACTTTTAGGTGCCTGATAATTATCGTAGCCATCGGGACCTAAATTTGATCCCAGTGGATTAAAGTAAATTAAATGATGGCCATAAGGTAATATTGAATTCTTGTTTATCTTACTAACAGCTACTTGTAATCCAGGTAAAGACAATGAATTAAGCATATTAGCTAAATGCATATCATGAATTGCAGATAGGTCTTCTGAAATTACTGTTTTCTGACCCTTCAAACTTTCATCAAACTTTGCAAGTATCAGATATTCTCTGGTAGCATTACATTTTCTTATTATTGCAAACTTTGTACAACAGTTAAAGGATAAACAATTTGTACGCCCATATATTAGAGAATAAAACATGATACCTATTAACAAAAACTTTTTTTCTCTTCTATTTTTGATAAATAACTTAATCAACTATGTAAGGAAGCTATCGCAATAACTTGTACAAATGTTAATTAAGATTCCTCATACATAAAAAAAAAAATATTAAATGAATAAAATAAAATATAGAAGAGTCCAAAACTAAAAAAATCAAAAAAATGAAAGATACGAAAATAATAACATCACAAATTGAATTGCAACTAACGCATATATAAAACTTGACGATATTCAGCAATTGTTTTATTTTTGTCATATAATCGAATGGACAAAATAAGTTGGTCAATAGTTACTACAATTAAAGTGCATGTCTAAAACAATACCAGAAACCTTTCTCAATAGGTTGAAACGCATCAAGATTGATAAGTATAACTGCTTTATCCATAAGCGTCCTTTAGATGATGTAGAGGAAGTCTTTATTGGACAAAAGGAACTAGATAAACCATTAAGTGGTCTTGTGGGTGCTGTTAAAGACAATTTTTGTTCGAAAAACGAACCCACAACATGTGCGTCACAAATATTAAAAGATTATGTTTCTCCATTTGATTCAACAGCTGTTGAATTACTTGAATCAAATGGTTCTACGCTAGTTGGAAAAACAAATCTTGATGAATTTGGAATGGGTGGTGCCAATATTCATTCAAACAATGGTATTACAGTAAATCCACTTTATGAAAACGAAAGACGGATCGCTGGTGGATCTTCTGGTGGATCTGCTGCTGCTGTCAAAGATTTGTGCTGTGATTTTGCCTTAGGTACAGATACTGGTGGTTCAGTTAGATTACCTGGTGCTTACTGTGGCGTATATGGCTTTAAACCTTCATATGGAAGAATCTCAAGATGGGGTGTGGTGGCATACGCTCAGTCTTTAGATACAGTGGGTATCTTATCTGATAAAATACAAACAATATCAAAAGTCTTTAATGTGTTGGATAAGGAGGATGATAAAGATCCAACATGTTTGGATATAAAGACCAGAAATAAAATAAAGGATATTAATAAAAGACTTCCTCGTGATTTACCAAGTATCAACATTGGAATATCTAAAAATTTTTTGGCAAAGGGGACTTCAGATCAAATTCTTCAATCTATGAAGCAAATATGTGGCAAACTATTTACAGATTTAAAATGTAATATTATTCCAATTGATTTATCAATGTTGAGGAATGCAGTTCCTGTATACTTCACCATAGCTTATTCAGAAGCTGCATCTAATTTGTCAAGATATGATGGAATTAGATATGGTTCTATGGAAATGGGTGACGACTACAAATCAACGATTTGTAAGACTCGGAGTTCTCGGTTTGGCAAAGAGGTTCAGAAAAGAATTCTTATAGGAAATTACAACTTGAGTTCCGAAAAGTTTCAAAATAATTTAATGAAAGCTCAATCTTTACGGAATATTTTAAAAGATGAATTTGACAGTGTCTTTAAAATGCCACATGTTTTCTCAAAAAATTTGGAAATGAAGGAAAATGGAATCGATTTCATTGTCGCACCTGTATCTACTACAAAAGCACCTACTATTAAAGAATATATAAATATTGAAGCTAATGATCCAATTAGTACGTATGTGAATGATGGATACGTAATTCCTTCATCGTTAGCAGGCTTGCCATCAATCTCTATTCCTTGGCAGAATTCGGAAACTGAGTACCCTGGTGCAGTTCAAATAATTGGTCAATATGGTGATGATGAAAGGTTATTATGGTTCGTTGAAGAATTGCAAAGAAAATTCCGTAAGAATATTTTCAGCTAAGGTAAATAAACGATTATAGTATAATATGTACGTAGTATAGAGTAAAATAATATATAGAACTCAATTCTTTTCAATTCGAAATTGAAACTACAACTTACTAAAAACTTATAAGAACTTTATTAAACATGAAAAAGATTATACAATCAGGGTACCTAGTCAAATAAACCGAAACCCATGTCATCGTCGGATTCTTCTTCTTCTTCAGCAGCAGCTTCTTCAGCAGCAGCAGCTTCGGAGGCACCAGTGGCGGCAGCTGGAGCAGAGGAAGCAGCTGGGGCAGCAGCAGCAGACAATAATAAATCCTTTAAATCTTTACCTTCCAAAGCTTGAGCAAAAACATCAGCCCAGACCTAAATAAAAGAGTTAGTAACTTAATGAAGACATTATTATAGTACTATCAATCTTTGCTCCAATATATGGATTTTGAGAAATATATTATTTGTCTATAATTATTGATTCGCGGTATGTGCGTTAATTCTCATATAAAACTCTTCTTTCGAAAAAAAATTATCAGAAAAATCCAATTTTCTGGAAAATAAGGGAACACATTCTTTTAATCATAAAAACAAATTCTAAATAAATCATCCCAATTCACCTAATGATAAGTACAAATCAAAAGAAAATACACCAGATTTTTTTTCAATCATTATTCGTAGATTATTACGCCATGTGTGAAACTATCAAATAAATTACGAAACCGCTCTCTCATTGTTATTATTCCCAATTTACCCAGTATCGAAGAATAATAAAAACTTATCAATTTTACTCTGGTGTCTTTGCACGAATTACATCAGTTTGAAACGACTTTATCATTATGCCCAAGAGTCACAAATTATTCAGATGCTGACACTACCATTATCAGATGGCTATCTACACATTCCTATGAAACAATACTAAGATCACACCAAAAACCCATTATAAAAATTAACATGATATAACCACTATAAAATACACTATTAAAATATCCAAAAAAGCAAACATTGTTAAAATAAACATATAATATATCCCCATATTAATTAATAATCTAAACTTACTTGGTCGATGGAAGCACCAGCAGATTTGACTAAAGTAGTTAATTTGTCAGCGGTGATTTCGATTTCAGCATCAGCCAAAATCAAGGCAGCATAGGAAACTAATGTGTCAGACATTTTTTTGATATTAATATATTATGTTGATATTTCACCTTTTTATCAAATATTGATTTAAGATGAATAATAGTCTGGCACTACGTATATGCTGGTTTTTCGCTTTTCAATTTTTTTTCTTGAATATTAGGTCTATCTCCTACTATTTTTTTTTCTTGTCAGCAAAAGCGCTCAAGATCACTTTTTTTTGATGTTTTTCATCTATTTGCATTGACCAATAGTTGTTCAATATTCTGGTGTTTAGGTTTTTGAAGCTGAAGAAGATTCTAAGCTGGTAATTTTGGTGAACGTAATTTTAAACTGATTCTTTCTTGTTTACTTATATTAATGTTAGGTATTTCTTATATATATTGATATTTTTGGTTAAAGAACCAAACATTTCATTGAGTGTATAAACATGCCGTATAAATTGAATTTTAGAGAAAAATTAGAGAATTGGAGAATACTTCAAGAATTATAAAAATGCAAAATATCTACTTTTGGCAGAAAATTCATATATTTATTAAATTAAAAAATATATATATATATCACGTGAAACTTATGCAAAATATGAGGGCAAACATTGTGCCCTCAAATATTTTTATATGGTTTTTATCCTTGTAAATTATGATAAAAAGCTTTTGGTTGATTGATATTTGACAGCAATAAAAAGAAAATCATTTATCAAATTAACTATAAAAATATATGTACAGGGGTAATTATGGTTTCTTAAAAGTTCAAAAAAGATGTGCTAGAAATTATCAATAATACGTAGATGTGATTCAACAATGGCATTCTCATTTCAAAGCAGTTTTGACATCATTTAACCAAGTAAAATATTCCTTGTTTTCCTTGTATTCAGAATAAGAGACAAGGAAGTCAGCCATAGTTTCATTGACACCTAAGGATCTCAAATAATCTTCAAAAGCTGTTTGTAAAGATTCATCCAAGTTACTAAAAGCTGGACCATGGTATGCAATTTGTCTCAAAGCTTCAGCTTCAGCAGATTCAGAAAGAGCTTCTTCAGCTGTCTTATATGGAGTTAAACTTTCGATATACAAAGAACCATCATCTAATTTGAATAAAATTTCAACAGAAATTGCAGAATTGGCATTTTTGTTTTCAAGAACGACATTAAGGTTAGCAAATTCCTCATTAAAATCATCGTATTCAGCACCTTCTTCATTGGCTTCTTCAGCGATTGGTTGTGGAATATTGGTAATTTGTGAAACATCAAAATAAACATGAACTTTAGTATCTTCTGTTTCTTTGACAATTTCATGTAAGCTACGTCCATCAGATTCAACAACTTTAAAATTTGTAGATTGTAAAAAGTTATCGATGATTTCCGGTTTCTCTTCTTGAGTAGCCATTTCTTTTTCAATTCTGATTTCAGAGTTAAGAATATCAATAACATCAGATTTCTTGTTCAAAGTTGGAAAAGAAACAGAAAACAAACGTTGACTAGTAAATCTGGTATTTGGGATTCTAGTAGCTATCATTGCATTCTTGGTAATAGATTTTGAGGCAGTTTTCACTGCTGATCTTAAAGCTGAACGATACATTTTACCGGTAAATAATATTTTGTCTTCAAAATATTTACTTATTTAATTTAATTATAACTGATTTAAAAAATGAAAAAAAAAATAATAAAAGAAAAGGAAAACAAATGAGAGACAATTCAATTATGGGTGACTTTTACTACTCTTTTATATGACTAGAGCAAACTTTTTTTTCATAGTGGAAAATATTGAGAAAAAAAAAAAAAAATATTAACGGGCGATTTATTTTAAGAACAAAGACCATCATATATATTTTTCCTCCGAATTTCTAGATTATATTGGTAGAATATGCTAGGTTATTAAATATCAGTGAGTGCATCAGTTTAAATTTTATAATATTATTAGATATAATTAGACTTTTGTGACTAGTGTTTAACTTTTAATTTGAATTTTATCTTGAAGATATTCTATTGTTATCTCTGTAAATTTATAATCAAATAAATTTCATTCTTTTAATTTTAATCATAAAAACTTATGTACATAACTTAAATTACAGATAGAGACGAAAATTTTCTTTGTTTTTTTGTTATATATGTATATAAATAACAAGATTAATTGTTTGTTCACTTTTTTTTGAGGATTTTATTATCCTCATTTTTGCAAGCAGATAAGTAGGAATTTTGCGTTTCTGTTTACTATGTATTTTGTTTTTTGGTGATTTCTAATCATTCTTTTTACTTTTTTGTGGCGGGAAACTAAAAAGTCCACTATTGAAATCTTTCCATTGTATACCTTTTTAATCTACTCAAAGCATTACATAGAGAAAGTGATTATAGCCTTAGTTATCGTAAACAAATTAAAAGTTGAAAAAAAAAGGAATTTTATGAAGTGAACAATGTCATCTTAATGCTATATAATCAACCTTCAATTAATCTCAAATACAAAATCCAAAGTTGACTTTCAACTAGGAGTCCTATGATTTAGATTATTAATCTGTACCATATTAGTTTTAAAAGAAAGTTGTAGTCTTTAGAATCTTTGATTCATCTTTTTGCGCTGACATGCATCATAATATTCAAGTTTGACATGAATTTAATACACTTGTTTTTGGTTTTCTTTAACTTGAAGTATTAGGATTCGTATAATTCTGTATTTTCTTTATTAAATAAAGTTATTTATTCAAAATAAGATCAAGAATACCTAAAGGACATAACTTTTGCATGAGTATTTTTTATTATAATTTTAGTATATAAACATTGATATTACAATAGTAGATTAGTTCATAAGTTATAGTATGTATTATACCTAAATTTGAAATGTTTAAAGTAAGCAGGAAATAAATATTATTGTAAAAGTTAATATAATAACAAACTTAGGAATAGTGCATCCTATAAATTTGATAAACTAAAACAGATTTCTATTAAAATAAAATATCCAACAAAAAGTGTGATTATAGTGAAAACTAAACCTAATTGTAAATAATTTTTTCCCGGGTATTAAATTACTCAAGTTCAATTGTTGACCAGTATGGTTAATATAATGAAATAACCTACAGATTGAAAAAAAATGAAAGGAATATTATTTAGAGAGTTGTATATTCTGGTAACCAAAATAGGTAATAATTATAACTGATTTTCAATCCGCAGAATATTCTTTGGAACAATTATATGAAAACTCCAGATTCTCTGTTTACAATCAGATGCTTCACAATATATAAAATAATATTATGAAATCGGAAATTCAAGTTACTGTAGACACAATCAGTAATGTGAAAGCTATACCACGCTTCAAAAATGTTGTTTTTCATGACATTCATGAGAACATTCAAGCTCGTAATCAGTATAAAAAGTGTTTAAATAAAAGATTAATTTTTATCGGTAATTATTTGATTGAATTTGCAAATACGTCTTACAATGTTTAGTATGACTCTATATTAGTGTCAAATTCATTATCTATAAATTATTTCACAAGTATATTACCTGGAAAAGGATCTTTCTTACTAACAACAACAACGCCATTGCCATGAGATATGTAACCTTTTATAAATCCATGGAAGATCAAATTAGCTAAGAATGTTTCTGTTTCATCATTTGTTACAGCATGCTTGTGATGCTTGCTTACTGGTGAATTCAAAGATACATCCAATGCTTTTGTAAACACAACTAATGGAAACTGATATATATTTTCAATTTGTGGTAATTTTGAGGCAATCAAGAATGTTCTTTTAAATAATCTTCTAACCACTAACAACCTTATTTTTCGAAATATTAAGTACAAATTTTTTTTTAAAAGAAATATTTCCATTTTTTTCATCTGATAATCAAATTTCATTAAATTACCTGCTTTAATTGCAGAAAATATCAGACCGTACAATTTACGGACTTTTGGATACTTTTTGAAAAGATATTCTGAAGGAAAAATTCCTGCATAATAGAAATTTATAGGAATCAATAAAACTAAAATCATTTGTTGCTGCTGAGTGGCATCCTTATGAACCATTGAAAAAGCATCTAAAAGATTAGCGTATGCTTTTCCTAAATTCCCCTCATTACAGTTTAGATATGCATTATAGTAGAGATAAGTAACAGCATGTGATCGTGGAGCAGAATTAATTGAGGGCAAAGTATTTTCCTTGAATGTCAAAGCCTTTTGTAATGATTTAGCGAGATCTAATTTATTTATTTTGAAATAAATACTAAAAAGAAAGCTCAGAAAGTAAAATACTGCTTGAGCTTTATTAAGTGACTCTACAACTTCTCGGTCATTCAAGCACACAGTAAAGGATTTATTAATCGTTCTCGATGCAATCTCCAAATTTAGTTCAGCACCATCCAATTTTTGGTCTTCAATATCTGCAAGGATTGCTAAGACTCTCAACTCTTTTGCCACTACTTTCATTGATTCTAGAATCCACGAATCTTCTCTCTCTGCACATCTGTTCAAGGATTTTAATAATTCGTTACTACTTTTGAACGCCTCAATTTTAGATCCATTCACGCGCCTAATAAACTTGAAAAAAGTTTCTATAAAAGAAACCCAAGATCCGCTAAACTGTTTCAATTGATTTCTGTTTGGAACATTTGTCTCGAACACTAAGTTTTGAATCGGTTCTGTTTGTATTAAATTATGCATGGATAATATTTGTGACAAGGAAACACCATCCTTATTGTTGATATAGATAGCAAGAATTTTGCAAAAATCATCAGCAGCCTTTTCCATTTGTTTAAACTATTGCTTGCTTTAATGAAATAATTTTGAGCTATTTATTTATTTTTGAGAATGAGTGCAACTTTTAAGATAATACGGAATCTACATTTAGAATTGCTTAAGATTAAAGATTTATGGAATAGTTGCATCCTACTTATTATTTTATTTTATTATTTTTTCTTGCGTGAACTATACTAAAGGAAAAAAAAAGCCTAAGCGTGTACAAAATAGAAACAGAATAATAAACTAAGGATATTAAGAATATCCAGACTTGTCATTCTTGGGCACTCTTGGGATATATGTTAACTCTTTTGATGAAAAGAAAATGCTTTGTAAATCATTCAATTTATTGAAAATTTTAGAAAAAGTTTCGTAGTCGAATGCCACTTGTTTGTTGCTCTTTGTTTGGTCTTCCGATTCGTTATATTTTGATATTTCTATTTGTACGTGCTTTTTCATGTTCTGACTGATAATTCTAGGCAATTTTTCATTCGAAGACGTATTACATAATATCTTTCTCATAGCCTGGTTACTATTCGTAGATGCGCTTATGATTGAACTATTAACATTCAATGTTGTTTCAAGCTGAACCACTTCATTTTGGGTGAATGAATCTTTTGATTTTTCAAATAAGCCCAACTTTAAATAATTCATAAATTCTGACACTGAATCTCTATTATTTTTAGAATCTTTCAAAAGTAAATGATTAGTGCTTAGATTATTCATATTGATAATTACATCCTGTCGATCCAAGGATTTTGGAATAACTGAAAACAGCATTATATTGCTTTCATTCTTGGAAACTTTTAAAACATTGTCAATAAAATTAAAACTGATTCTTTCAGTTAATATTTCTTTGGAAATCATTTCAAAAACCAAATCTTGAACTTGACTGATATTTTCTAATTCTAGCAAATTGATAATGTAGTCGAATCTAATAACAGAGAATACCTTAAATGTTTGTAGCAACAATCTATAATTTATTGACTTATGCATATCTGAAGTAAAGAGTGTTAAAAATAATGTATCTTTCTTGATAATATCTTTCTGAAATCTATGCAATACATTTTTGAAAGCCAAAATATTATTAATATCATAATATCTCAATAAAGTTATTAACCATATTATCTCTTTGTCATTATTATGTGCTTGATTTGACAAGTAAGGTTTTATATTATTTGACTGCAAAATACTGATCTCGGATTTAAATGCCAAGATATTTAGAATAATTAAAATTTTCAATATTCGTAACTTGTCTTCCACTGATCCAGCTTCATCATAATTTTTGAAGCTCTCTGCAATTTTATCGATAGCTGAACCAAATTCTTTTTTAAGCATATCAATTTTTCCACCAGCTTCCTTAATTATTCCAAGCATTTTTGGATGCAAGATAATATTGCCCATTATATCAATACAATTTTTATAAGTACCTTCTAACTGATCTCTATAAGTTGTTAAATTATCCAAATTGGGAATTGTAGCCAAATTATTTTGTAGCTGAATAGTGTAAATCTCTAACAAGAATTGGTTTTTTGAATAATCTTTGTAGTCACCAACTTTCAGTATTGCATGTTGGATCATTTCTTGTAAAATCTGTTTTGACTTAGGATCGTTACGTTTTGATAAAATTCTAATTTTTATAACATAAAGTTTCATGGATAACTTATCATCCATTAATTGTCTATATTCTAGTGACCTATTAACAAATTTTAATACAAACTCCGTATCTTGATTATTTTTAGTGTATCTATCGATAATTTTTTTAAGTGAGTCAGTAAAATAAATCGAATCATTCAATTCTTCGTTTAAACCAAATAATTTTTGGTAATCTTGAAAAAATTCATTAAATTTTGAAACTTTAAACAATATTTTCAATCTTTGCTTAAGACTTTTAAATCTAATATGATTGACTTCAGATCGAAATTCCGAATTTCTAAACCTCTCATTTGGGAGAAATTCATAATCAACTAACTTTGAAAACATACTTAGAGACTCTACCTCATTGTCTTCTTTTAGAGATTTCGCAGAATAATATATATTTTCAAGATTTGGTTTTTCAGAAGAATCTCCATATGGGTTATTATCCCCAGAGTTGTAGTCACTTTCAAAACGGGAATCTTCCATTTCCTCGTCGCTGTCCTCATATTCGAAATTGTCATCATCATCTGACATCATAAAATCTTCATTATCCGACATTTTGCAAGTTGTTTACTCTGACTAAATCTCAACTATTGAATTGCTAATTAATGAAGTCTGGTGGAATCCTATTGTATTGGGGAATTCAATTATTTATAAGTATTTTCGAGTATATCTGATAGACATGTCTCAAACAATGCATGATTTTGTCATGATTACAACATGTGCTCATTCGCAGCAAACAGAACACACACACAAAAAAAAAAAAAAAAAAAAAAAAAGAGGATATTTATACACCTACACCAAGAGCACATACATTCATGACGAGCTTAAATGAATGAAACTCTCTCTTTGCCACGGAAAGCAAGCTTGGACATTTAAAAACATCTATTTCTGATTTTAAAATTTTTTGTTAAGTTTGATTATAAGAACCAACACCGATCACAAATTTCAGGAAAAGGTAGAAATAATAATATTTAATTGATATAAACGACAAAAAAAAAAAAAAAAAAGAATGTTCTCCAAGACTCCAAGATATTTTAGAAAGCAAGTGGCTCAATTTGCAATCAGCAAAAGATTAAAATCTGAAGTTAGATTTCCAGAAATTGAGTTCTTCAAAGAAAACTCTGGTAAATTGCAATTTGATTATGATCATTATAAACCAAACCAATCATTTCTAATTAAGTCTATGAATAATCCTAATGAGCCCATTGTATTTTTACATGATATTTTGTCCAATAAAAACTCTATGGCCGTAGAAGCCAATGATATTTGCAAAACTTTAGAAACAGATGTTTATACGTTGAATTTTAGAAATTATTGCAACAAGTACGATGGAAGCGATACAAAACAAGAATTTAGACAGTTTCAAGAATTCAATGAAGACAAGTTGGTTAATGATGTCACAGAGTTTTGTAATGAAATGGGGTTAGATAATGTCATTTTGATAGGTGAAGGTTATGGTGGTAAAATTGCCATGCTATCAAGTTTGAAATCTCAACTAAATGTGAGTAAATTAGTTAGTATTGAAAGTTTACCACAAGACTTACCGCAAAAGGCTATTGATGAATTAAATACTTGGATCGATGCACTATTATATATAATCAATGATTCACAGATCACAAAAACCGATAAACTGTACTTGGAAAAATGTTATGACGTTATGCAAAGTGACAGATTCGGAATTCGTGATTTTAAAACCATTCAATACTTATTGAAGAACATTAGTAAAAAATCCATCAATAGAGATATTTTGAATAATAAATATCCATATTTGGAACCAAAGATTCCTTTGAATTACATAAGAGATCATATTGTACCTGAATATGCCAAATGGAAACCAGTTGAAGCTACATTTCAAAAACCAGCATTATTTATAATGGGAAGATCTTCAACTTATTTCAATGCTTCCCAAGTAACCGATAGTCTACAAATCCATAAAAATTTGGACAAACACTTTCCAGACAATTCATTAAAAACATTCAATTCTAACCATTTTGTCTTGGACAATCAGAGTACAAATGTAAGCAATGCCATTTGCCAGTTTTTGTTATATGACTATAATCCTCAATATGATGAATTAAGGAAAGAAGATGGTTTGATAAGTTGATTCGTTAGTCACGTATTTATATTCACGCATATCTTTATTTTTTTTTTTTAAAGAAAAAGGAAAAAAAAAAACGTTGATTTTTTTTTTAAATCTGATCATTGATAAGATAAAAATAATAATAAAGTAAGAATCAATCGACAAACAATAAGCGTAGGAGTCGTCCATTGTAGTGGCAATTATATACATATATATATATATATATTCAGAAGCTTACCCAGAATCATTTAATCACATTGGAATAAATCATTTCGCAGTAAAAAAAAAATTGTCAATTAACAATGTCAACTGATAAAAATATGCTTTTTGTGACTCTTGGGATGTTTATCATAGATGAAATCCATTACCAAGATAAGACATCACAGCTCGACGTTCTTGGAGGTGGAGGTTTATTTGCAACCCTTGGATCTCGGATAGCACTTTCATTAAATGATACAACTAAATGTGCTATGTTCATAGATGAAGGATCAGATTTTCCTGAGAATTGTCGCGAGAAATTAAATAATTGGCACAGTGGGATAATATTTAGGAAAGATACTAGCAGACTAACTACAAGAGGATGGAACAACTATAAGGAAAATGATTTTAGAGAATTCAAATATTTGACGCCTAAAAAACGAATTGATATTGAAGATTTACAGCGGTATCCTACATTGTTAAATTCGAAATCTTTGCATTTTGTATGTTCGCCTCAAAGATGTGAAGAAATGACGAACAAATTGATCAAAGCGAAAGAGGATCAATCAAAAGTAGACTGCAAT
The DNA here is from genome assembly GCA_031125485.1 of Saccharomycopsis javanensis. NCBI lineage: Eukaryota > Fungi > Ascomycota > Saccharomycetes > Ascoideales > Saccharomycopsidaceae > Saccharomycopsis > Saccharomycopsis javanensis. Next base: position 75,706 of record JASTUL010000011.1, read on the forward strand.
TCTATAATTATATGGGAACCAATACCGGATTTATGTACTTTAGAGAATTTACAAGCTTGCTATAATGTATTAAAACATGTGGATATTTTAACTCCGAATTCAGAAGAGGCGTCGAGATTCCACGGGCTTCCTGAATATTTCACCAAGTCGGAGATTGAGGATGTAGGTAAAAAATTTCTTCCATATTTAGTGAAACGGTCAAACCGTATGCGAGCATCGGGGATTGTGATACGTTGTGGGATTTTAGGGATTCTAGTGATGACAAATGATGGATACAAAAAATGGTTTCCAGCATATCAAGTGGTTAACCCTGCTGCAAAAGTTGTTGATTGTACCGGAGCTGGAAATACCAGTTGCGGAGCATTTGTTACTGCGTTATGTATAACCAACAATTGGGAAATAGCTGCTATTATTGCAAATATAGCGGCCGGAATATGTATTGAGCAAATGGACATGCCACAGTTAGATGGAAAGAGCCGATGGAATGGCATAGAATTTCAACAACGAGTGAAGAATTACTTGAAATGGACAGATCTAGGGTGTGAAATCTCAGCTGATTATGTGCTACAAGAGTTGGGAACACAAGCAGCTTGATTTCAGATCAGCAATTCAAGAATTAAAATCAAATTTTTTTCTTCATTTTCTACAACAAATCGTAAACGACATTATTCACAGTTGAATTTCTATTTATTGATATATAATAAAAAAAACCATTAATTATATTTACTTGATCGTTTTTTGTTTTTCCTTTTCGATTATCTGTTTATTGGAGAGCAGCTAAAACATAACCTAGATTAATAAGCTATTTATGCTTATTTGGTAGCTTCCACCAAGTAAGTGATTAAATCGTTTCTGTCCTTGTCTTTCTTCAAACCACCGAAAGCCATCTTGGTACCTGGAATGTACTTCTTTGGGTTGACCAAGTAATCACTCATAGTTTGAGTAGACCAGTGGACAGCCTTCTTAATGTTAGCATCAGTGTAGGAGTAGCCTGGAGCTTGACCGGAGATTCTACCAAAAACACCGTGTAAGTTTGGACCAACCTTGTGTGGACCACCCTTTTCAGTGGTGTGACATTGTAAACATCTGGTCTTGAATAAGTTAGCACCCTTTTTAGCATTACCTGTTTTGAATTCACCCATTTTGATTCTTTATTGAATATTTAGTTATTAATAAGTCTTTTTTTATGAAAGTATTGGAAAACTTGATCGAAAATTAAAACAAAAAGGAAAAAAATAAGAAAAAGAAGAGACAAAAAGTATTCGTAAAATAAAAAGGAAAAACAAGTTTAATAATTTTGAAAAATTAGTTTCTTTTATTTTATTTTATTTTATTTTTCATGCTATTTTATATAATACATAGAAAAAATTTTTTTCTTCTCTATGTGGTCTTTTTATATATTTCACTGGCGCAATCAAATTTAAGCGGTATTTTCTTTTATATCAAGTTGAAAGCTTATTTTAGATAATTATAATGCGATGCATTTTAAATCACTGTATTTTTACTGGCTAATGTTTGCTAATAAAAAATCACTATTGAATGACTTTATATGCATTAAATCTTTTTTTTTTTTTTTTTTCGTTTTACGACTCTGTATTACAAAGTTTGCGGAATAAAAACTCCGGACTTTATTGGACAATCAGTGCTTCTATGCACGACTTTCGGAAATTTCGCATTCTTCTGTTGACATGCAGATATGGAATCAGCCAATCAAATTCCAAGAATTCGTAAGATTAAACTGTATTATCATTATCGTCGTCATCAGTATTGTGATTAGTAGTATTGTATTGTATTGAGAGTAGCATTATATTGGTAGTGGTATACGTTAGTGGTAGCCTTATATTTGTAGTGGTATTATATTTGCTATTAGTAGTAGTATAATATTTATCACATATGAACTTATCATATACCAGTTATTGACTTCGGTATACAACCATTATTTTGATGATAGATTAAATTATAAAACGTTTATTTCAAAAACCTATTCAACTTTTATTTCTTTGTAATTGGATACTTAGCCAATCAGATATGGACTTGTATGCCATAGTTCTCATTTAATATTTTTCCAGACATAACATAACCTTTAACAGTATTATCGATGTAGTTATTATTATTTGCTTATAATCAATGAAGATACAAAAAAGACAAACCAAAAAAAAAGAAGGAAGGAAAAAAATAGTACCTTTCTACAATAGAACTAGCTCGAAGTTGTTGCAATAGTGAAAAATAATAATAAAGAAAATACAAACTCTACAAATGCATAGTAACCATTATTTACACCTTTAGAATAATCAATAGATATTCAAGTTAGCATTTTTTTTATTTTACTTTGTGTCTCAAATTTTACTGATTATAGAATATTGACAACCCTACGTTTTAAAATCACGTATGCACATCTTATTTTTCTTTTTTTAACTTTTGCTACAGTTGTATCTAAAATATCCCGTAAATGGTTAACTCATTTCATTAACCACCACAAAAAATAGTACTCCAAACGTTGGAACAATAATGGCAAAAAAAAACTAGATCTTTGATTTATGTTCACTAATTGATTGTACAGGCTAGATCTACTTTTGAATATGAAAATCATGCGGTTAACCTTTATTGCAAATATAAAACAGTACAAAACTGAGATTCGATCAGTTTTTTTTTTATTGTATAGTCGATAAAGCTGCGATACAAATAAAATTAAAGTCAGGAATTAATTGATTGATGACCATAGTATATATATAACTATATTAAGCAGTAGGAGGAAAAAAATGCAATCAATGGACTCAGACATTCTTTGTGCAATCACCAAAAATATGCAAACTCTAATCTCTATAACCCAACACTTCACAATTATTACTATGGCTATGGCTTCAACTAATAGTATTTTGTTTAATCTAGTTCTACAATGTTCTACTTCTTTCGATTTTATGTTAATGCAATTTCGTAGTGTCCAATTAAGAATTCTTTCGAAACTTTCATTTTATACTAAAGAAACATCCCATTTAAGAAGTTGAAAATAAATATAGATTGCCAATAATGGTTTGGCTGATAACAGATATACAAATAATTTGGAAGCACGTTCATCTCCTGGTGATAGCTTAACCCCCTTTCTGGAAGATTTATAGTTCATATCAAATCTCTTTCTTTACCAGGTGTAAAACTAGGGTTATTGATTTATTATTTCAAAATAGAAATTATCCTGTTATTTTTCTCTTTTGTTCCAAAGTTAATCAGCTGGCCACCAAATATGATTCCTGCCTTACTTATATTTTGCCAATATGCGAATTGCTTCAATTTTCACTTGGCAAAAATAAAATGAAAAATGTCCCTTAGTTGGCTGATATTCCTATTTGATTTTTATAATATAATATAGTTTATTAACTGTAATACGAACTGAATATCATGGATAGAACGATAAAAATAACAATAATGAAATTAGTAAATAAAATATCAGTCAAAGGTCACAAAAAAGTTATCATCATAAAAATAAAGTAATTCTGAATTTTTGTGATTACATTAGTTCATAGTTTTAACATATTCATCAATGTCAACTTCGGTCAACGGACTGTCTCCTCTATAATTGATCTCTTCTTTATTTTCGTTTAATTCTATTCTTCTTAACTTTGAAAGAGGACCCCATCCATTAACAGGTGGATTCAATTTGAATGGTTTAATAAAGTTCATGACTTCTTTAAAATTTTCCGATAAGCTATAAATTTCATGAACCAAATCTTCCACACAAATGAGTCCTAACAGATCTCCAAATTTATCTTCAATCAATGTATTATCAGTAAGCAACACATTTTGCTTATTTTCACCTGCAACCGTAGCACGCTTTTGTAAAAGTTCTCTAACAGTAACCAAGGAAGGTGTACCAATTACAACATAAGGTGCTACAAGTTTCAAAAGGGGTAACACAGTTGAGTTAAGCTTAATGAATGTGGCCAAGTTTGTATGAGTTAATCTGATAGCTGAAAGAATAGCTTTAGCTTTTGCTGGAATCTTGCTATTATTTCCAGATGAGACTCTAATCACTAACAATAATTTAGGCTTGGATGCATCCCATATTGGCGTGTCTTTTTTGTTACCTTCTATTGTAGGTTTTTCGATTAATTTAATCTTAGATGAGTTCTTAGTGGCTCTTTGTATTCTTTTCTTTTCCTTTTCAGTAGCCACCTTCTTAGCCAATACCGTTTCAATTCTGATAAACTTATTTTTCTTTAATTTTCTCTTTCTTAATTGATCCTCTTTCTTCACCCTTGCTTGCTCTTGTTTGGCAAGTCTCAAACGATCAGAATTTTTCCTTTTTCTCAAAAGAATTTCTGGATTAGTATTGAGTTTTTGTTCGCTCGACATATTGATAGCTTTAGAATATTATTAGTATTAACAGTTCTATTGTTTATTTCACACTATTGGTCTTATCAATACTATCAATACTACGATTAATTTTGAATTGAAAAGTAATATCAATAGTAGTATCATATACTTACAGTATATTTTTTTTTTTGCACATTCAAAATAAAATAAAAATAAAACTCTCTTTTATCTCAAAGCATTCAGTTTCACGCATGAGAGATGAGATGAGTTGAGAAAAAAATTTTTTGAGATAGAATCAAACAAAAAAATAAAATAAAAGAATCACATGAATGACACGTGATAAAAAAAGCGTAAGTTAAAGTGTTTTCTTTAGCCAAAGTTTTTTTCATCTATTGTGACATATTTCAAAAATAAACGAACTTTTATTTTGTACTTAAACTCAGATGACTCCAAAAACTAATAAATTAAAAATGCAAATTATTTATTAATATTAGAATAAATATGTTTGTGATAAAAAATAATGATTAAGATATTGCTGAAATTAAAAAAAAAGAGACATTAGAATAAAGAAACCTATAAACATGGAAAAGCATAATTAAAAAAAAAAGCCAGAGTAAGAAATGTATAATTATTTAACCAATTCCAATAAACCAGAATCGACATTATAAATTACACCGTAGACTGCTAATCTATCCTCTGAAATGGCTTTCTTCACATCCTCATCATTATTTACTAAGTAATCAACTTGTTTCTTGACATTTAATTCAACAAGACGGCGATTTTTCTCATCTTCTGTAGCGAGGCTATTAATTTCTTCTTCATGGGCAAATTTCAAAGCAATAAGTGGATCGAGCCAATCAAGTAACTGTTTAGAAATTCCTGAATCTTCATTTTTGCAAACCTTCAATGTTGCCGATACACCGCCACATTTTGTGTGACCACAAACCAAGATTTTGTTGACTTTCAAACTGTTAACGGCAAAGTTTATTATAGCTTTTGAAGAAACGTCATTCTTATTGTCCAAGATGTTAGCAATATTTCTATGGGTGAAGATTTCGCCTGGTTGAAGACCTGAAATAGAAAATTCTGAACATCTAGAATCAGCGCAACCGATCCACAAAGTATGTGGTTGTTGACCAAGGGCATTCGAGCTCAAGACATCTTTAGGAACGACTTCTTTAGCCCAGTCTTGATTAGCCTGCAAGTATTCATTGATAGAACTTGACTTATTTAATTTGAATAAGGGCTTTTGGGAAGGAATAGTGGCCGTCATTGTGTGATATTTATTGATTGATAACGAAGGTACTGTAAATGCAAATTTTCGAACGATTTTAAAAGCCATACAACAAATATACTTGATTATTATGTACGCTTTATTGGAGATTTTTTTAAGGATAGATAGCTAGAGCAGCAGAATATTAAAGACTGTATCAAATGAAACTATAGATGCTATAATATCAAGAAGCCAAGAAAGGTTATATTTGATATGTCTATATTAATGAATAAAGAACGATAAGAATTCTATTTGTATTAAAGAATTAGTATTTTGCTTTGCTTGATTCATTATACAAAAACGAAAAAAAGTAGATAAAAGCCGTTAGATTCAACCATCATGTATGGGGGATGCTAGATGATATTTATACTAGTCGGTTTATAATCATTAGTTGAACTAACGGTCAATTTAAAAAGGGTAATCATGGTTTGCAAGGAAAAATAACCACGTACTTTTATAAAATACAGACTAATATGACTTTATCTCAGTAAAGAAAAAAGAAAAAAAAGAAATTAAGTATACTGAAGCATCTGCGAGTTGATTGACGTCAACCTAGAGTGCCCATGCCAGAGCTGCAGTCATTGCGCCAGTCTATACTCGTAATACTCAGCGCAATAGTTGTATGTATATATTATTTGTTGGGCTATTGCAATGGCCACGGATAATCATGATGTCCAGCTTCAGCTTGTGTGTAAAACAACTTTCCTTGGACCTGTAGTAAGAGGACTGCGGGAGGTTGGTTTGGCTGCCAGCAGCCTACACCGATGAATAATTTAGCGACACTAACCTATTTGTGCATGGCAAGGATTTTCTAGTAGGATTCCCGCTAAGTAACAGAAAAAGGCGTCCATGCGACCAGGTGATTCTGCATGGAGATGCATACTATCTTAGTGACATCACTATGATTCATGCAGAAATAAGTCCAACACAAATCCTAGTCTTTCTTGTTGACCGCCTTTTTGATTTTTTTTTTTTTTGTTGATGAGTCATGGTGTGTCAAGAAATCCCGGAGTAGAACCGACTATCTTCTATGGAGTTATTTTCGAAGGTAAAAGAGAAAAAAAAAAAATAAAAAAATGAAAAAACGAAAAGAAGAACAAAACTACTTACCCGGTTATACCACTCCTAATTTAGAACACTCTACGGTTTCTCCGCCTCAAATAGTTGACGGTCAGTTGAGCCGTACGACAGTGTTACATGATTTTTATGTTTAAAGATAATCGCTAGTAGTATAGCATTGATTGATTAGTGCCATGACGTTTACAAAAAATACTTTACTTTTTCCACATTCACAGAAATTATTTCTTGGGTTTCCTTTGAATACTAAATTTTACCCTTATTATTCGTTTTATACCACTGCAATTCTATCGTTAGTTTATTTCTATCATTAAATTATACTCACAGTGTACAAAATACCAGATACAGTATTCAAAAAATTCAAAATAACTCATTAAAAAGTAGAGTAATATATATTGCGTTCTTTTCATACAAGATGTATTAAACTAATCAAATGTTCATTGATAAAAAAAAGGCACAAATAGGAACCAAAATATATAGGTCACTGGTTGAGATTCAAAACACATTAATCAATAAGGTTCTATACAATCTTTAATGACGGGCGTTGATAGCAGCAGTTAATTCAGCTTGCTTGTGTAAAGAAGCAGGAGCATCCATCACGTTCAAGAATAACTCAATGAGTCTAATCTTATCAGCCTTGGCAAATTCTGGGTCAGCAAATAATTTTTCAGCATCACCAATACTCTTGACTTCCAAACTTTCAGAGCTTTCTTCCTTGGCACCAAAAGTCTTCAACAACAATTGATGTCTCCATGGTTGAATCTCATTGTAACCAGCATTTGGACCATGAATCAATTTTTCAATAGTGTAACCACTGTTGTTCAATACAAAAATATATGGTGTAAGACCCCATCTAATCATGGTGGAAATTTCTTGAACTGTCAATTGTAAAGATCCATCACCAACAAACAAAATGACACGTCTTTCTACTTTAGAATCATCTTGAGCAAAGGCAGCACCAAGACAAGCACCAACAGTGAAACCAATAGATCCCCACAAAACTTGAGAGATACCAATTGTGTTATTTGGAAATTTAGTAGAGGCGACACCAAAAGCTGAAGTACCAGTTTCAGTGATAATAATATCTCCTTCTCTAAGCCAGTCAGATAAATGAGTCCAGAGCCAATTTTGTGAAAGCAATTCGTCCTTTGGAAGAGCAACCTCACTATTAGTGAGTTGATGCTTTGGAACTGGGTGTTCTTCTGGTTTGTAGCTAGCAGTTACTTCCTTCAATTTAGAAACCCAATCAGGTTCTTCAGTAAGTTTCTTAAACAAACGCTTCATTTGAACACCATCGTACATTGCCTTTCTAATCTTGGTATAATCTGAATGGAATTCAATAACATTGCTGGTATTGTAACCATATGTAAATGAACCTGTGTTGAAATCACTCATCAAACCACCAATAGAAATAACTAAATCAGTGGCTTCAACAGCTTCTTTGACAGCTGGAATGGTAAGAGAACCAACATAAACACCACCGAATCTTGGACTCTCTTCATTTACTGCAGACTTACCCATTGGAGTGACAAATGTAGGAAATTGGGTGAGTTCCATAAACTTTGCAACCTCAGGTTTAATATCATGTCTAGAGGCACAAGCATCAACAAGGATAATAGGCTTCTTGGCAGCACCAATCAATCTAAGAACTTCAGAAAATATCTCATTTTCAGTAGCAACATCATCAACAGGTAAATTCAAGTTTAATGGAACATCAGTCAATCTTGAACCACCACCAATAATTTGCTCATTAACCATGTTAGCAGGAAGCATTACATAAACTGGTTTTTGAAGAATGTATGCCTTATGAATTGCATCATCAACCAATTCAGGAATAGTTCTTGGGTTATCCAAAACATAGCTGTCAGCGGAAATAACTTCAGACATGTGCTTAAATGCATTGAAATCACCGTTACCCAAGGTATGGTGAAGCAATAATCTGTCCTTTTGTGATTCAGTAGATGGACAACCGACAATGTGTAACATACCAACATGTTCACTGTAACACCCAGCAACGGCGTTAAGAGCGCTTAATTCACCCACACCAAAAGTAGTGACAAGTGCAGAGATACGGTTGATACGAGAGTAACCATCAGCGGCATACCCAGCGTTCAATTCATTGGCGTTACCTGCCCAACGCAATCCTCCAACTTTATAGATATAATCAAGAAGGGCAAGATTGTAATCACCTGGGAGACCAAAAATAGTTTTGATATTTACTTGCTTAAGTCTTTCAAAGAGATAAGTACCAACTTCAACGTCTTTGCTAACCATTTTTCTTTGTTTTTGTGTTGTTCTTTTTTGATAACACCTTAATTGATGTGTATGAGTCAAGTTTTGTTTTAGATAAAGTAAATATATCAGATCTACCTACTTTAATTCAATAAGTCAATTGATTAAAGAAAATAAGTAAAAATGAATAATTGATTTAATAAATATATATTCAAAATCTTTGAAACAATTTTTTTTTTTTGTTGTTATTTTTAATTTATCCAAGACAACGATACATGTTTGCTTTTATATCAGTTTGTCGCCTTGATTTATGATCGGAAAAATAGCAAGAAATCGTCATAGATTTAGGTCATACCACTTGTCTCATAATAGAATTGGAAAGTTAGCCCAATTAATTTTTCTTCTTATTGTTAACTCCGTGGGTGATTAAGATTTGCGCAACTTTAAAAAATAAATAAAAAATTCCTATTTACTGTTGCTTCAGCAAGTAAACAAACATTATGAACAAAAACAAAGGAGAAGAGAAGAAGGAAAAAAAAAAGACGGAAAGAATTTTCCGGAAAAAACCTCACGGCAAGATTTAAATAATGTTTTTGATATACAAGTACGGCACTATGGAAAAACACTAAATGAATACGGCATGTCAGAATTTTTTTTTTTTCTTTGATGCCATAAGCCGGTTTAGACAGATTACATCAGAATAGTAGAGAACCAACAAGAATTTACAGAGAAGTGGAGAACATCCACTTATCAAAAAAAGACCCATCAAACGATTGATTGATATGTGAATGAAGCGCGATCAAAACAGAAACTGATAGTACTAATAAGGGGAATTGTTTACGAAGCATGGCTCTGCGGTCTTCAGAACAAAACTTTAGTATCGATGAAGGAAATCTTTTTGCAGGCGTGATGACTTCTTCTGGAAGTTCACCAAACAGTCATCATGAACCATCAGTATCATCAAAATCAAAAAAAGGATCTAACCGTAAAAGAACACGAAACAATACAAATAATCACAGAATATATGTTGGAAACGCTATTCCAGAGATAGTCGATTATAATTCTGATATCTCTTTTAATGAATATTCTTACCAATCCGCTAACAATGATATTACTGTGCCCAATATCCATAGTTCCTTCAATAATTCGACCCCAAATATTAGCACTCCCACCAGAACCTCCCAAGCAAACACAGAGATACGATCAAATTTATTTATATCACCGACTACAATATCACAGCAAAATAAGAATTACAAGGTAAACCACACAATCAATGATGAGGATTTGGTCTCTAGAATCTCAGATGCAGACTACGATCAGCTGGATATCATTAAAAGTACATGTGCTGATGTGTTCTTTGAAAATCTGTTCCAAAACTTGAACCACAGAGATGCAAATTTTAGTAAGCATAATTATAGGAATATTACTGCAAATAATCAAAGAATAAGTGAAGATAACGACGGACAGTCTTTACTTACTACATCTTCCTCCATATCTAGTAACACATTAGATTCCAAGATCGTCAACCATATAGCTGATGAGTTATATAAAGATGAGCTCATAATTCAGAATAAGAATACTTTAGTTAACCATTATAATCAATTATATTATCAGGCACATGGATCCATTCCAAGGTTAGATTTGCAGGATAATAATGACACAGATTTTAATAATTATTTGAAAGAATTCAAAAGACAAAATAAAATTGAATCTTCTATAAAGAAGAGACTCCACGAGAAACAATACAATTTACAAGATAATGCAATTTCTGTGATTAGTGATATAAATGATAGATATTATTTCAATGATGATGAAACGTCACAGGATGTGCTCCATAAAAACCGTATAGTAAGCGCAAATATAGATAATTACAATGGTGGTGATAATGATAACGAATCAGACAAATCAGATATAGACTTTGATAAACAATATCCTCCAAATAATAAAAATTTAGGGAACACCCACAATGGTAATCCTAATATTTCGCATATGCAAGATAGATTGCAAAGAAAGCTCTCTCTGCGCCATTTACAAATGATTGCGCTTTCAGGAACTCTAGGAGTGGGGCTTTATCTTAGTACATCGAAAAATTTCTCTATAAGTGGTCCTATAGGAGCAGTTTTGGCCTACACTATTAGTGGTTCATTAGTTCTTGTCACGATGCTTTGTCTTTCTGAAATGGTCAGTTTCATTCCTCTTGTTGGTGGTATCTCTGGTATAGGTTCTAGATTTGTTGATGATGCGTTTGGCTTTGCTTCAGGGTTCATTTATTGGGTGAACTACACAGTTTCTCTTCCTAGTGAGATAACTGCTGGTACTATTATGCTTTCTTACTACGATGATGTTGATTTACCTGGTAAGAGTGCTGCAGGATGGATCACATTGTTTCTTGCTTGGTCTGTAGGAGTGAATTTAATAGGTGTCCGCGCATATGGTGAAACAGAATTTCTTTTATCTATTTTGAAAATCTTTATTGTCTTGTTGAGCATCATTTTAAATATTATCATTAATACAGGAGGTATGCCTCCACTTAGAAAAAAGATAGGTTTCACTTTTTGGAAGTCAGAGGATAGTATTGTCTCACCAGAAATCACATACGGTTTGTTTAGACCAACATTTGATATTACAGACACAGGAACGGGATCCACAAGGGGAATAGGTGGTAACACTGGAAGATTTCTTAGTGTTTTAGCATCGACATGTATTGCAACGTATGCCTATGTGGGGTCAGACATAGTCGTTATTGCTGCAGGTGAAGCTAAGTCACCAAGACGTGCTCTTCCATCGGCTGCTAATAGAGTATTCTGGAGAATCCTAATTTTTTATATTATCTCTGTTTTCTGTGTTAGCTTGAATGTGTACTCGGGAGACCCTCGGTTAATTCACTATAGGCATGTCTCTTCGCCATATAGTGATTCTTCAGAAGCGCGTAACGTGGAAGTGGAAGTTGTAAATTATTTTGGGGGCGATGAAGCTGTTCGTCAATACTTAAAAGCCCCTAATAAAACAAAAGGTTTTGAAGGGTTTTATAATGGGAATCAATCCCCTTGGGTTATTGCATTTCAGAATGCAAGAGTATATTCCTTAGCATCAGTATTCAATGGAATATTTGTTGTCTCTGCATTAAGTGCTGGCTCTTCTCAACTTTACGCAAGTAGCCGAACATTATATCAAATGGCATTACAAAGTAAGGCTCCAAGAATTTTTGCAAAATGCTCTAAGAATGGTATTCCTTATGTGGCCATTCTTTTTAGCGCCCTGTTTGGATGTTTAGCGTATTTGTGTATTGGCAAAGAATCCAATATTATATTCCAAAGATTAACTCTGCTTTGTGCTACCAGTGGGCAGATTGTCTGGGGTTGTATGTGTTTATCCTTTATAAGGTTCTACTATGGTTTAAAACTTAGAACAGATCTCGTTGGGGTTACTCAAAATAGATTCTATGGAAATTATTTTAAAGGGTTTGGGAAACTCATCAACTGCAAAAAATTCAGATCTTATGCTACCAAATTATGGTTTAAGATTACAAAATTAACAAGCCTTAGTAAGAAATCAAACAAAAATACTAATAATACAGGGCCAACTGAAGCTGGCGGTAATTCGATTCTTCGAAACACAAATTTTTTACATTCTTTAAACGATATCAATGATAATTATAACGAGTTTGCAACGTCTTCCTCATCTAACAGTCTAGAATCGAACGAATATGTTGTATCGAAGATCATTTACCCTTACAAGGTCCCGCTTCAACCATTACTTGCCTATTATGGACTTTTCCTAGCAATTTTTTTAAACTTGGCCACCGGTTTTTCGGTGTTTCTTAAAGGATACTGGGATGTTGCTGAGTTCATAACATCTTACGCCTGTTTGGTATTGTTTATTATATTATATTTTGGCTACAAGCTAATTATGAAAACTAAGATTTTACGTCTCGATCAAATTCAGTTAGATGTTGGTAGAAAAGAACATGATGCAACTTTCTGGAAGCAAAGCAAGGCATATGATGATACAGTAAAAGGAAAATTTAAAAAAGGGTTGCGTTATTTTATTTAGGAGTATACTAACCTCGATATACTTGCGGAGCATGATACGGATAACAAGATCCCTGATGGTCTTGCATATTAATCTTCGTATTTAGATCGAGCGCTTTTTTTTTCTTTGTTTCTTTTTGTTCTCATTTTTTTCTGCATGTTTCTTTTTTTTTTTTTTGTATTATTTACTTCAACGTTATTTTTTTGTTTTCTATTATGCAATCGAACGTACTCAATTGTCCAGATCGATCAATACTCATGTAAAACACTTAATATAAATATATATAATAATTTTTGTGCTTTTTTTTTTTACAAAAAGAAGCCATATTTACCAATATAATTATATTTCCCAAATTAAATTCCGCAAAAAATATTACGATACTATAATATTACATAGAACAGGAATGATTTCATTTAGATTTAACCTAAAAAAAATGAAATAGATTTTAACAAAATTAATTAACTCAAAGATTGACGTTTCACCAATTCTCCAATTCGATTATGATGTAAGCAAGACAGTTTCTCCATAAACTACAAAATTGAGTTTGAGCTAATTAAATAACAATTATTACATACATTATACTTCTGCCAACCCCAAACTTTGAAGCATTTTACGCTTACGTCTTTCTACCAAAAATTTTTCAATGTCATTTACGGATTCTATTGAATCAATATTCTCAGCAATTTCATCCAAAAAATGTTCACTGTAAATAATATCATTTTCATCCTTGTACTCCATCAACTTCCGTGAACGTTTGTAATCTTCTCCTATCTTCTGATATAATTTTTTTGAGAGATTTTTTTCCGCACAAACAATCTCTTTATTGTAAATTGTAGGTTTAAAATGTTTATAAGACGAAATATTTTTATCCTCTCCCTGAACTTGCTTCTCGGATTCATTATTTTGGTTACTTATCTCCATATCGTAAATCTCATTAACTCCGTAATAATCGGTGTCTAATTCTTTCAATTTCTTAAAAACTAATTTTTTATGAAAACTATGCATCTCCTTATTTCTCTTGCTGGAATCATTATCATTATCTTCAATTCTTTTTTGTTCCATTAACTCCTTGACTTCTTTTAACTCCTTAGCTCTGCCAAAGTATCGATAGTTTTTAATCGTTACAAATTCACCCTTACTATTATTATTTAGCGAATCAAATTTCAAATAATCAGGCCCACCAAGCTCCCGTATTCTATACTCCCAGGCACGTTTTTCTCGAAATAGTTTGTTCACTTCGTCATTCAAATCTCGTATCTCATAATCGGAAATTGCTGTATCATATAAACGAAGTATCTTCTTATTAATTTCCGAAAGTACCATTTTTCTCCATTTTTCTGCCATATTGAGATCCGTTACAGACCCAACATTTCTTGGTCTTCGGAGTTTATTAATGTTGATATAGCCAAGCTCTAAAGCTTTATGTTGTTGAAATTGACTAAGTAATGATTGTGCTTTCTCTTTATTTCTAGACATTTTTATTCTCTTTAGCTATATATCTAAATTATTTTATATAGTGTTTAAACTGAACTGTTTATTTTTATAAACTGTTCTATTACATTTGCTATAAGAACAGTTGAAATAGTTAATCCAACCTATCTTTTGAATTTTTTTTTTTCTCTTTTGTGCGCACGCGTTTCTCCTCATGTATTTCAAAAACTTTTGAACATTACAAACCGTATTGGGAAATAATTTAAAATTTACCTTTAATAAACTCCTGAGCTATTAAACTCCAATTATCAAAGTTATTTTTGTCTAATAACTATAACAATTTTTGTATTTTCTTTTTATAAACTTTTGAAATGTTGGAATAGATAAATCTAATTTTCCTAATGTGTGCTAAAGTTTAGAAACTTCTTTTTTTGTTCTTTTTTTTTTTTTTTTTTTGGAACAATTGATATGTCCGGATTAGGTAATTTCTCAAATATCATCGTACAAAATATCTATCATCAAATGATATTTCAAATCTTTCCCATTATATTTACTCAATTTAGATAAATCATTTTGTCTATTCAAAATGTTAAAAGAAGTAATTTCCATTCCTCATAAAATACTAATTGCTGGTATTGATACACACAATAAAGAGTAATATATATATGTATATATATATTCGCTAAAGAATCATCACAGTCTTTATTTTTTGACTATTTGATTTATGGTAAACTTTGAAGCAATAATACTACAAGTATATTGGAAACACAGTAATATTAAGAGCTTACTCAGAAAATCAAAATAATGTTAACAGAAGACTTATTTGACGAGATACTGACCACGATTAAGAATGATCATATAGTGGAGATTGATGAAAGTTCTAAAAACATGTTTATTTGCAAATGCACCGGATGCGAATTTCGGAATAAAACATCAAAGCTTTTAGTTCCTGTAGGTATTTGAGTATGATATCATGGTTATCCATTATAAAATTAATAATATACTAACTGTCAACTTTCTTCTACAGATATTTTTTGTTGGAATTCTTTGTCCTCCGATTTTATTTATCAATTGTGTTCTTGGAATTATTGCATTTTTCAAGTCATTTGGGAACCTAAAAAGAGGTAAATCTTTTTCCAAATGCATATTGCAACAGTATCATATGAACCTACAAAATCACACATGCTTAGATACCAAAGCACAAGAAACCTATCTAGATGTTATAGAAAGAAGCAATGATTGTATCTCAAGATGTTCAATCGATATAGATTATTTAAATCGTATTCGCTCTGAATGTATAAGTATTACAATTGAGTTACATTTGAAATCTACAATAAAATTCAATAAGTGGTGCACAATATCATTCATTTTTTTTCTGATAGAATGTATTATTATTGCACTAGCGATATTATTAGCAGTAGCCAGTGATGCAGGGTTCCAGTCACAGCAATCAGCATTTTGAATAAAACTTACTTGCTAATCAACTTATGGCCAATCTATTGAAAATGCTTATCATTTAAAAAATAATTTATAATATCAAATAAAAGCCACAAGAAATTATGATAATTTAATAAAGCTTTTTTCTCCATCAGTTAAATAATAAGGTATGTATATTGTTTGATTATTAGAAGAGAATAAAATGCAAAGGTTAGTTTTTTTTTTTATATTATTCGATCTTCTTTCTTCCTGACTTTGGTTTTTCTTGTACTCCAGAAAAAAAAAAATTGGAAATTGGTGCATGAAAAAAATGAAGCAGGATGATGGTTATTTCCTAATCGGGGTATCAAAGGATTATAGTCAACATATGTCAAAAGCAAACGTATCAGATAGACACACAAATTATTAAATTTTCTTGAATAATATGGTAATTAAAAATAATTGTAAGGAACTTATTAAATAACTCTTCCTTCTAATGACTAAGTAAATAATGTTATGAATCATTATTTATTTACCCTTTTTTTCACTTGCTATCTTATTGCTATTTTACCCTTAGAAGTTGATATTGTTATGTTGTGTCATTCATTTACATCTAACTGCTCAGTATTATTTTGAAAAAGCAGATGATAAATTATTATTATAAATATCTAATGAATTCCTTTGGTGAGTTTTCTTTTTTTTTTTTTAATTTTTTCTGTTTTGATTAAAAAATAATTAAAAACAAAAAAAAATACTAATTCTTAAAGATAATAACCAACTAAAATTAGTTCAGTACAATTGATATGACTAACAAACAAGCTCTCTTAATATCACTTTCAGCAATACCGTTAGCACTTTCGATAATTCCGGCAATTCATTTTATAAAAACAAGAGATGTTTGCTGTATATTCGTCTATTTCTGGATCATAACGGAATTGATTCTTTTCATAATAAATGCATCTATCTGGGGAGGTAATAACTTTACAAACGTGTGGAATGGAAAGATTTATTGCGACATATATGTTTACTTTATTGTGATGACAACTCAAGGTATGATTTGTGCTGTATTTGGAATGGCTCTTCGTGTAAATTCCATATTTAGAGGAAAGGGAATCATTAGGTTAAGCAGCAAAAAACAAAATATAATATATGTCTTGATTTGTACAGTTCAGCCTATAATATTAGTTCCAATAAATTATGCGCTAATGACATTCAGGTATGGTATTTTAAAATATGATGGATGTACTCAGATTCATGGAGCTAGTGTTCTTTCTCTTATTTTCCTTGGTATTATACCTCTATTATGGGCAGTTGCTACTTTCTTTGTATCTGCATGGACCCTCATGCATTACTGCAGACATAAAATGGATGCTAAGAATCTTTCAGTATGCGTAAATGCTGGATTATCTTTTGCTAGACTTTGGAGAATCATTTTGTTTTGCATTATTTGCGTTTTTCTTGAGATTCCGGTAACAGTGATGCTAGTCATTGGCAACACTGCATCAACATTTGATAACGATTATTCTGAAGCAAAACATAATTTATTATACAATTATGTTGTATATTATGTGCATGATTCGCCACTTTATTCCAAGTGGATTGTCATTGCTATGTCTTTTATAGTATTTGTATTGCACGGTCTAGGAAAAGATTTAGTAAAAGACTATAGAAAAGCATTTACATATGTTGGAATGGGTCCAATCTTCAGACGCTTTGATGATTATATAGAGAAATATAAAGAGACAAAATTCAGTAAAGAAGATGATTTGAATTTAGAACAAATTTTTGCCCTGAAAGAAAGTGGAAATGAATCTTTTACATTTAGTCATAACAGTAGCTGTTTTTGTGGTCCAGATTTAGAGGAATGTCTGAGCAGCACCACTGAATTTTCTGACAAATATTTGGATCCACGATATCTATTTGAAAGCAGAACTCTTGATGAAGAAAAATGTGTTGGAATAGATGAATTTTCTACAAAGACTAATGATGACTACTACAGTCTGCGCGAAATCAAAGTAAAAAGCTCTATTACAGATAGCGTGAGCCTGAGCAATGATGATAGTTACGATAATAGTATGGGAGAAAAGCATTATGGAACAGTAACTTTCAACAATTAAATGATATATTAGAATTGTCTTCACCAATTGGTCTGCAAGTCTTCACTTTTTATTTACTTATAGACTGATTGACCTTCAAAATTGGCAATTGATTGAATAACCAAAAGTTTAGCGGTAAGCATTCATTATTCTTTAACTTTATATTTCAACTATTCTATTTTGTTTTCCTTTTTCATGATTATTTTTATTTTTTACTTTATTTAATATATCTTGCTACTTAGTCTTTTATGTTTTGTATTTTCACATATTATCGACCTTACTCTCTTCAACTTTTATCTTTTTTTTTTTTTATTTCCATTTGTCTTAAGTATTTTCGTCGTATATGAATTTTTACTATTCAATATGTTTAACATATTCTCGAATCTACTACAAATATATGATTTTACGTATTTTAATAATAGATTTAAATAGAAATTAGAATATTGTATGAAATTAACTTAGTTGAAAATGGTTTTCCCAAATGAGTTGAGTCATTGCTGCAGTCTACAGAAAGCGGAGGGATCTGCCATCAATTTTTCATTGTTTGCAACTTTTGTTTCTCTGGGGCTTTTTTTTGCCGTTTTCAGCTGCATATTGTGTACTGTTTTTTTTTTTTTTTTTTTCCTTTTTTCCCTCTGTCTCTACTTAATTCTTTTATTTTCTAGAAAAAAAAACATGACCCGCTAGTCATTAGATAATAGTTATGAAATATATAGCAAATAAAATTAATAATTATACTAAAGTGCTATCAACTAGACATTCTTATTTGGTTTTAAATTATTAGACTATAGGTACTTTCTTCATTAGATTGCCATTACTTTTTTTTATTGGATTATTATTCCAGCTTCCAAAAAGATATAGATGTCAAAGCATAAAGTGGAGAACCAAAAGCAGAAATACAATAAATATTGAAGATAGAAGCATTGTAAGAATCAAAAACGAATCAAAAATATACTAGAAGTCAACGAAGAGCTAAAGACATTTAATTCAGATCATTATAACTAGACTATACGTTTCGTTATTTAGTGATTTTCACTAGACAGATCAGGGTGACCGATACTGGATATTAAATATTTGATATTTTGATAGCATGTTGGCGAGTCTTCTCAAAAAGGCTAAAAGCAATCCTGTTGAACAACTATCTGCTTATTCCACAACACCTTTGAATCTAGAGCCAACAGATTTAAACAAAATTATCAATCAGAGGCAAAAAAGTAATAATTTTCCTTTACTTGGAACCAATGATGTTCATCACTTCAAGTTTAGCAAACTGAGCTTTAGGATTTTGGTATTAGAAGATACAGGAAATCTACTCAGCTATGATAGATATTATGTTCTTTATGACTCAGACATTGAAAATAAGAAACAAACAAGTACAACTGCTTCCAGTTGTACTTCTAAAAACTCCAGAAATGAGAAAGTTTATAACCAAAAGGAAATAAAGCAGTTGGCGCAGTATCTATTTGGATCAGGGTTTCAAGGTGAGTTGAAGCAGACTTCAAGAATTCATTGTGAACCAAAAGATCTCGGTATTAACTTCAAAAATAAAACGCTAGTGGTTAGAACATATCACTTTGACGCCAATTTTGAATACTCGTTAATGAAAAATTCACAGAAGGCAACTACTAGTAACTCCAATGATAACCCCGGTTACTCATCTTCATTTAATTCAGCCTATAAAAATAATTTATCTTCTACATCGCATTTAGCTAAATCTATAAAAAAATTGAATATTCACAATGACTTAAATTCTATTCTCAGCGATAGTAGTGCACCGCCGTCTCCTACAAGCTACCGACCCGATTTTTCCAAGCATACTTCTAATGATAAGAAAATCAAAAATGCCGGTGTCATTACTGCTGAAGATGACGATATTAAAAATTGGGATGTTGAACCTTCTACAAAAATTGATTTTGATTTTGGATCTAAAAATAATACGCCTATAGGTATTTGCATAGTTCTTCCTTTCTCTTCTGATGAATTGTTCCAAACAGTAGGTACCAATTATGCAGAATTTGAAAAATGGCTATACGAAATCCAAGACTTAACTTTAAAATACTTGAAAAATTATTTTCATTTACAGGCAGAGTATTCTCTTGACAATGCTAATAATAACAATACAATTTCCAATTACAATTCTTTTGACTCAACAATAGATGATAAGTATTTGACTCAGCAACAAAAGCAAAATATGAAAATGCATGCTAATAGATATTTCAAAGTTGATAATAGTAGAACCAAAAAGATCCATTTCAAGAAACTTTTATTGCAGAGGAATTTTGAATATGAATCTGTCTTTAGTAACTATTATAATAGAATCAATATTTTCATGAATACGCCAAGGGTCATTACAGGAATAACGCATTTAGAAAAAAACTTGCGACTTCATTTCTTGGAGGATTTGGATTCTACGGGTCCGCTAGATGATAATTCAAGTCAAAATTCAATCTTGTATAACGGATTGTGTAAAGACATTAGAGAATGGTTAACAATCCAGGATCTTTCAAACACAAATCATGAAACTTACTTTCTAGCTACTTTGCTACTACTTTTACTTCCAATACGACAAGAGCTAGTAAGTAGTAAACCTGCTGATAAGAAGAAGCAGATTGTAAGGCTTGTTTTGGCTGGTAATAATGACACTGTCAGTTATCGATTGCTTTCTATATTAAGTTGTTTTTTACCTGATGTCATTTTCAAATTGGATGTTTTAGATTGGAAAGAATTTGAAAAAATTAAAAGCGAGATCCATAATCAGGATTTTGAGTTTTCAGATGAAAACTCAACGGTGCCTCGCCAATTTGATTCTATCAAGGTATCTAAAAATTTAGTATTATCATCATCAAGTTCACAGGATATTTCTTTTGCAAAAGAGAATAGTACTAGTAATAGCTGCTCAGGAAGCTCAAAAACAAAACTTTCTGTTGATACATCAGGAAGCTCTTTGTTCACTGAAGATCCTATTAGTAGCATTGATGGAGTGGATTCTTTGAAAACGATGTCGCTTGGAAATGATAGCAAAGAATCGGTGACATCTACTTGCAATAGCGTAAAGACTAATTTAACTGAAAAATCCAGTAATTTATCGAGATCTTCTACTGTGAGTAATAGTAGTTTAACGAACAGTCATAAACTTTATAAGACCAGCAATAAACTTCCAATGGTACCAAGAACTAGAGGTTCTGGTCTTTGTCTAATGTCTCCAAAAACAATTCCTCTAGTAACTACCACAACTGGTTATAGCAATCTCTTTTTAGATAATGGATTTTACGGATCATCAGCGAAAAGTGCAAGTTCTTATGGCTGTGGTTCCAAAGATTATAGCACAGGCCAAATTTCTGATACCAAAACCAATACTTCTTATACCAGAAAAGTAAGTGAATCTAGTCTTTCAAAAAATAATACTGATAATGACAAACATACTTGCATTGAACCATCGTTCAGTCATTCCAGTTTCAAAAATTCGACCTTAAAATCTAATTTTAAAAGAGTAATGTCTGTTACGGACTTAACCCAGACTTCTATGAATTCCACTAATGCAGAGATTAAATCACGTTTGAAAAAAGTTAACTTTATAACAAGAACTCCTACAGCTATTTTGAAGATACATATTTTTAGATATAGTTCATTCAAATCTAAAAGAAAGAACTCCAAATTTACATTTGATAGAAAGAATGCAAAACAGAATAAATCACAAACTGGTTTGGGTATTATACCCCGACAGACTGAAAGAAAGGATGAAGTTTGCAAAGACATGATCGAAGAGAAGACCTTAGTTAATGAAGTAAGCAGCAATGAAGAGCATAAATATGAAAAATTTAACTTTGCTGATGATAGCAATAAATATGGAAATGTGACTAAAAGAATTATATCTATTGACAATGAAAATTATATAAAAGACATCATCGAAAAAATTATGTTCAATCCAGATGATATTGAGATGTTGATGGACAAAAAATTCAACGCTGCAGTTGTATCATTGAAATCAGGAATAAGCGATAATATTCAAAGTGAAAAAATCAAAGAACAGTTCATATATGATGATTATTCTTTCAATAATGTATCAGGTGAAGAACAAACAGAAAATTTTTCAGGTAATACTTTTGATAAGAGTAAAAAAAAAAATGAGGACTCAAACATATACATGGATGATTTGTCTGATGAACTATTTCTGGGTAATTATTTTAGTAATGATGACAATTATGCTAACTTATCATTACCTTCTACGGAAATTCCATTACCGCCAATTGTTGGAATTACCAACGAATTTTTTCCCGAATTTTCTATTCAAATTGTAAATAATAAATTAGATAATATTAAAAGTCAAATTCGTGTGGTAATGAAGCAGGATCTTTTCCATAATGAATTTGTTGATAAATGTGTCGAAAAATATGAAAAAGATGTCCCCATTGTACGAACCATATTTGTGAACATTGATACTAAAGAAATTAATGAATTAGAAGTAAGACTTACTTTGAATGAAAATGAGTATTCTTGTGTAAATCAGGATTGTGATTCAAACACTTCGCATGGTAGTATAGTCAGTAACAACAATTGTATGAATAATAGCGGTAACAATCATCTGGAACAAAATAATGAGGCAGGAAGCTATACTTCTCTTTTTAGTTTTTTGAAACCTAGTAGCTACAACAATAATGTTGGATGTCATAAAAACTCGAGAACATCCTCAGGGATAGTAGGCTCTTCTTCTTCTTCAGACGGTTCATATTCATTGACGCAATCAGTAGGATCCCAAAATCAATCATTTCAGACAGCTTCCGAATTTTCTAATCGACCACAATTAATTTCAAATAAGTCTGTGCTAAGTTTATTTGACTTCAGTAAAGCCAGTAGCAAAAAGGGCCAGTTCATTTTTGAAGGAAAAAGGTTTAGTTTACTTGATGAGAAAATATTTGATGAAAAACGGGGACTAATTGGAAATCACAAATTTAGCATTGAAAATATTGCAAACATGGATAATATTTTGAAAAAATTAGCTACACTTGCTTGAAAATAACACAATTTAGCTAAGCTTAGTTCTACTTCATTTTATTTATTTTTTTTTTTTTTTTGCTAAATTCTTTATAAATTTGTTTTATTTTATTTTTATTATTTAACTTACACATACTTATTATCTATATTAATGATTAATACTTTATTCTATAATTTTTAATGATATTATTTGTAATAACAATAACAATCATAATGATAGTAAAACATTTCAGGTATTTCAGAGTTATATGTCATAATTATTCGTCATAATTTCGCGTAAACTATTTGACTACCGCTTATGTAATGTAAGTGATCCTCGAGTCTATACAGATTCTATAACTAAATCTATATTTCTATCATGTGACAAATGGAAATCATTCATGATGAGTTCACAGTTTAACAAATCATTATTTGCAAATTTCTGATATCCTTCATTTAAATCATTTACAAGACCTGCTTCTAAATGGCGTCTTCCTACTCTCTGCATATATACTTGAATTTCATCATCATATTCAAAATCTTCATCATTTATGATAGTATTGTCCTTTGCTTTGATAAACCATGCCTCACTAATTTTATAGCTGCTTTGTTTTAAAATTTTATTATTTTTTGTAATTATTTCAGATATCTGACTCCATGGTTGCATTGAAGTTAAAGATAGATAGAGACCTTCCATTATAAAATTATTGTGAATGTCAGTTCTAATAGAGATACCATTAGGCGTTGGATCTTTATCTACATGATTGAACGCAGGAACTGATATTTCAAGAAATGGCCAGTTTGCATAAGAAGCATTGGCATCGACTGAATTAATTGTTATAAAATTAAGAATCTCTATAAGCTTAACAATCATAACGGAATCAAATGATGCAGGGCATCCACGTCTTTTCAAAATCTTAGAAGACAAGGGTAATTCTGGAATAAAAAGAGATCTCGGATAGTGAAACCCATCCATGGGAATAACAATTGTATTAGCATTTTCCGGTTGCTTTATAGAAGAATCATGACTGGTTCCAACCTTATCCTTCGAATTCTTTAAAAGAGATATTTGTATTCTGTTAGACATGGATCGCCTTGAGAGTATCATAGATGATTTATCGGGAGAGATCCATTTCTTTATCGGAACAAAATTAATGTTCTCATTTTCAACTAACGAAAAAACATCAACATCACTCACATCCAACTTGGTCGCAGATGTAGAATCTAATGGTAATAATGGATACTCAAATTGGTTTGAATTGACGATGCTCGCAATGGTATTCAAGTTAGTCTCCTGGTCTGGAATTTTGGCAAATAATTTAATAAATATTGGATGTTTCCTTATATCATATATCATATCGTCATTGGTACTGTAATTCTTCATATCCTTATCAATATAAGATTCATTATTAGATGTATTTATAAATGAAACTTCTCTACTATTTATTATCTCTGCAATTTTGCTTGCTAATGTAGACTTTCCGGATCCAGGTGGTCCAGATATCAATGTCAATGTATTATTTTCTCTATGTTGACCCTCACAAGAGCAATTTTTTACAGACTTTCCTGCTCGCGCTCTGATTCTTCCACTTAGCTTATCATATTTGGAATTCATAGTGATTACTATTATTATGTTTTTTGTTCAAATTGTAAGAAAACACAATATATCAAAAGTAAACAGAGGGAAGAAAAAGCATAAAATAGCTTCTAATTACTCTTAAAATTGTCGACTCAGTAGAAGCATTCAATCTTACTTTGGCATAAAATATATCCACTATTCAACAAATACTCCTGAAGTTCCTGAAGTATAATTATAATAAGTTGTAAAGCATATATTTATGTTAGCGGCTATTTCTCATATTCGTTACTTTCCAAATCCAGTTTTTCTTTTTAAAATAAAAAAAAAGAATACGGCTACCGATTTCTTTTCGAATTTTTGCGCAACGACAAATAATGGCACAAAATGTGATTTGCAGTTTTCCAGAATATTGAGATAAATTTTACCTTGTTCTTTATTTAGTACCAAAAATGAATACAAATAAAAGAAATAAGAAGAGAAATTACATATTAGGAATAGCCAAAGTTGTATATTGTTACGAGAAAAGAAAAATAA
This sequence comes from Saccharomycopsis javanensis, assembly GCA_031125485.1. Classification (NCBI taxonomy): domain Eukaryota; kingdom Fungi; phylum Ascomycota; class Saccharomycetes; order Ascoideales; family Saccharomycopsidaceae; genus Saccharomycopsis; species Saccharomycopsis javanensis. Next base: position 100,655 of record JASTUL010000011.1, read on the forward strand.
TAATACGACTTGCTTTTATTAAAAGTTGGTCTTTTATCAATTGCTGTTGTGTGAAGTCTTTTCTTTAGTTAGCTCAACTTGATTTTTTGGTGCACACATGTTAACTATTACAATTGAGCAGATCCAAAACTTTCCAACTTGAAATGATACTTAAAAACTATTTATTTGATTACTTTATTAAACCTATGTAAACATGTAAGTAAATATATTACATTATACCAACGTTACCGCAAATAATTTGGAAATTTTGCTATCTTAGTTCAACTTTTCTTTTAAAGTCTTCTCTAAAGTAACAGCATCAGCGACAAATTTTCTGATACCTTCACTTAATTTTTCAGTAGCCATAGCATCTTCATTAAGAGCAAATCTGAAAGCAGGTTCGTCATTGATGTAAGAGACCTTTTGTAAATCTTCAACACCAGACAAGTTTTTAGCATCTAAGATCTTTGGAACTTCAGCATCAGAGGTCAATAATTCTTCCAATAACTTAGGAGAAATGGTGAGGAAATCAATACCAGCCAATGCTTTAATTTCACCAGTATTTCTGAAAGATGCACCCATAACAATTGTTTTGTAGCCATATTTCTTATAGTAGCTAAAGATAGATTTAACAGATACAACACCAGGATCTTGGGTAGCATCAGAGTATGATTCACCGGTCTTTGCCTTGTACCAATCCAAGATTCTACCAACAAATGGAGAAATCAAAGTGACATTAGCTTCAGCACAAGCAACAGCTTGGACGAATGAGAACAAAAGAGTCAAGTTACAGTGAACACCATGCTTAGACTCCAATTCTTTTGCAGCTTGGATACCCTCCCAAGTTGAAGCAATCTTAATCAAGACACGGTCTTTGGAGATTCCCTTCTTTTCATAAAGACCAATGATTTTCAATGCTTTGGCCACAGTAGCTTCTTTATCAAAAGACAATCTAGCATCAACTTCGGTTGAAACTCTACCTGGGATGATTTCAAGAATTTTAGAGCCAAATTCAACCAATAAACTGTCCATGGCATCTTCAACAGACACCTTACCGGCAACCGCACCCTTTTGGGCAGCAATAACCGCGGAATCAATCAATGAGGCGTATTCTGGCTTTTTGGTGGCAGCTAAGATCAATGATGGGTTAGTAGTAGCATCTTGCGGCTTATATTTACCAATGGATTCGAATTCACCAGTGTCTGTAACAACAACGGTTCCGGTAGCTTTCAATTGTTCAAGAGAATTGTTAGACATTATTATGATTATTATTTGTTTGTTGACAAAGAAATTTTAAAAAAATATTATATATATATTATATAATAAAAATAAAAAATAAAAATGGAAAATCGTTCATTTTAATCTATGATATTGATTTTGGAAGATCATGACCACTATTTATATAAAAACCGAAAAGTGGTCTATTAGAAAAATCAAATCAGTTTCTCAACTCGTGGGGTGGGTGGCCAGGCCGCCTCGCCTGCTAACCAAACCACAATCTTTAATAATAATACATTCATTATATGTATGATGATGACGGACGGACTGGACTGGACTGGACTGACGAAATCCATCACTTCGAAGAATTAATCCGTGTCCGCCAAAACTACTGGGGGGTCTTTCTTTTTTCTTGCTGAGTCACGCACAAAAAAAAAAAAAAACAGAAAAATAAAAAGGGAAAAAAGAAAAAAAATGGTGGAGAGCGAAAAAAAAAAAAGAAAAAGAACAAAAAAAACATTACCAGCAGGGCAATATACCAAATAAAAAAAAAGAATACTAGGCGTGAAATTATTATCAACACCGGAGTGGGTGTTCCTTAAGATGAAAAAAAAAAAAGATTGCGTGCCCTGATGCATGAATTTTCATCAGAGTCTATCTATCTTACAGCGAGCTATAGCCTATCAGTCTATCTTTGAGGTTTTTTCTCCAGAATCTGATAGTTTTTAACTTTGATGATAAAACGTTGACTATTCTTTTTGTTTCTTCTGCAAAACGTTGACTATTCTTTTTTGTTTCCTCTGTTAACTGTATTTCTGCAATATGTGTTTCAAATTAGTCAACAAGTTCCACTGATATATGCTATCGTTACCCAAATTGACCTCCCACTCGTTGATCCGGTTCATTTCTCGCATAACATACCGCATGATCTTCTCCTGTTGCCAATACACCTCTTCTATCTCGTTCGCGACCCAGAATCGTAGCACATTGTCAGGCGAATCTGTGACCACTGCCTCAACACAAGAGTCATCGAGAACTGGACTTACGGCAAGTTCTCTATTATTATTACTACTACTCTTTACGCTGACATCCACAAGCAAAACCAGTATACTGGCAAGCTTCAATGGCCCATATGGACTTGTCTTGTATGCAATGTTCTTCAATGGCAGGAAATCAGCCATCTTGGCAATAATCCAGTACAGTCTCGATTTGTCGATCTTTCCTGTCCTCTGTAATTGTTTTAGCTGTTTGATTGTATAATATCGTCTCATATTCATATCCACTATCAAATCACGACCTTCTACTAGACCCATCAAATCAGAAGTTTTTTTTGATGTTGTTGGAAACCCCTCTTCTGCGGCCAATGGTTCAGGTAAAGTCGCAGGTATCAGCGTGTGAGGTACCTGTCTTACCAACAGATAATCTCGCCAGCCACTGTACTGCAGTAACACATCATCACTTTCTTCAATAAGCTCGTAGTCAACAATGTCCATCTCCAACTTTCCCCTATATTCTCGAATGTTACGCACTGAAACTTGCATTAATATCTGGAAGTTGTAGGAAGTCTCTAAAGTCGCCTGATGACCCACATACTGATGGAAATTCATATTTTTGTTTTCATTTAAAAAATATTCATAAAATAATTTGTTTTCCGGAATTTCCACAAACTCTTCATTTGTAAATTTAGCTGGTTCACTTGGCTTCAGCTTTCCATTTTTGAATTTCAATTTCTTCGCTATAGAGTCTACCATCTTATTGAATAAGCTCGGCGTTATCGTCCCGGTCATTATGTAATCACTTTCAATTCTCTGATCAAGGCCACCTCCTTCTGTTCCTTTTTCTTTCCTATTAATGTAAAACCAAGCTTTCTTCACACCTACAGCACCTCCTTTGCTATTCTTCGTGAAATCTGTAAAAAAAAGTTGAATGATTCCAGGAATACCCAAATGATCCTGGTACCGAAGAAGCATCGCTTCCAATATGTAAGTGTTTTGGTTCTTATGGTCCGAACGATTATGTAAACCTTGTGCAGCATTGTCACTCATCAGATTATCAATTTTTCGTCTCTTCTTAAGAACATCAAAATCAACACCATGAATTTGTGGATCAACATCTTTAAACTTTAATTTTCCAGATTGTTGGTTTTCTCTAGTTATCATTTTGTTCTATATAGTCTTGTACCTTCTTGCATCTTCTCCCAAGAATAATATTATATTTCTCATTGTTTAAAAAATTATTAATACTAATAATAGAGTTTCTAATTGTGACATCTATAGAACATCCTAACAGGTTTCTGGATTTACGGATTTCTAACTTCTGGTTACGAAGCTCGGGCTTACATTGTCTAGACTTCTTTTACAAATTTTAATTTTATCCCGCCAAAAAAAAAAAAAAGAAAAAAATCCTGAATATTGATTGATTAAGTATAAAAGATATCATATTACTAATAATGAATTCCTTTCTTGTTATTTTATTTTGTTTCTGTCATTAAATAACTATATCAGTAAATTGCTATCATAAAAATGTTTAGACAACTTATTAACAAAATTCCTAAAAGATCATTAGCAACCGCACTAAATACAAGCGGCTCTTCTGCTAATGCTCTTCCAACCACTAAAATATCGAAACTTTCAAATGGGTTGACAGTTGTATCCGAGCAGATTCCATTTACTTCCACAGCTACTGTAGGAGTATGGATCGATTCTGGCTCCCGTGCAGAAACCATGAAAAATAATGGTACTGCTCATTTCCTTGAACATTTATCGTTCAAGGGAACAAGAAAGAGATCACAAACTGAGTTAGAATTGGAAATTGAAAATATTGGTTCCCATTTAAATGCATATACTTCAAGAGAGACTACTGTCTACTATGCAAAGTCTTTACAACATAATATTTCTAATTCTATTGGAATCCTCAGTGATATTTTGACTAATTCAGTCTTGGATAAACATGCCATTGAAAGAGAAAGAGATGTGATTATCAGGGAAGGCGAAGAGGTCGACAAAATGTACGATGAAGTAGTATTTGATCATTTACACTCCATAGTATTTAAAAACCAACCATTAGGAATGACAATCCTTGGACCAAAAGAGAACATTTTATCAATCAAGAGACATGATTTGGTGAATTATATCAATGATAATTACAGAGGCGATAGAATGGCTCTTGTTGCCGCTGGCTCTGTCAACCATGATGAACTTATTCAATTTGCTGAACAATATTTTGGTCACTTAAAAAAGCTGGATGAATCAGAAAACCAATTCGGTATCACATCCCATTATGATCTTCCAATTTTTCATTCAAGTGAACTGTTAGTAGCTGATCCTACTGTGCCTCAAACTCATATGGTTTTATCTGTTGAAGGCTGCTCTTGGTCTCTGCCAGATTATTTTACTTCTTTAGTTGTACAAGCCATGATTGGTACTTGGGACAGATCCATGGGTTTGGCACTTAATCATCCTTCCAAATTGGTCAATGTTGCAGCATATGGTGGTGATAACTCTACACCTATAGCCAACTCATATATGTCTTTCTCTACTTCATATTGTGATACTGGTCTTTGGGGTGTATACTTAACTACCGATTCTTCAGACAACGAGAAATTACTTAAAGGTATAATTGAAGAATGGAAACGTTTACAAAAAGGTGAGTTTTTGGATTCTGAATTAGCAAAAGCTAAAAATCAATTGAAGGCATCATTATTACTTTCTTTGGATGGTACGACTGCTGTTGCTGAAGATATTGGTAGACAAGTAGTTAGCACAGGAAAAAGAATGTCTCCTGAAGAAGTCTTCAGTGCAGTCGAATCTGTAGGTAAGGAGGATGTTATTCAATGGTGTAAATTAAAACTAAATGGTGATAAGGTTGCGGTTGCTGCTTTAGGTGATGTTACAGGTATTCCAAATTATACAGAGTTGTCAAGTTACATGAAAGCTTAACTGTCGAAAATATGGTAATTCATGCACCCAACGACATAAAATAAATAAAAAATAAAAGAAAATATTTGCCACTGATAAATAAAACACTTACTATATAACATATAAATACTGTTAATAGATGAAATGTTCTGAATATAAACACTTTTATGTCTGAATGAGTTGCGCCCTCTATGAATCAAATTTTCTTTCCATTGTTGATTCTACTTTATTCATTAACAATAACTTCATGATTTATTTTCTTTGGTCAATCTCATTTGCTGATTTAATTATAATAGTTAAATCATTGTTCTCGCATTCTTGGATTTCTAATTTTAGATTTTATAATATATCTCTTGCTTCTATATTTTTCGTAATCCAAGAGATACATCAATGTAAAAAAAAGTCTTACTCTATAAGAAAATAAGGGAACTCACATGCATGAGATCACAGTTTTCAACATGTACTCGCTAAATATATCACAATACAAAATTTTGACAGGTAATAATTTGGCTTGTAAACCATTGTATGGTTTCTCTTCTTTTAAGAATAACAAATAACACTTATTCAGTCCAAAAAAATATATGTGAATGTTCTATATTTAGACGGTATGTGAATCTAGAAAGAGGGTATTACTTTTTTAGACACATATCCTAAATTTCTTATATTTATAATGTATCTTTTTTCCATCAATATTTTGTACAACTACTTTTTTTTCGTCTCTGAGTCTTGTTTTCTTTTTAAAGAATTCTTTCATTTACCTTTTTTTCCTAAATGTCATGAGTTATCCAGTACGAATATTGCAATAATCATAATATTTTCAATGAATACAGAAACAATCTTACAAGACGATCCTAATCTTAAATCTTTCAAAAGTAGTTCATCATTCTACTCGACAATCCCAGATTCCATAAGAACAGTTTATTCTAAAAATGATGAGAGAGCATTTATTCTAAATTCACCTCCCATCATCAAACAAGAAAATACTTCTTTGAATCGTGTTGCATATAATATCCATAAAAATATTAGCGGAAAAACAAATGGTCAAAGTAAGAAAGCTATCAAGTCGCTGAGAACCTCGTTTGCATTCCCCATTACAGAAAATTTTTCAGAATTTGCATCTCCCTTATCGTCATCAAGATCTCGCTCAGGATCTCTAGACTCATCAAATTACGCTCCAGAAAAAAGTATATCACCTCTGGAGTCACCTTCTTCGTTACAACTCAATAGCCATAAAGAATTTCAAATTCAATTAGGGTACAGTTTTAATAAGTTGCAAAAATTCCCAATAATTTATGGAGATGAGCATGATTCTAGCAATGTGAATCCACAAAATGATAAGTATTGTCCAAGTTGGTTGAGAGACGATAATTGGAGATCCATTATAATAAACGACTATATAGAGAGCTGCGATTCAAGTATGGGGTTTGAAGAATTTTCTGAGGAACTAAGAAAGTGCTTGAAACCTAAGAAAATTCTTGTGGAAAATTCGACGTTTCTTGCTCCACGTGTATATTTAGAAGGAGTTTATCAAAGAGATAGTTTAAGAGATCATAACAAAAGAGAAAGAGATTTAGAAAAGAATGCTTGCACTGATTTTTCGATTTTACTACCATGTAAAGGTACTTTTGAAGACTTGTCATTTGGTATAGTCCAAACTTCATCTGATGGTGAATCGGATATAAGCGATATCGAAGATATGAACTTCAAACTCCAAAAATATAAATCATCAAGGCCTGAAATTAAAGAGTTGGTCAAAAGTGAAACTACTCTACCTTCCGAGCAATCTTCTTCTTCTTCGGTCTATCCATTATCTGATTCCTCCACAAAGTCTCTCTGTGTGAAAACGGAGAAAGAAAGAATAAACCCACATAGTTTTTCTTTTTGGCATGATCATGAGGATGAAAGTCCGTCATCCGGAACTTCACAAACTCAAGGTCCTCTATTTCAGAATAGTTTAATGTTTAAAGATATTGAAAAAGTTGTTACTGTAACCCCTGATAATAAGATGTCAAAAGTGGTAAATCCACATTTCTCGGGATTCACAGAAGTCTTTACTCCAATCGAAGAAAAGTCCCTCTATGAGATTCCTTCATCCAAAAGACATTCCAATGTAAGGCTGCAAGCCAAAGCGACAGTTAAAAGCTCAATCTTAACTGTCAACTCTTTTGAAACTATTTCCGATACTTATAATAGTCTTATTGAGACTCCCGAGCAACTTATTCAAAATTGCACACCACCTACCTCCTTCACTGATATTTCATTATCATATATTCAAAATGACAGACCAGACTCTAGCTGTGTCTTACCCTTATTCAAAAGTAAATCAAAGTACTTCAGTTTGTATGACAAATTATTATTTGAGCTTATTAATACTGAAATCAGTTACAGGAATGATCTTTCAATTATCAAAAATGTTTACATAAAAAATTTGAAGTACGAAAAATTTAAATACATCTTAAGCCAAGAAGAGAAACAGAAGCTTTTTGGAAATGTCGAAGACTTAATTAGACTTAGCAATACTTTTATAGATGCAATCATTCTATCTTTAAAGTCTTCATACATTCCATCTAATGATGATGAGGTTTCCGCAATCAATGGTGATATCTCATTTTTGTCATTATTAGGTAAAACATCAAGCATAAAAACACCATCGATTGGTTCTCCCGTGAGTAGCGAACTCATGAATTTTAATCATGAAATTGTGGATTCTATAACATTAAAAAAACTAATAACTTCCAATGAAGCTAACATAGGTAATATTTTAATCAATATTTTCTCTTCAGATGATTTTAAAAATATATTCAAATTTTATATTGATAGCCACAAACAACAGGAAAAATTATTAAAGGAAAAATTGAGTCACAGTAAGGAATTTAATAAGTGGCATGAGACTTGTATTAATGTTTGCAAAGCTGAAACAATTACCACTAGCTGGGATTTGGAATCATTACTAATTAAGCCAGTTCAACGTTTATTAAAATACAAATTACTTGTCAAACTGCTTTTAGACAAATGCGATGATGTCACTCATTGTTTTGCATTACAAGAAGCATTAGATACTATCCGCTGTGTTACTGATAATATCAATAGGACTAAAAGTATAAAAGGATCTCTTATAAAAAAATTTGAGGCTGGAAGCGTTGTTAATTTTCCAAGAAAACACGACCTTTTAAATTTTTCTAAGGTATCGAAGAAAGATAATGAAAGTGTGGAAAAGCATGATAAGGATATCACCAATCTGATATGCATTTCCAATAACATTTCTTCACCAAGAAAGTTGAACCTTCGCTTCAAGAGCATCAATTCTGATCTTACGAATAGTACAGACTCATCAATAACTGACAAAAGTTTAAAGTCACCTCCTAATATTGGGAATCTAAAGTCATTTAATATTCGACAAAGTCAATTCAGTAATATTCCAAATAGCCGTATCAAATATGTTGATTTAACTTTAGAATTTAAAAGAAAGTATACAGCTTTGAAAGTCCTTCATGACAATATCTTGCATACAATGCAATCTTTAAGTGATTTCAGGAAAACGAATTATAAGGCAAATTGGAATTATAATTCTATTTTAGTTGAATCCAAAGATATATCAGACAGACACAATATGAATGAGAAATGTAGTAGCGTCATAAAGAATACTTACAATTCTTTGAATAATCAATTATTAGTTCCATTGCAGAGGTGTCAAAGAATATGTGATGATGCCAGAAAAGTAATTAATGAAGAAAGAGAATACAGAATTAAATATTATGAGAATGCTAAAAATTTGAACAAAAAAGATTCGATTAAGCGAACCACCGATGAAACTCCTGACAGTAATCGATCTAATTTATTACTCATAAAAAATTTAAGTACCAAAACTTGTAAAAATGATATCTCTTTAGAAGACAAAATGGTGAAAAATGAGAACTTTTTAATGGAGAAATTACCAGAAATGAATTTGATGTTGGTTAAAATCATCGAAAACGTGGGATACAATTATTTAAAAATCATGAATGAAAAATTCAATAAGGATTTTATAAATTGCATCAATCAAAGATAATCAATATTTCTTAACTACATATTATTATTTTATTGTTGTTGTATCTATATATATTCTAATTATAATGTACTTTGGTTCTATATCTGCAAATTTAACATAGTTTTCAGTTATTTATTCAAGTCCCATTTTATTTTATCATGCTTAAAATTCAGATAAATTTTTTGAAGTGCGTTCAGTACTTCATAGACATAGTTTTCCCTCTCTTTTATTTTTTTCATATATATATATATATATTTTTTGTCTCTCAATCTTAAAAGAAAAAGAGTTGATTTATCTCATCTCAAAGATTTGAATGTCATTAATGGCTTGATGCATATAACTGGACCATTTGATGGTATTAAATTTTATTATCATTATATACAAACAGCATTTATAAGATAAAGAAAAATGAGTGAAACCAAGTTGTAAGTTTAGTTTAATAATAAATGAAAATATTGGTTATTACATAGATGATATGGAAATTCTTTGAAAATAGGATAACTTTTTAATCAATTTATGATTATCATAATATCCTGTATTTAATTACTTACTAGGATGGTTTACTAATATTTAATAATTATAGTAAGCCAGTAACTGTTGAAAAACAAACACCGGTAGTTTTTGATCTCGGGAATTTGGCTACTTTTGATTTGAATCCGGTTGATGAAAAATTACTTGACGAAAAAAAGGAAAAATACCTTACAGAATTGAACAGAGGTAACACCCAGTTAATGATTAACCAGATATTGCAGTTACCTATTAAGACCACAGTTGACTCTACAGCAACATCTAATGGCCAAGATGCAAATTTGACTTTGGTACAATTACCTATTCCTACAACTGATTTACCAAGAGAAAAATCATTACCTAAGGCTAAACCATTGACCAAATGGCAACAGTTTGCCCTTAAGAAGGGTATACAGAAAACCAAAAAGTATGATAAGAAGATTTATGATGAAGAGAAGGGCGAATGGGTTGATAAATGGGGCTTCAAAGGTAAGAATAAGGAATTGGATAGTCAATGGTTGGTTGAAGTTGATGACAAGCATACGGGCACTGAAAATGAATTAATTGATCCAAGAACATTGGCTAGAGCCGATAGAAAGAAGTTGGTTAAGAAGAATCTTGCCCAGCAAAAGAGAAATTTACGAAATGCAGCAGCTTAAATGTATTACAATAATTTATTAATTTTACCTATATACGGACCATTATATAACAGTCAATAAACAAAATAATTTATTTTTATAATAAAATAGACGGCACATTAATAGGAAGAGAACTAACAAAAAGGAAGAATATATATATAATATGTTACATGATATGTTTTATAATTGATTGGGGTCTCTTAAGTTACTAAGTACATAATTGAAAATCAAATTGCCACCATTTCCAACTAATTCCGTATTCTTATCAAGTGATAGGTTATTGAGATTATTGTCTATATCAAAAATTCTATTGAAACTTCTACTGCGATTGAGAAATCTTCTAGAAAGCGTGAAATTCCATTTTTTCTTTGAAGGCAATGACCTGCTGCTATGTATATCACTATCATTATTGGTTGAATAATCTACATGATCACGCAGAATAACATTATTATGAGATTGTTGAATTCTTATTTTTGGAATGTTCAAAATGCTGTCCTGTATATCTGGATTTCCAAAATCGACCACTGATGTGCTTCGAGATACAGGTTGCGATACTAACTTGTTATTTTCATTTGCTTTCAATTCATGGTTGTCAACATCTAAGTCCAATCTTTCCAGGATAGCATCACAAATATCCAAAGAAGAAGTACTTGTGCTTAATTTTTTTAATGGACTTCGCAGTTTTCTATAAGTATGTGGTGGAGTTGCTACTGAGTAAAACTGGCTTTTAGTTGCGGTTAAAAATGGAATACTTGCATTATTAACAACGTTTGAACCATCTGTTAATTTATGAATACGTGGTGTATTTTGTCCAGTGGAGTTGTCTATGACAATATCATTATCAGGGGAGTTCACAACGTCTAAATTGGAATCTAAACATTCTTCCTCAATTAAGATATTATCATCAGAAAGTGCAGAGGAAGGTTTACCACCAACAATAAGAAACACTGCAATGAATGTCAATACACATCCTGATAAGAAAAATATCACAGATGCTGCTTTTTTATCATCTTGATCATGAAATACAATAGCAGATCCTATAAGTACAGAGATAGTGAAAAAAACGAAATGAATTGGAATCACCGTAGTAGAACTTTCCACTTGTAAACTATTATTCAAGAATTTGATTTGGCATACCGCTGTTAATAGAAGAACGCATATAAGGTAATATGTGTCAAAGCTTTTCAGTAATTTTGATAAAGAATGGCTGAATTCTATCAACGTTGACAAACATTTTGTAGCCAAAGCTGTATGGGCACCAAATATTGCAACTAAAAAAATATTTCCAAATGCATACAGTCTTTTCAAATTTGTATTTTTTGAAATCTCCGGCTTAATCTTATTTAGCTGCAACATTAAAATAGTTGCTGCACAGATTGATCCAATGACATAATAGAAGTAAGATGTCGAAGTTATAGTATCATGAATAAATTTTATTGGATCATCATTTATGCCACCTTTATTGCTGTTTTCATTTTTATTCAAAGAAGAAAAAATGACAAGCAAGACACCTAATGAAGCAAAAAACGTTCCTAGGATGTCTCTGCATCTTATTGGTTCCTTGAACACTAAAGGTGCTATTGAACAATTAGATATTATTGTTACTATACCTAATGGAGACACGATGCTAACAGGAGCAAACCCATAAGCTATAAAATTTCCGGTCTCACCAATTGTCATGATTATAGCACCAAGCCACCAGTAAGGAGAACGCAAATAGTCGGTGTTCAACTCATGGTTTGTTATGCTGTATCTCTGTGATTCGGTTTCGGAAGTTGTCGGAAGTGGAGGTTGTAGAACATTATTATTCGAGGACTGAATCTGTGGAACCACAGCATTGCTGTCCGGAATTCCATGGGAAACTTCGTTCCTAACATAAAAGTAATCAGAAGATTGAAGAAGCGATGAATTCTCATCGCTGTGTTGTTTTCTGTATCTTTGAAGCTGAAGTTTGGTATGTGCATATTTCTGTATATTGAAGGCAAAGGAAATCATGAAATTTCCGATAACCGAACATAATATACCCACCAATGTATAGCTTATCATCCTCAGATCATTATAGTATCAAGAGTTTAGAGGTACGATGATGTTAAATTTTTGAAAAGCTAGTAGACTAGAAAATAGATTGACAGACCCCCACAATGTTCCGAAAAGAACCAATAACTAAAACCACAACTAGTTTGAACTGAAAAAAATCCAAAATTACCTCTCAAGCTCAATGCAAAAAAAACTGACCGGGAGGATGTCACTGGGTATGAAACAGATCTATGAGGTTTTGAATGTTGTATCAGAATCTCAAGCGGTTCATTTATAATACACAAATATGCATTATAGTATAAAATAAAGGAAAATAGCAGAAAAATAAATAAACAATAATAACAGTAGAATAAAATCACGTGATTAATATACATACAATGTTTATAGATATGAGCTCATAACCTGTTATTGCGGATATACCGACATTTGAGGACCTAAAAATATGAGTGAAATTTATTCTGAGCAAAATAGCATTCGATCCCAGTGCTCATACTCTAAAAAAAAAACAATAATAAGCTATTCCATGTGCAAATCACACCTCATCAAAACTACTATTATGTGGAAAGTAGTAAGATAGTGTATACCTCGGATATGCTTAACAACAAAAAAGAAGCTTTGCACTTAAAACAGGCAAGTTTGAAAAAAACTGCTTCGGTATCAAAATCCCGGTGCTTTCTTTTTAATCAATTTTCAACGTTTTAAGGCCTACAAAAGTTACTCGCAGCTTTATTCAAAATATCAAATGCAGGTATAGAAACAAGCATATCAGGATAAAATATCTTTCAAAATCTCATCTAGCTTGGAAATATTTTGTAATTCTCCTCGAGACAAAAAAAACTACTGATTAAGCTGAACGAGCGAGTTAAGTTTTGCTGACAATATTGAATGAATTTGATGTTATTGATATGTTTAAATGGTGTTGTTGTTAGTAGGTTTCAATGAATGGATTTTTATTAATAGGCCGGCAGTTGAAATTTATTAACAGGTTTATGAGAAGTTCTGGAAGCTATCTGTAGATGTCAGTTGTGTTTTGTGATAATTTCATGTTGGCGCTTAAAAAAATATGGCATGTCACAGAGTTTATTATACGCACTCCAAGTGACAAAGCTAAATCAAAAAATAAAGGCAAATAGTGTGCTATAAAAAGGTCCTCTTTCGTCTTTGTAATACTTTTTATAAAGACTTATCAAGTTAGCAACAATTTTGTTTCAATACTTTGATGTTTTTCTATATTGGTTTATTTATTTAAAAATAAAATAAGAAGAAGCATCCAGCAAAAAAGGCAGCCAGAACTCTTTTTTACGTATGGTGCTATTTTTTGATATATTACGAGATTCTATTTAGTTTTGTCTTTTTGTTTGTTTTTTTTACTTTCGGTATTAACCTTATCAGCACAAACTCCCCAATTCGAATTTGAATCAGCCAAGTTGTTTTCCAGAACCCGCTTTCTTTACTTATTGATTGCCATATTTGCCGCAATCCTAACTATATCCTACTTATCTAGCATAATGTCTCAAGATAAGAATGACGAACAACATCCGTTATTCCAGGACGACCCAAATATCGATGATAGTATTCAGATCACTTTCCCTAACGGTAAATCGGTTCCTTTGACCAAAATTAATAGACCTCATGCTGTTGTACATCCACCAAAGCCAACACTAGCAGAGCCTACTGAGGAAGAGCACAAAGAGCTTGCAAAATCACAAGATGATGTCTATGTGTATTTCCCTAATGGAAAGTCTATGCCTCTCTCAAGGCTCACTAAACCACATGCTGTGGTTCATCCTACTTCAGGTCCAGCAAGTTCAACTGATAATGCTGGTGGTCTTCTCCATACATCCGAGCACAGACCAGATGCAAAATGATTTTTTTTCTAACTTGTTTTATTTATTTTATTTTTGAAATCTATATAAATGTACGAATTTTTTATTGAAAAACAAAAATTATTCCAACAAGTCGTTATAAGCATAATATATGTAATTCTAGGAGTGAACTGATCTTTCTATTAATCTTCAGTGAATAGTGGGTTTGCTTTCTCAACAAAATCTTGTTCATCAATATCAATTGGCTCCTGATTGAAGATATCTGGAATATTTGCCTTTTGGAAGTCAATTATCTTTTCATTGATCGTACTGAACTCCAATAAAAATGCATCATGACCATCGTTCGATTCAATAATTTCCAACTTTGCATTTGGAATATTGTCGGCTATAAGCTGTTGCTCATGTAATGGAAACAAGACATCGCTAGTGACTCCAAACACTAACCCTGGTTGGCAAATCTTATTCAATTCTTGTTCAACTGTGAGTGGCACTTTATTCCCCTCCTTGTTAATTTCAAATCTATCCCTAGCAATATCATGTGTATCCAATTTTTTAGTAATAGCAATATAGCAGTTTGGATCAAAGCGGCCAATGAATTTCATACCCTGGTATCTTAAATAACTTTGAGCTGTAAAATAACTTTGATGCGTCTTAATCTTTTCTCCGTTGTCGGTGTAATGTCGTGATCCATTAACTTTATGCGATAAGCTTGGTGATGAAATTGGTGATCTTTTGTTCCCTTCATTATGAATCTTGAAATTTTTTTCTCTTAATTTAGATTCGACATCCCTCAGGTCACTCTGGTTTTCTGAAACATTTTCTTGATTAAGCCTTAATTTGGATTTATCTATATGAGTGACCTTTTTAGGATCATCTCTAGCAAATCTTCTCTCAAATGAATCTCTAGATCTGTATGTTAATAGAGCATTCATTCTGGCTGCAGCCAACCCATCTTCCGGTCCATCATTTGCATTATAATAGCCTCCATGGAATTTTGGATCAGAATAAATACTTTGGCGTTGTGATTCGCCCCATGCTATGCACCAGGCAGAATGTCTTGCTGAGGTGGCCAACGCTACGAAAGAACGAATATATGGAAACCCAAAAGAACAAAGATATTCCAAAGTTAACATACCTCCCATAGATCCACCAATTACCATGGCAATCTGTTGCACGCCTAAAATATCCAAAACAGTCTTATGCAAATAAACATCGTCCCTAATAGTAGTCAATGGAAACTCTGGACCATATATTTTGGAAGTTAGTGGATCAAGAGTCATCGGAGACGCTGTTCCATATGGAGAGCTTAGGGAATTCAAACAAATGATAAAAAATTTGGTAGCGTCAAATGCCTTGCCTTTTCCAAATAAGTCACACCACCAATCGGCAGCATTTGCAGTACCTGATAAAGCATGACAAATCACAATACAATTATTTGCCTCTTTATTCAATTTACCCCATGTTTTATAAGCAACGGGGACCTCGTATAAAGTAATTCCAGACTCAAGCACAAACTTTGGTAAGATGATGATCTTCTGATTACTGATCATCTTTGAGTATTTATTCTCGGGTTCATACTCGATGTAACGATATGACTCCGACATCTTAGTCACTTTGCAATTGTTTTGTTTCTTTTTTTTTGCTTAACGATAGTAATTAACTTCTTAGTTATGATAAAAGACCTGAAATAAATTTTTCACCTTTTGGAATAAAGAGAAAAAAAAAAGAAAAATGTAGACGATTAGTTATGAAATTTTTCTTAATAGTATTGGTCATATAATGGATAAATACTCAGTCTGTAAATTTTTCATGAATAATGAAAATGTGTGGCTATTTTTAATATATGGAGAAAAAAGAGAAAAAAAATTGTGATAAGCATGTCACCGTAAATCCTAATATTTAAATCTCCAAGATGAATATACAAATATATATATAGAAATATATTGATATTATTTCTTGAATCTTACTATTTTCTCGTTTTTCAAATATTGAAGTGTCTATATTGCTTAATTATCTTTTTATTCAATTCATTTGATGATGATTTATAGGCATAAGTTACTATTACTCACCGACCTTACTAACGATCAAAAGACTCTTGGTATCTAGATATTACTCAATGTCACGTGTATTTTACTGATAACCAAGATAAGTTTACCAGAATTTGTTTCATTTTTTTTTTTTTATCTCTCTTCTGTTATGCACACACGTCAAGTCGCGACAAGGTTACCTGCATGTGCGGAGTGAAAAATTTAATTGAATTTAGCTCAACTCCGGGTAACCAAATGATTAATTATATATATATTACTCTTATCTACAAGATATTATTGTCATCAACATATATTCAAATATATATAATTATCATTGGTGAAGTTTTCCTTTTTTTTAAAAAAAAGATTACATTTTTGAGAAAAAGATTGCGTTGTAAACTGCAATTCTGTCTAGCATCTTATCGGTTTCATTTTGATTTTCCAAAGTATCAGTAACCTGGAATTTGACACCTTCAATACCAGATTTTGTAAATCGAGAGACCTTTTTTGAAACATGAGTAATGTGATTAACAGCCAACTCTATATTTTTAAATCTGCGAGAGAAAAGACCAAGCTTTACAATGGCAACATTCGAGTCGAATGGATCGCCTGTCAATACCAATTCATTTAAAAGTGAAACATTGCTGACTATTTTAGGTAATCTCTGTAGCACACCTATATCAGCTGCAAACCCCATCTTGATCTCAGGAATTTTGAATAAGCAATCGTCAGTACAATATCTTATAAATGAACATGCGATTATATCTAATGCTAAGCCAATACAAGCGCCATGACAGACAACCATCAACGGAATTTTTACTCTTACTGGAATTGAAATACAATCTTGAAACTCTCGAATTAAATAATAAATTTCTTTCTCGACTTGTTCCTCTGTCATATCTTTGTTTGATTTCAATGTCTTAACATATGAATTAAAAAATTTCAAATCTAATCCGGTACAAAAATTCTTACCTATTCCTGTAAGAATTATTAATTTCACCTTTGTCAATTTATTCAATTCAACAAAGATCTCTTTGTATTGACGCCACGTATCCCGATTAAAACAATTTCCCCGATTTGGCCTATTTATTTGTACGTTTACTATATAATTCTCAATCTCAATCACTTTGAAATGTTGAAATTTTTCGAATAATGTCAAGTCCAACTTATAGAAACCTTTCATAGTCATCCTTTTTTTTAAAATATTTTTTTCACAAAATTTAAAATCAATAATGTTTGTTCTTAAAATGATTAAAGCTTTCTTTTTATGAACTTTATTTATAATCACAGCTAACTTTTATTTAATTTCTTTCATTCGCCAGTTATTTTTCAACTTGATTATTTTTTCATTTCCTCTTTCATTTTTATATCTTTTATACATATATATATTTACCTATTTCATTTTTTTGAAAACATATAAGTATATGTGAATATTTTATTAATATATAAAGAGCTTTGAACTATCTAAGCAATATATAGTTATGCGCATATTAATAGCAAAAAAGAAAGTTAAAACTTGAAATGCGGGGATCAAAATGACATATTAACTAAAATTTGAAAACAAAAAATAATTGGACGAGTTGGGAATCGAACCCAAGACCTCTCCCATGCTAAGGGAGCGCGCTACCAACTACGCCACACGCCCAGTTGTTGTTTTTCTTTGAAAGATCCACTGATCTTAATAGCTTTTCAGTAATTTTATTATTATCTTGTCGTTCTTAGTAATAATTCACGTGATATCAAGCGATGAAATATGAAAAATATAATATTAAATATTCAAAGACTAATTAAACTTCACAATCTTATACCACTTTATTATCTTATTTTAATCAAGGATTTTACTTATTTATTATTGTCAAGATATTATTGAATTAATCGCAAATATCTTTAATATGTATGATGAAGCAACTATATGCATGTTACCTAAAATAGCTAAGATAATTTATCTTATTCAACAATATATCTTCCTCAGTAATCTACTTTCCCAATAATCGATATTCCCACAAGATATAGAATGAATAATATAAATATTTATTTAATATCTTTTACCATTAATTCCTGAGACAATCAAATTATCATGATTGTCCAAAAACCAATAATAAATATATTACATTACTGTGTATTATTAAATATTCGTTAGTGAAAGTTCTTCAATCTGCATTTAAAGTATTAGTTAATTACCAAGATAAATATATTTATAATATCAAGTTTATCATCCAGGTCTGATACAAGACACCATAATCAATTTATCAATGAATAATTATCAGATCCCAAAAGCTGTGAATCATTAAAATCTTTTAGACATTACATCAATAAAAAGATTGATAAATTAGAGAACGATGTTTCTTATAAATTTTATAAGATTATAGAAAAGTTATCTATTCAGAGATTAGTTAATATTGAAATCGATGGTAGAAAACATTAGGTTTCTTCTTTAGATATTAATAATTCCATTGCTGAATACCACATTTCTCTAAATTCATCTTCTAATAAAATTACTAACTTTATTAAGAAACCTCAATTTTCTTCAGAAGAATAGCAAAATCAAGGAATGTCTACAAGTATATAATCTGGTATAGTCTACGATATTAACATCAATGGTGATTCTGATAACGAGCAAAGATCTGTGCAAAGTAAACAAAAAAATTTGTCTCGATTTCTTTAATTGCAGAAAGTAAACTTAATCACTTCTAATCCGTCAAGTGGTTTATTATTAAAATAATTTTGTTTTTGTAGAAATCAACATCAATAGAGATATCATTTTCGTTATTTATTTTTTTCCTTTTCTTTTTGTTATTTTGAATATACGTAATAAAAAAGGCGGCACACATAGTACACTGGAAATAGCATTATTCAAAAGTATATGAGTTTTATATGATTTCAAAATATAAACGAAAATATATATTAGTCATGATTCAAAGACAAATTCAAAGTTTTAGAAATGCTGAATTCCGAAGTGATAAAAAACAGTTTTTTTATATGGATATACAGATCGTATAATTAGACGAATACTGTAAATCTGAAGATTGGTTCGGATGTTGTATCAAATCGTACTATGATACTTTTTTAATTAATTGTTAATACGGTAAGACTAGCGAAATTAGATGTGTTAAGCTTTCTTTTATTCTCAGTTTGTGGCTAAAAACAATAGTTTCTGTAAAGCTTTTACGCGTGCTTCATCACAAATTCTTATCCGCTACCTAATATATGTTAATGAACAATAAATAGTAACTCAAGTCGACTACTAACAGTATTTTCAATCAAAACAATATTTTCCTTTCTTTTCTCCGTTTAGTATTAAGTAAAATATGATTAGTTATAAGTTAAAACATCTTTGGTTAACAACAAAGAAAAAAAATTCTTTTGAACTTTAAACTTTGTTTCTAGAAATTCAGAATTCATGTATCTATACCTTATCATTGAAAATTATTTTCCCTCACTATTTAGCCAGTGTTTGAAACTTTGGATTATACTTTCGAACGATTTAAGATAATTATTATTTTTGCTACTAGATTTCTTAAAGAAACGCGTCAAAAAAAATGGTAATGGCATAAGGCGATGCCTGAAAAAATCCAAAGATATCTAGAAAATTATATAGATATATTGTTTAACAGAAAACTTTTTTTTTTCTTCATAAAGTTTGCAAAAAATCGCAAACAAGTTAAAAGCTGAAAACTCGCGTTTTATGTCATAATCCATGATAGATAAGGTTGAAACAATTATTTGGCAGAATTTGTTATACCAAAAATTATAAATATATCTTAAATTCTCATTGACGAGTTGCTTTTTATTTGTTAAATAGTTTGCATTTTTTCTCTCATAATTCATACTCGAATAATTTAATTGATGTTATAAATATCATTCAAGTTTTACCAACTGCAATTACTGCTGACATCAGTGTTCCCATATATTCAGTATAGATGAGAAACATTGGTTCACAT
Source organism: Saccharomycopsis javanensis (assembly GCA_031125485.1). Classification (NCBI taxonomy): domain Eukaryota; kingdom Fungi; phylum Ascomycota; class Saccharomycetes; order Ascoideales; family Saccharomycopsidaceae; genus Saccharomycopsis; species Saccharomycopsis javanensis. The sequence continues at coordinate 120,772 of JASTUL010000011.1, forward strand.
GACACTTTTCAATTTTCCTTCGGATATTTTTGACCCGAATGATCCTCATAGTAATGTGCGATAAAGTTATTGCGGTTCTCCAACAAAAAAATTACCGACTGGATATATAGTACAGCTGTTTATAATTTTTCACCAATTGGCAGAAATGTTTCTTTTTTTATCTTAATCATGATTTTTTTTCCTTGCTGCTGAAATATTACTTTTTTCTCGTATACATACATGTATATATATCTGTTTTGTTACTTAATTTTGAATTTTTTTTTCACTTGTAAGTTAGTGTTTATTTAAATTTGATTTTAATTTTGAACTTTTTCTTTATTTGACTTCTATATCGTTTGCACTACTATTCGGATATTTTTGTAGTCCTACGGGAATAGTGTGCTTGCCATATTTTTTTGTTTAGGTTCTAAAATATTATAGGGAAATTAATAATAAAATAATCCATCGGTTGAAAAGAAACACACTCCTAAAAGACACAATATGCTACAAGCCTTGGGATTAAGAAAAGCAGATAGCAGTAGTAATCTAGTTAAAAGTGACAATGATTCGTTATCGTTGATGGTTCTTAAGGAATATCACAATTTTGAACTTGTTCTCAAAGCAATGGATTATGTATTGGATGATCAAGGCAAGAAAGGAATTGATTTGATAAATAAATCCATGCAAGAGAACAAATCTAGAGATGCTATTCATGTTTTAGGCTTAGGTGTCATTCAATTTCTTGAAGCTACTATGGGATTCGAGACAGAGACTATGAAACTTGCCCAAACTACCTTAAGTGAAAGTGAAAATTTGAGTTACAAAAATAAAATACTTCATGAGAAATTACAACTTAAGACAAGTTCTATTTACCCTCCAGGTACTCAGTATGCTGTTACTTATGCTGAGGCAAATTTGTTGAACGCTTTAATCATGTTGTTAAGCGAGAGCGTTATTGAAAGTGCTAAGGCTTTGTACAAGTTAAGAAAGGCATACCATACTTTGGATGAAATCAATAAATCTATTATCAAACACAGAAAATCTTCCAATATATGTAATTCCTCGAAGCCAAATGCATCCACTCCAAATTTATCATCAACAAACAACTCTACCATGTCATCATTATATGATAAACTAGACTCCTCCTTATCCGATGTAAACTTAAATGATGATAATGAATTAAAACTCAAATGCATCCCTGTGAAATTAACAGAAAAACAAAAAAATGATGTTAGATTTTTGAAATTGACGGAAAAAATTTACCAATTGAAAAAGAGCAGATTTGTTGGTGATAATATTGGTAATTCAGCGGCGTCAAACAGAGAAAGAACCGATATTGGATATAAACAATCGGAAGAGAATGATCGTACAGACAAGGATGATGATAATAATAACGAAAGTGATGAGAGTTTTGTTGATGCCTCTGAACAGGAAGATATCAAATATGACAGTTTATTCAAGAATGATAGTATGACAATTGACGAATTCATTCATTCTGGTGTGAATCTATGTTTTGGTATTTTGCAGGTTGTGCTCTCTTTGATTCCTCCAGCTATTGGAAAAGTTTTGGCAATTGTTGGTTTTAAAGGATCCAGGGAAAATGGGTTGAAAATGCTTTGGAATGCAACCAATGAGAGAAATATTCATGGAGCTATTGCAACTTTAGGGTTATTGGTATTTTATGATGGTCCATTTCAATTTACAGATACAGATTTTGATGTTCCTTCTATTGAAGGAGAGAAAGATAATAACCAACTAGATGCGAAAAGTATACAATCCCATGCTTTTGATATGACTGGTGAAGCCACCTTATTACACCCAGGGAAAAATTTAGAAAAAATTTTGTTAAGAGCTAGAGCATATTTCCCAAATTCTGTACTTTGGTTGTTACAAGAAGGTAGAATGTTAGCATCTAGAGGAAGGCTAATCGAAGCTGTGAATTTAATGGATTCAGCTACTAAACCAGGAGCAAGAAAGATTGAAATGAAACAAGCCGAAGCGTTACTAGTGTTCGATAAAGCAATGATTTTAGTGTATTTACATAGATATGAAGAAGCTGCTACAAGTTTTATAAAAATGGTTTCTTTGAATTCCTGGTCTCACGGATTATATATGTATATGGCAGGCAGCTGCTATTTGGAAAATTATAGAATGTGTAAGATGGGACTTTATAAACTTAAAGATGGTGAAGATTTAAATGAGAAGACTGAACATTTTAAAAGCTTGGCCGAGAAGTACTTATTGAAAGGACCTGAATATTTGGAAAATAGTAACAAGAAATCCGGATTTTTTAGTAATAAGAAAATGCCAATGGACAAATATATGCTTAGAAAGATGGAATCCATCACTAAAATACATAAAAAATATCCTAAGATTGATTTAGTTGACTGTATAGGTACATCTTTAGCTCACGAGTTCAGTTATTTTTGGAACGCATATAATAGAATGGATGAAGGGAACTTGGAATTATCATATAAAATGTTATCATATAGCAATGACAAATCCTTTGCACTTATCCCTGAGACAGATTCCGAATCTTTCATTAGATATTTCTTCCAGTCTTTGATTTTAAGAAGATTAGGAAAGGTGAAAGAGGGTGTTGAATTATTGGATAAATATGTCATTAAGGATCATATTTTAGTTTACGATGAACAAGATATTACCATTCCTTTGAACGGTAAGATTCCAGCAAAATATAATAAGAGAATGGAAGATCCATGGTTATATCCTACTGCATTATATGAAAGAGCTATTTTTACTTGGAAACTTGAAGGATTAAGTAATATTGAAGAAGTCCAGGAGTGGTTGAAGAAAGCGCTCAATTATGCTGAAGATTATGAATTGAGTTCTAGAACCGGCATGAGAATTAAGGCTGCCATGGATAGGCTTGAAGGTTATTAACTGAAGAGTAATAACATTTTTTCCTTTTTTTTTTTTTGAATTGGTTTATCGTAAAAGTCAGAGATAGAAGTAACAGTGGACTTCATAATTTTAACATATTTTTTTTCTTACTTTTTCTATAGATTTTCGAAATTCTTTTAAACATTTACTTAGTATTCCAAAACAAATTTTTATAGTGACGATACATTTTCTAAATATATACCTGTTTACATCTATACAATTGATAGCTAATTTAAAAATAATACAGCAAAAAAAAAAAGAATTTATTTTATCACAGATATATATGATCTTTTTTATTTTGTCTTTGATAATTACTTATTATTAATTCTTTTTTTACCTTATAAGGAAACATGGACTTAGACGAATTAGTATCTCTTGCACGCCTAATACGAATATTTAATTTCAGAATCCAATAAATCAACCAAGAATTCAACTTCTAACTTTTTTCTAGCTTCAACCAACCAATCACCACTCAACTTTCTAGTCCAACCTTTTAAGCTGGATACAATTTCAATCGCATTAGATAACTCATTGTGATCTAAATTATAGTTGACCTTTGCAATGACAGATTCAATGTCAGTACCGTCAACTACATTTCCATTCTTGGGAATTAAAAAATAACTAAAGAATTTAGCACTAATGTGACCCAAGATACCAGCATTAGGAGGTAACAAGGAAACAGATCTAAGTTCAGGTACTAACAAATTCCAACGAGCTTTAAGTTGCGCATTGGATAATAAACCAGAAGATTGAATACCTGAGGTCGGGAAACTTGATACAACCAAATTTGTCAAATCATCATCCTTAGTTAATTGGGATAAAGAATTGATTTCGGACAAGATTTGTTTACCATTCAATTCATCAAAGTTATTTTGGTATGTCTCGAAATTAAAGACCAAATTTTTCAAGATATTTAAATGCGTTTGTAAATCGTTAAATTTATTGAGCTTTTCGAAGTTTTCAAATAATTGAATTTCTACTTCTTGAATTTTCTCGATTTTGTCGTTCAATGTTTGTAAGTTTTTCAATTTACCATCTCTTTCATTTTCAATTTTTTCAGAGACATGTTGTTGGAAAGATTTTAATTGATCCATTAAAAGAGATTTCAATTTGTTATCATATTCTATATCTAATCTTTGTTTAGTGATTTCAATATCATGAGCTGCCACTTTTTCAAAATGTTGTTTAATTTGCAAAACTTCTTCATTGAATTTATTAAATAATTCTTTTAGGTTTTCATTTTGTTGTTGTTTTAAAGCGATTTCATTTTCTGAAGTCAATTTGTTGGTTAATTTATTGATTACTTCGGCATTGTTGTTTTTGAATTGATCTAATTGGGATTCGATTGATTTAATAGAATTAAGAACTGTGCTAACCAATTGCTGAGAAGCCTTAATATCGTTGTTATTAATAGCACTGACTAAAGAATTAAATTTTTCGATAGCTGAATTGATTTCTACATTATCTGATTTGAAATTAATTTCAGGAAGAGAAAATCTAACAGGAGCCTTTTGGACAACGACTTTTGAGGAAGATGAAGTTGCTGGAGTAGTAGAAGAAGTAGACAGGATAGAGGAAGAAATAGAAGATTTGATTGAATTGTAGGCGTCACCAAGAGTTTCAACAATAGCACCTTCTTGAGGTATAGACAAAGTTTTATCTTTTAAATCCGAGATTTTTTGTTTTAAGTCATCTAATTCCGATTTTGTCAAATAAATTTTATTGGCTTCAATAAAGTTGACGACGTCGTCAGCATAAGGAACATATTCAGTGAAATAATCATTAACTGTTTCATTTTTCAAACTAAGGTAAGAACCACCTCCATAAAATACTAATCCTGCGAAAATAACCTTTAATAAGAAATTTCTGATAGGATGGGTCTTTTTGACGGTCTTTGCAGTAGCAGTATTAACTGAGGTTGAAGCAGAATTAGATATTTTAGACAAATTATGGAAATTGTTAATAGACTTGAGTTGATATTTAGAAACCAACAATTTGCTATTGTTAGCGGATCTCAAAGATCTAGCCACGGCAGCTCTTCCAAGCGCGACAGATTGCATGTTATTAATAAAAAACAATTGAATACAAGAGTCCAAAGAAAAAGGAATAATCCTACCTATTTAGCAATTGTTATTAGTACTGTAGTAAGATGGCTATAAAAGTAATAGGTCTTATTATTACCATTGAATAAACAAAATCTCTTGTAACGGTGAAAGATTTTTTTTTTTTTTCTTTTGGTAGTGCTGCTTAATATTATTCAGTTACTAGTATAATACAAAATATACAAACGCATTACTCTGTTACTGTGCAGATATATTTTAGTTTAGTAAGTTTTTTAGGCAACTTATATTCAAGGAAAAATTTTTAATGTTGTCTTTTTCTTTTAATAAAAAATAAGTTTTTATTGGCTGTAGTTGGAAGGAAAATAAAAAATAAAAAAAAAAAAAAAACTACAACGCACATAACCTTTTAATAGCTCATAACCTTTAATGTATTAATGTATTGGTTTGAGAATTATTAATGTAAAGGTAAAATAATGTTAAGATGCAAATTATTTTTTGAGTTTTTTTTTAGATTCCTCAGATAGAACATATTGTTGCATTATATTACCATCTTTGTATTATGTAATTATACCTAAAAAAACAAACAAACAATTTGAAGTAACTATCCATTATATAATGGCTATATGACAAATTATTTGGCTTGGGAGAATAATAAAAAGGTTGAACAAAGAGCAATTAAACGGAACGATGAACAAATAAAAAGAGAATTAACGGAACGGACAAAAATGGAATGATGATTGATAAAAAGGTTGAATAAATAAAAAACAATTAACAAAAAATGACAAAAAATTGGGTTAAATCGAGAATATCATAAGTGTACTAAAAAAAAGGCTAATTTCAAAAAAAAGGGAATATTATAAGTGTTCTAAAAAAAAAGCTAATTTTTTTAAAAAAAAGAAAAAAGAACAGAAATTAGACTCGGAACTGAAACATTTGAAAAAAAAAAAAATCATGTTGAGTCCAATATCAATTGTTGGTTTTTTTATCGAGCATTTTCTATAAAAATACGCAACCTTCTCAAATCTTGAGTGTGGAGTTAAGTAAAATAATAACCTGGAAAACTCATCGATGACTCCAGGTTTGAGTCTACAGGATATGCGAAACCGTTGAAAAAATTTCAAAAAATGTAAAAAACTGGTGGAATACAACCGAAAAAGAAAAGAAGAAATTTTTGAATCATTATTATTATATTTGTTACTACTATTTTTATTAGTATTACTATGATTGTAATGGTTTTATGATTCAGTAACCCTGGAAACGCTATTGACTCAACAACTCAAAACCTAATTTCGATTTATTAATTCTCAAACTTTATTTTTTTTTTATTTCACGACGTGATTTTTTTCATCAAAAGTTTTTTTCATTTCTAAAAAAATTTTTTTTGTATGGGAATCCTGTGTGACTCAAGATGACTCCCGTAAGCTATATTGACTCAAGTATTTCCTGAAAAGGTAACATATGACTCTTTTCATCACTATAAAATTTTTGGAAAACAAAAATTTTTTTTTAATGTTGAAATGAACTTCTATGAGCTACATACACAAGAAAAAAAAATCCCTCCAAAAAAAAAAAATACAACAAACATCCAAGCCCTGCGATGCCATTAATATGTATATTCCATTAATAAGGTTTTTTTTTTAATTACCAATCTAGTTCAAACAATAAATGATAAACCATAAAAAAAAAATCAATTCTAAAATATTATTTTACAGAAAATGAATGAACATTATTCCACTCTTTTTCTCCATTCTTCCAGCATATACTTTTTTCTAAAATAATTATAAATAGTCTGGGGAATCGCCATTTTTCTTTTTCGCTTTCGTTCAATTATTCCGAATAAACAAATAAAAGTAAATATAAGTATATATAATAAAACAAGCAAGACAGGAAAGAATAAATTACTGCTGGAATAATTATTCGATATAATATACTTAAGATTCTGCTATGGCTTCTACTGCTGACGAAAAAGATATCCCTAATAACGGTTCCTTGACCATTGACGAACCCGTTGCTAATGACGATAATTCCTCTGCTGTTATTCAAACACAGGAAGACGATTTCGATTATTTCACTGAAGAAGAAGAAAAAAGACTTGATCGTATTTACTTAAGATTAGACTTCCGTATTATCCCGGCTCTTTGGTTCTTATACTTTTTTGATTCTTTTGGATCCTCAGCTTACGGTAATGCTTTGACCATGAACGGTGAAGTTAAACACTCTTTGGCCCAAACTTTGTCATTGGATACCCATCAGTTACAAGTTGCCTCTGCTTTATTCTACGTTGCTTATATCATTTTTGATTTGCCAATGAATTTGATTATGACTAGATTGCCTCCTCAAGTCTGGATCGCTAGAATTATTGTGTCTGTAGGCCTTGTTTATTGTTGTTATGCTGCTTTGAAAAATCACCAAGGGGTTATCGGTATCAGATTTATTTCTGGTTTGGTAGGTGCCGGTGTGTGGCCCGGTATGGCTTATTACATCTCTCTTTGGTATCCTTCTCATAGATCTACTCGAAGAATTGGTTATTATTTCACTGCTGCTCAAATTTCTGCAGCAGCAGCAGGTTTAGTTGCAGCAGGTTTTCAAAAGGTCGATGGTAATTTAGGCTACTATGGTTGGCAATTATATTTCCTTGCATACGGTCTTTTCACTACAGTATGTGGTTTGTCTCTTTTCTGGTGGTTGCCAGATAAGCCATTAGATAAACAAGAGAATGGTAAAAGTTTAGAATATTTACTAAAGTTTATTCCAAAAAATCCTTATCCACTTAACGAATCTGATGCTGCTTTACATATAAGAGATATGAAAAGACATACAACGAAAAAGATTCAATGGAATACCCATGACTTGTTGAACGTCTTGAAAGATGTCAGACTTTGGCCATTGATTATGATGTATTTTGGTGTTGTTGGAACTGGTTATGGTTTAGCAGTTTTCGGTACTACTATCATTAAGACTAACAATCCGTCTCTTTCAGACATTAATGTCTCCTTGTTATACGCTCCTATTTGGTTATTTGATTTTGGTGGTATTATTACTATTACTCCATTTGCAGATAAATATAAATCTTTAAGAGGTTTAATATTTTGTTTTGGATGTTGCATTATTATCTGTGGTCTTTGTGTTACTACTTACGCCAAGGGTGCTTGGAGTAGATATGGTGGATTGTTGATTACAGGTTACGGTTTAGGCCCTACCGTTCCAATTTGTATGTCTTGGACTGCAGAAATTTTCCAACCAAGACATGGTGATGTCGGTACCGCTGCTGCCTCAGCTCTTGTTTCTGGATTAGGTAACTTAGGTACTGTCATGGCAACATACGCTTTATATTCTGGTTGGCCTGCTGATGAAGTTAGATTATATAGAGATAGTAACATGATATTAGTCTTGATTACAGGTGTCAGCATGTTAGCAGCGTTAAGTTGTTATGCTTTAAGAAGATTTCTTGGAGACATATGATGGAAAACGATATATGGCTAATCCTTATTAGGTATTCACTATTTGTTTAAAAATTGATGAATGTTAGTAATTTATGATGACACTCTTCAACCTCCTTAAAATCACCTTTTTTTTGATATTCGTTTAACCAAATTTAATTTCTAATGCAATAGACAGCACTTTTTATTTATTTTTTGCAATGTAGCTTTGAAAGTAACCAGTTCTGAGATAAAAAAAGAATCACTATAATAATAATACTGAGAGGTGACTTATTGGATTTTCCATGTCATAGTCTGAAGAGTTGCATATATATACATGCTGATAGAAATTTATATATTGCATACATACATATTTTTAGCTTTACTATAATAAAAACAACAATAATTATTGTGAATTAGTATGTCATGTTTTTATTTGAACATGAAATTCTACCATAACGACAAACCAAGAGGGAAAAAACAAAGATGATAGCTTCCCTTCCAATACTACGTCGCAAACTTGCCCTGTACTTTAATGTATAATACTATCGTAACAAGTTTGTTGATAGTTAAATATTATTATTTTACATCTATATTGAAACGCTGGATGTTTATTTCTTTTTTTGAAGCCTTTAAGCTTCAACAATGGATCTCATAATATTGATCATTGAAAGCTAAAGCAAGAAGTTTATAAAATCTAAAACTTTAATTTAGTTGTTTTCTAAAAATAATCAAATATATATATATATGCAGCTATCCAAATATATATATTGTGGATTACAAATGCATAAGGCCGTATATAATATTGAAGGGTTGTCTGCTCAAGAAGTTGATATCAATTTGTAAATGTCCTTCTTTAAAATTTATGAAACCATCATTATATGCATGTTCAATTTTTTTTTCTCCTCTTTTGGATTTTTTTTTCTAGTGAGTGATGATGAGCTGCGACTTCTTATCTGATTTACATACTAACAAAATAAAGAATTTGTAACAGATTGAGCTAGATAAAATAAACCCACAATGCAGTCAATTTATTTTGTAGTACATCCATAACTGACATGCAAAGCAATAATAGAAGAAAAGTAAACTCCTAGAATTCGTATTTTTGATAAGAGGACTTGAATTCAATGATATATATCGTGAACCCAAATATCGGATTATTTGTTAAAACAGTGGATTCGAATTAAAATGAGAAATTCGCATAAATTCATTTCAACATAGTAGAGATTTAAAAGCAGCTCTATTTCCACAATGCTATAACAAAAGCTGTCAAAGAAGAATCAAAGATTTCACTCCATTTGGTGCGCCTCAAACTTTGAAGATCTTATACTAATACTGCTGGAGAGATATATATCTAGCAAACAAGTAATCATTAGAATAACTTAAATACAACATCTAGGAAGAAACTAATATTTATGAAGTCTTTTTTTTGCCTGTTTGAGAGGAAACAATAATGTTTAATAAAGAATTTAGCAATAACTCACCATCTTCGGTGAACACAGGTCAGAGTACTCTAGAAGATATAAACGAAAAGATTTTGCAGCTTCAACAAAGTAGCTTTCCCAGAGAAAATCATTTTAATAATAACAATAATATAAGAAACAACGATCAGAAACAGGAAAATGAGCCATTCAGGTATCAGATAATGGCAGCGCAGGATAGTGATGCCACTATTGTCCAAAATGAACCGATAGATTATCCAAAAATAATTACATCTTTTTCAGGTGATAATTCCAAGGACAGATATAATTTGAATCAGAAGCAATATCATTGGCAGACGAAAAATCAAATCAATGATGAAAGTTTTTTTGAATTTGATGATGTCGAAAGTGGTCTGTATAGAGAAGATCCAAAACAACCTTTGAAAAATGCGGACATAAAACTCAATAAGGTACTAAAAGCTCATAATATTGCTGCCATTACTTTGGGAGCTGTATTTGGTACAGGTCTACTTGTGAAATCAGCTCCTTCTTTACAACATTGTGGTCCGATACCTTTCTTATTCAGTTTCTTTGTGATATCTCTTTTATCGCATCAAGTCATCAGCGCATTGTGCGAGATGTGTACATACATCCCCTTACCAAACGCTTACTATGGTTATACAGAAAGATTCGTGGATCCGGCTTTAGGTTATGCTATAGGCTACTTATATTTATTTCAGTATTTGATTCTTGGACCTAACCAAGTATTTGTATTTGGTTTGACTATACAGTATTGGGTTCTGGCAGATAAAATAAATCCTGCCGTTTGGATTACGATAATTTTAATCGTTTTATTAGCTGTTAATTACATTGATGTTTCCAAAATAGCACTTATATGTGATACATTTCTAGTTGTCAAATTGGTTATTTACGCTTTCATCATGTGTTTATTGATAGCGATTCTTGCAGGTGCTAACCAAGAAAGTGCCATTGGGTTTAGAAATTGGGTAAACCCTGGTGTGATCAATACTACGGAATATCCTGATGATTCAGAAGCCGGAAATGTTATCATTTCGTTTGTTTCTGCTATTGTCAGTTGTATTTTTCCATTTGTCGGAATTGAAACATTTTGCGTCACTGTTGGAGAAGCATATTACCCAAGAAGAAGTATTCCGAAAGCCAAAAAAATTATTTTTTGGTTAATAGTGGCAGTCTATTTTCCTTTAGCATTTATTATGAGTATGTCAGTGGGTTATAATGATGCTAAATTTAACGAAGTAGCAAAACAAAATGACCAAAACTCAGTGGCTTCTACAGCAATCATAATAGCAATTGAAAATGCCGGTATTCAAATTGTTCCTCATTTAATTAATGCATTCATGATTATTTTTATTATGAGTAGTGCTAACAGTAGCTTCTACTTCAGTAGTCGAATTTTGCATTCATTGCTGGCTGCAGGGATTGCGCCATCTATTTTTTGCAAGACCGATAGAAGAGGTGTTCCTATATATGCCATTGGTTTGGTATTTACTGTCGCCTTGACTTCATATGCTGGAATTAAACCTGAAACAAGGTATCTATATGAATTATTTAGTAATTCTGTTGTCGGCTTTGGATTGATTTTATGGGCCTGTATTTCTTTGACCCATTATATGTTTTTGAAAGCCTGCGAGGTTCAAGATTTGAATAGATCAGACAGTTCATATTTTGCGAAAGGTGGAAAATGGGCATCTTTGGCTACTTTTGTTGCTTGTGTCATCTTGTGCTTGATTAGAGAATTCACAGTATTTCTCAGTTTAAAACAATTCGATGTGAAAACTTTTGTTACCGGATATATTTGTATTCCTGTCTTTTTAATTGTCTATGTGGTTTTTAAATTATATTATAAAACAAATATTATCAAACCTGATAAAGCAGATTTGTACTTTTACAAAGATACGGTTGACGAATACGAGGATGGCGCTATTATTAAAGAAATAGAAGGATATTCTAGAAAACAAAATCCAGTTCAAAAGTTTTACAAAAGATTATTAGTCTAAAAATGTTGGAAAAAAGAACTGTATTATGTGTATTACTTAATTTTATCAACTCCATCAATCTACTACCTATTTCCCATATATTAGACTTTACACACACATATATATCTATATATCTATATGTATGATATATTTCTGTTGCTTTAATGGCTCATCTGAAAATTTATAGTTGCATTTTATTTTTTTATTATTTTTTGCTTTATTTTAATTTTTTGGTTTTTTTTTACCTAATCTTTTATCTATTAGATTTTTTTTATTACTATTTTTTATATAATTGTCATTTTGATCATTTAGTTTTGGTTTGAATGTTTTTGTATTACATATTGCTAGCATTTATAAAACATTCAGTCTCCAATACTTATTACGTACATAATAGAGTTTTTTTTTTAAATAAATCATTTGTACTTGTCGAAAAGAAGTTTGCATTGCATTTATTCGTTTTGTAGTAAACAGTTGGATCAAGCTCTGTGATTATTTGATGCTTTATGCTATGAGATACCGAGATTCAATGAAGAGAAAAAAAAAGAAATTAATTTTCATGCATTGGTAATTGGCTGCTTAAAGTAAATGCTTGCCGTCAACAGTAGTTTTTCTTTCATGCTTTCTTAATAATGAAATTTAACTGAGGATAATCTCTTTTTTTCAATATTTATTAATTAGGTTATCAAAGAATCTATTTTTTAATAGTAGCTGAAATCTGAAAGCAATTATTAATCTATTAATTGAAGTTCAGAGGTTTAGTCTTTTACATTGGTTGAAGTCAAGAATGAGTGCTCCTTTACTTTCAAGTGATGACTTGAATGATTTCATTAAACCTTCTGTGGCATGCATAGTGAAACCCAAGAAAAACAAATCACCGGAGCCGGATGAGGTTATAGAAGTATCTATTAATGATAATAGCAATCCGAATAACAACTTAGAGGCTGCGCAGATTAGTTTGAATGATTGTTTGGCATGTTCCGGATGTATCACTAGTGCTGAAGAAATTTTGGTTGCTCAACATTCTCATAAAGAGTTGATCAACGTTCTCAAAAGAAATCAAGATAATAATCTCAGTTTTGTTGCAAGTGTATCGCCCCAGCTGAGAGCATCTTTGGCGAATGTTTACAATATATCTGTTAATGAAGTTGATTTGATGTTGGTTGATTTCTTTATTAATAAATTGAAATTCAAGTATATTGTAGGAACGCAGTTTGGCAGAATTATAAGCTTGAAAGAAACAATTCAGGAGATTGAGCTGCACAAAGACCAAAAGATACAAGGACCTTTGATGAGCAGTATATGCCCTGGATATGTACTCTATGTCGAGAAAACCCATCCTGAAGTTATTAATAATTTGTCAAAAGTGAGATCTCCGCAACTGATAACAGGATCTATCCTTAAAGCGACAGCTAGTAGAGAACTACAGGTACCTGCCAAAGAAATTTTTCATGTTGCAGTCATGCCTTGTTTCGATAAAAAATTGGAGGCCGCAAGAGAAAATAACGACAATGATGAAAACGAAAGTCTTTTAAAGGAAGTAGATATTGTTATTACTGCAAAAGAACTCGTACAATTAAGTATAGATTTGGATATTGATATAAAAGCGAAAAGTAATCAGTCAGCTATAAATGAAAGAAGTTCGGATTTTCATGATGAAGTGACATCAAGTTTTTCTCCGACATTATTCCAATTTGGTAAGGAATCATGGTTTTCAAATTTTGGAAGCCCGAGTGGTGGATATGCTGATAATTATATTGATTTTTTAAGAAATGTAAAATACAAAAATGAAGTCACAACAGTGGATATCATAGAAGGCAGAAATAAAGATATCTGGGAATATCGAGTACTGTTGATAACTGACGATGGCAAAAACGTTGTAGTAGGGAGTGCAGCTGTTGTCAATGGATTCAGGAATATTCAGAATTTAATTCGAAAATTAAATGAAGTCAAAGGATCTAAGAACGTAAGAAAGAAGAGAGTGGTGCGAAGAAGAACTAAGGATGATACTTCAGAAATTACTAAAGTAAAAAAAGAGCACGAGCTTGTGACAATTGACCTTATGAAATGCGATTACATTGAAGTTATGGCATGTCCAGGAGGATGTATTAATGGAGGAGGGCAGATTAGTAGTGGTAACGATACTAGTATTAAAGATTCAGATTGGAAAAAATTAGTTGAGAAGAAATATTTTGACGAAATTCCGATAATTACAAATATGCGTGATTCAGAATTTCAGAATAAGTTAGATCAGTATTTAGACGATTTTACAAAAAGTTTTCATATCGATAGAGATAAATTGTTGTTTACAAAATTTCAAGATGTCAAACTGAACAGCACGGTTAATACATTTGAAAATAGCGCAATTGCATTGACATCAAACTGGTAAATTACTTTCTACAGTTTAAATTTCAATACTGGCAACATAGTCCAAGTACTTCGAGTGAAACTAATGGATTTATATATACAGTTTTCTCAAGTTGTGTATTTGTGTATATATGTATAAGTCAAACACTTTAGCGAGCGTACAATATTAAATTTTAATAAAAAGTGAAATCAAAATGAAAATCATCAATGTTAAAGGCAAAAAAAATGCAAAAAAAAAAAACATAATAAATAGGAATAAAATAAACTGAAAAGCAAAAAAATAAATAAATTGAAAAGCAAAATAAAAAAAAAAAGAATAAGTCATGTATTCATCATAGTTTTGTCATATTTTTAGTTCACGAACTAACAATTCTGATTCGTTTTTGTAAAAGTTAGCAATTTGATCACATGTATATTCCAAACTATCGCTGTTGATTAAATTTTCAAGAATTTTTGTATCTTGAACTTCATCGTAATATATATTAGAGTCGTCCTTAAAAGAATGTTTTCTTTGCTTTCGCTTAAATGATATTATTAATCTAATCATATCAATGAGAAACTCAATCTTAATGGAACATTCATTAAGAAGGTCAATTGAATTATAAGAAGATAACAGGTTTCCTTTCTCAAAAATTTCAAAAAGTAATGCCCCTTTGTTAGACTTCTTAAAAGTGTGAATATTCAGATTGATTGTCCTGTATAATTTTTTATACATATTTCTGTTATGTTGCTTTCCTGATGACAAGTCACTTGAATGTTTGGTACTGACGGATTTTCTTAATTTATTTAGGATGTTACAGTATATTTTAAAAAAAGTTAAGCAATATTTTAAAATCTCAAGATAGGTATCAAGACCAAGTTCTTTATCCATCAGAAAATCAAAAATAGAATATTCAACAAAACTTAAGTAATCTTCAATATTGAAATCATTCTTATCAGTGCTTTTCAGTTGCTGGCATTTAGGAATGAACAAGCATTCGACTTTGATGCGTGTCAAGACTTGAAAGTTAACAATTAGTGTGGATTTTCCTGTAGTAAGATCATCATTTAATGAATATGATATAAGCTTTGCTTTAACTCCGATTTGATTAATTTGATCAATGGATGTAATAAAATCAGGGGATGATTTGCTTGAATTCTTTGAAAGAAACAAACCCACAATAATTTCTCCTTTTGGACATCTCTGATCTTCACAGCTTGATAGTTTTTGTTGCTGAAGTTCATTAAGGAGTTGCAAAATAGCCTTTTTATTATACTTATCTGTAATTTTAAAATCTCTTATTGTATCATTAGGAAAATAGTGTTGACTTGTAGGAAGTGCTAAGACTACACTATCAAAGTTTATTGGTTGATTTACATTACTTGACGCACAATGATTCTGTTGGGAATATGAAGGTTCTTGTTGCGGTTGATTCTCATCTTCGGGGAATAAAGAAAATGGCTTTTGATTAAGAATGTAGTTGAAATCTATATGATCATTATAATCAGTATATGACTCTTGAAGTGGGTTTGTCGATTCATGATTGCTATTGACAATAGGACAGTTTGCTGGATTTATATTGTCACCATTACTTTTATAATGATAATTATCCTCCATAATGGAACTAAATTTACTTAGTGGGGTGGACGAACCATCGGTACTATCTTCGTTAGTAGTTTCTTCGCAATCAATATCTGAATAATCAATATTAGTGTCAATATTCCTTGTTCGATAGTTAGATTTATTAGATGAATTGAGTGAATCTTCTAAACTATCACATGAAATGTTTCTCTTAGTAAAGTTATAAGTAGGAGAATTAGTAGTTGGAAAAGAGAATGGACAATTATCTATGATTTCATTAAATTGTTTGGAATAGTCAGAATATCTTGAATCATTTTGCAAAACAATTAGTGGAAGCTTTCTTTTTTTCAAATATTTAAGATCTACTTGTTTAACGAACTTGAGTTTTATGTAATCAAGATTAGAGGAATATAAACTCTGATCTTTCAAATCGCATATTTTGAATACGAAGAAATTATAATTATAAACAAGGTTTTTGGTGTTTATATCTGTAGTATCATGAGGATCCAATTGACGATACATGGAATTGTAACATATTATTATTCTGAGATCTGTAATGTATGCATCGATTAGTTTCTTGTAAGAAGGCTTTGAACATTTCACCGACAGAAATTCATAAATATAAGACGAACTTAGAAGGTAATCTGGGATTTTATCGAAGACATCATCGAGTAAAATTTCAAGGTTTGGTTCATTATTCAAGCAATCTTTGTACATTATTGGTGCTGATGTTAATGAATAATAATATGAGAACAGAAAGGAAGAAGAACAAAAAGTAAATGGTCAAACCGATTTGTTTATTGAACTAGCCGCTAATTTGTAATTTCTGTCCAAATATTTGTTATCGAGCTGTTGTTTCTAAAGGAGAAATAATGACAGTAATATTAATAATGCTCTTCTTTCGGAAATGAACCAGAAATAAATTTTGATGAATTGTAATTGTTTATAAATAAGTACAAATACAAATATGAACAACACAATAATATTCTTATTAAATACCTGAAATAGTAATAAGAGAAGAGGTATTCTCAAGAGTACTCGATATGGTAAGAAGGGATAAGCTGTGATTTACAACCTTAAAAAAGAGACCATCAACAGGGATAAACAAGAGAAACAAATAAGAAAAGTTAAAAATAAAAAATAATAGATAAAAATAGCTAATTGATTGGCGAAATAAATTAACGAAAGAGATCTAGCATTTTATACTTTTTAAATATTTATTGTTTCAATATAAGTTGACAAGTTAAAATTATAAGAAGAAGAAAGAAAAAAAAAAAAAAAAGAGAACAGAAAAAAAAAAAAGAAATTTAAATCAGACTAGTAGCTTCTGAGTATAAATTTTGCAACGATTAGTTCTCGCATGCATAGGGCCGCGTATGCAGGATAGTTTACAGACAATTTGCAGGAGATTGCAGAGAAGATCCATATAAAAGCTATGGGGGTCAATAGTACAGCTGCGAATAAGGAGACTACGCCGTCCGTCCGTGGGTCTCTCCGTCGAACAGATACGAACCAGTCCAGCAGACAAAGAGACCTCTAGGCGCCAGGGCATCCACTGTGGAAAGGTCTCAGTAGTGAGACATGTATGAGAATTATCTATATATAGATACTTTATACTTATTTATGAACTTGCAGAAGCATCAAAAATAAGTGAGAAAGAAAAATAAGTACAAGAAAAATAAGTGAGAGCGGATAAGCCATGGGAAAAAAAAATAAGTAATTAAAGGAAAATAAGTGAGTAGATAAAATAAGTGTAAAAATAAATCGGTGTTAGGACAAGAAGCAGAAGATTAATAAATATGAAATTAATAAAATAGAATTAAGAAGTAAGATAAAAATAAGTAAGACCAGAACAAAAAATAAGTATGAGACAATTAAGATTTCAATAAATAAGCATTGTCAATAATCATATAGCATAGCAAACTAGTGAGTAACTTCAATAGTGTTAAAAGTAATAGTAAATAAGCATCACGAATAAGTACGATGAACAAGTACAACAAATAAACACAATAAATAAGCATTATAAATAAAATGAATAAGCATTATAAATAAACACAAGAAATAAACACAAGAAATAAGCATTACAAATAAACATAAAAAACAAGCATTACAAATAAATGCAATAAATAAGCTTGATAAAATGGACTGAGAAATGTATGAATGATGTGCAAAGCACATCACAAACAAAAAGGAATCTGACACGCTAGCGCTCTAAGGCTCAAAAATTTTTTTTTTATTAATTGTCACTTCTTAAAAAATATTTGAAAAAGAATAAATATTGAAATAAAAATAGATATTACAATAAAAAACGAACAATATCAACTATATTGGAAATTAATAGAATTAACAGAAACAGAATCAATAAAGCTTGACCTGACAAATTAGATCCCTATTCAACGGTTATTTGCAAAAGAGAAGAAATTTACAAGGATAAGGTACATAGAGAAAAAGATACGTAACGTGAAAAACTATTAGGCACACATTCACACAGCTCTGTACAGAAGTAAGCCCCAAGCTCTGAATCCTCCACTGGCGTTCAATTGTAGGAATCAGTTCAGTCATCTCCCAACCAGCTAATTTCCTGTCTGCCCGCAGCATTTTGTTATTATTCGTCTCCCAAAATGCTGGCACTGGTAGGAGGGCCACCATAATTTTTGGATCAAATGTAAGGTATGTACGCGCGCGTGAAAAATAAAAAGGTTTTGCACTGAGAAAAAAGAAAAATGAAAAAAATGAATGCGACTTTGAAAGACTTAGGCCGAAATAACAAATGTCCACATGCATTGCTAACAGAATTAGCTCTTTTCTTATTTGAACTTATAGATTAACGTTTATTGTTTTGCATATGCTAAACTTTTATTAATATATGTACATAAAATTCATTTATTTACTTTCATTTTTTGTTTATTTGGCAGGACTTTCGTATAATAGACAGTTTCATTCCAATTTAACAAAGGAAAAGAGCATATGCACACATATAAAAGATATATATTATATAATCTTGAAATTGAAAGGAAAAGAAAAAAAAAAAAAAGAAATTGTCAATACATTTCCAATATGCATATACATGTTGAAATGTCAGCGATCTCAATAACATATCATGGTCTTTGCAATTGAGAACCAGTCATCTTTCCTAGCTTATCGTTAAAGCGCATTACGGTAACAGCTTGTTTTAATAGGTTTTATTTTCTCGTCTTATGATATCGATTTTACAGTACTGTAATATTTTAAAATTGGAATCGGGAATGTTTCCATCATCGAACTGAAAGTGATTAGACGAATCACTATGTGATGTTTGATTAACTGATGGGTTTCTATACAACATTCTTGTATTTTCTTCTTCTTTGTTTCTTAGGTTTATATATTAACAAATATAAAACGAACTTAAAAGCCAATTATTGTAGCTTTTATTGTGCTATACATTAATCTTTTTCGAGGTATCAATTAACGATACTTTTGTATGATTATTCTATTGATCACTTTTGGTCGGAAATAGTTATTTGTATATTTTTAACTCTATCCAAGATTGGCGAGATATGTTATCTGAACCAAAAAGAAAAAGAAATTATGAAATATATTTACTTTCTTCTTAGCAATATTGTCTAATTTGTGTGGTTCTTAATCTCTAGTTTTCTAAAGAACTGTCAATAAATCTTTTTTTTTTTTTTTCTGTACAGAATACATTTTTCTAGCTCAGTATTGTATTCCATTCATACACCTAATTAATATACCTTTTTGACAGTAAAGTTTTCTAAATAATTTAAACGTTTAATCTTTTAACGCCCTTCTTTTTAAAAAATTTCTAAAAGTTATCCGAATACTAATAAATGTAAATTAGAGATTTCATTATTTTTTTTTTTCCAAAAATAAAAAAAAAAAAAAAAAGACTTTGGTTCAAAACACATTATATTATATGAATATATATGTTTCTAATTTTTCTTGAATTTTATTTTCTTTTTCATTGATTTTATTGTTTTCTTAATTTAATTTTTTTTTTAAAAAAAAGAAAAAGAAAGGAAAATAAGGATAATCTACTCAAGTATTGATTCAATTTTCTCAATCATATCAAAAAATACACAAACTATCAAAAAATTAACTATTTTAAATAGAAAGAAATTGAAAGAAACACAGAAAAAAGAAAAAACTAAAGATAACAACAAGTAAAGAACAAACAAAGTAGAAAATCATTAAAAGTTATATCTGATTAAAAGAAAATAATCAACTCCGTAGAAATGGAATCCCAAAAAGTTCAATCAAAGACTATCCAACACTTAACTAAATACAGATTTGGTGGCAGAACTGTAGAATTCATTGGCAACAATGCTGCGCCATATGTTCAAGTGACCTTGGAAATGGTTGGCGAGCCAATTAATAATGTTATCAAATCTTTAGATGAATCTTCTGACGGTGTATTGGACTCTATTGATTCTGCTCTCCCTGAATTCTTTTTTAGAAACTCTCATTCTAAAAATGAAACAACTGTTACCTCTGTTGATGATGCTAAACCGGTGGATGCTGCTGATATTTCAACTTCAACTGCTATAGCCGCTGAAGAAGTCCACTCTGATTTGGTCGCAGCAACCTCGGAAGAGCCTGAATTAGTTTCATTTTATGAAACTAATCTTCACATCCCTGTTCACAACGTTGCAATGATGGTCAGAAGACAATATGCTGCTATTTACGATACCAAAGGAAAGGCTTTACTCAGAGGCTCTTTTGACCCTGTAGTCTTACCATTAAATAAACAATTAGAAAATTTTATTCAAACAAACTTTCCAAACAGCGTTAAAGTAGGAGAAAATGGTTACTCCAGTGAAATTTCAAGAACCATTAGAATTTTACGTAGTGGTATTCTTTCATTATTTCACGCTTCTACTCCATTCCCTGTAGCTTCGATTGAAGTTGCTCCAGAACATAGTGTTGAAGCTGTTCAAACAGAAGAACCAACCAAAGCGTGATTTTTTATTTTTTTTTTCTTTCTTTGTTTTTTTTTTCTTGACATAAGCTAAGGTGAAATGAAAAATATCTAGCATTTCTCAAAGAACTTTGAACTTTAGGTTTTTTTTTAAACCTCGATTTTAGTGTCACCTTACTAGTGTGTTTGAAACTATTCATTTTTCATATTCTTTATACGTTTTTTGTTTCATTTTTCCTGCTTTTTTTCAAATAAGTAACATTGTTTTATTTTTAATTTCTTTGATAGTTCATATGCACAAAGAAGAGAGAAAGAGATGGAGAGAAAGTAATAAAAAATGAAAAATATTGGAGAGATTTTACATTATTAAATACTTTTTCCGACATGTTCAATGACTTTATCTTTACCTATGATGGAGTTTTAATTGTGAGTATCCAATTGATTGCCTGTTATAAATGGGGAAATAGTTTTTGTTCGTTGTTATATAAATTCTTTTTATTGATATTTAGTAAAAGTGAATATAGAATAATTATTGTAACTATTACTTGTAGTACCGGTCGATTACGATGGTGAACCAATAATAAATTGTAATCGCGATTTGCAAAAATTAGAAAAGAAAAAAGCCGATCGATCGATCCAATATTTTTTTTTTTGACACATAAACATTCATTTAAAGTTTGGGAATGACAAAATGATATGACAATACTTGGGAACAATGGCTGTATATTTATAACTAGAGACCAAAGAAGTAATCATAATGTTCCAATATTACATAAATTTTGAAAAATAACAATTTAAATAAAAAAACGAAAATGGAACAGAGAAATCTAATAGAAGGCCAACATAAAATTTGTGAAAAAGCTCAATTTTTGACAGAGTATGAGAGTTTAATCTATTCTCTAATCAAAAGCAAGCCACAAGGAATTCCATGCTCCTTCCTTGAAAAAGAACTTTTGTCAAGTAATAAAATTATTAAAAATAAAACCACCGACTTAAATGTTGAGAGATCTTCAGAACAAAAAAAAGATGAAACCCTAAAGAAATTAATATCAATGAAGTTGGTTGGAGTTAAAACTGAGCTGAGAAATTCTGGATTTAAATATTACAGTATTGAAAACTTTTCTCAATCAAAAAAAGAAAAAAAGATATGTTCAAAAAATTTCATAAAACAATATAGAAGAAACATCATAAGACGTAATAATAGTTATGAGAAGAATCTTGAATGCTCTATATTCTTGAAAAAGAGTTTGATTCCTGTAATCAAAAACAACAAAAATAAGGAAGTAAGCCAAAAAGTATTTGATTTTGATTATGAGTTCATTGATATTCTAAAAAATATTATTTGCAATTATATACATTTTAATAATTTAAAAAAATTACAGTTGGAGAAACATAATATTCAAAAGCATAGTTGTACGAATACCAATGATATGAAATTAAAGATTGAAGCTTCAGTCTTTAATCTCTCCACCAATATTGATGAAATTTTAAACTTTTTAACCTTACAACAAATTACAACTTTAACATTAAAAATTTCCGATATTTATACATTATGCAAGGTTTTAGTTTATGAGGATAGGATAGTTGAATATGAGTCTAAAAATTACAAAACTGTAAATACTACTAGCATATTAAATTCTGTAAATTCAAACAGAAACATAAAATTTGGAAAGGATATCAATTTCCAAAGTTTGATAAATGATCAACCAACATTATCGACAGAATATGGAAAATTTAGTATTTTTGATCTAACTGACGCAGAGATTATAAAATTGAAACAGTCATGTACTGAAAATTTTTCTACAATATTTATTCAATAAACTAAATTTCATTACCTACAATATATATGCTTAGATTTAGAAAAACCTATCATCATTCAAATCTTGATAGAAATATCTTTTCCTTTAATGATATCTCCAAGCACATTGACTGAATCAATTCTAAGTATCAATTCTTTAGTTTTATTTTTGCTATTTTCGGTGTCACAGATAAATTGAGAATTAATAGCTAAATTTAGGCACCATACATTATTGTATGTTAATCCCATAAAATCTCCATTAATGAAAATCATAAAGTAATACCGCTTATTCAAAATATCATCATTTTCATTATTGATGTTCTCAAATCTTTCCCACTTGAAATATACCTTCTCATCCACAGTAACATGCCTGATAAGTTCAGTTATTGGTTCATTACTCATCTTTCTAATTGTATCTTCTGTAAGAGTCAGAACCGTTAAATCACCAATATATAAATCCGTACATCTTGAAGGAACAGAATTATCAGGCAAAAGAATCCATTCATCATCAGAAGAAGATAAAGAAGATGTAGAATCAGAGTAACCAGGATTCTTAACTTTCGGATCTGTGAAAGGATCATTCTTATTCTTGTAAATATTTGTGAAAAGGTCATCATTAATCAAATTTGAATCATCGTAGCAAATCCAAGTGATGCATATATGCTCAAGGATACAGTGTTCCCAGCGAACCATTTTTGGTATGTCTATACTATAGTCATAACTTAGCCACGGTGTTTCAAGGAATGTTGAAGATTTATCTAAATTTCCAATATCTAAAGGAACATTTAAGAAACCATCTCTAATTTTCTTGTTTGTATTTTTGTATCGTCTTTCAATTCTATATTTGATCTCTAACTGGAAATAACCGTTTGTTGATAAATTATCTACTATTTCGCTATTCAGAAGGCTTGCACTATCTAACTCAGACCCAACATTGTTATTATTAAGAACATTGTATTTATAATGTACCTTTATGGTAATCTTATTACTAGTAACTTCCTTTTCGAGCTTAAACAACTTCATATGATTTAAATTGATACAATTAGAATCTTCGTAATCATCTAAAATTATATCACTATTATTTTTTGATATCTTTAAGCAGCTGCCACCAATAAACGAATCAATCTTGTTCTCTAATGAAAAAGAAATTAAATTTTTGTTAAAATTGTTCTTGAAAACTATATCAGGAATATCAAATTGATAATTTAAATCTATCCAATTGTTATTAAATACTACATTACCATCTATATTGAAGAAAGAACCTTCACCCGTATTAAAATTTGTGTAAAAAATAAATTCGTCTTTACTAAAGTCAAATGGATGATAACAACATACACCGTATGAGTCAATGTACGAATTAATTGTATCCTCTTTTCCGTTATTGAACCATAATTTGCAATCATTAATTAGAAAATCCTTACTATTTAAATATTCATATGTCCATGCTGGTGCAAATAAGCATACATTAGAATCATAAGCTCTACAAATTTGTATAGCTAATGGAATATCAAATCCCCCATTACCTATCTTTGTCCCCCTACCAAATAAATCAATACCAACAAATAATGATGATGTCACACCAAATAATCCAGCTATGGCAACATTTTTTTTTAAACTGGACTCATCCCACCAATAATTAGTCAAGAAATAGTCTGAATTTTTAAAAGAATCAAAATTATTAGCCGATAAGCCATTTTCATATTGAATTCTATTCAATCTGGGAATAAACGAATCATACCATATAAGTTTTGAGTTGGGATCGATATTATGTAAATTAGCTTTCAATTGTTCTATAAAATTAGGGAATTGTTTTAGATCAGGAATAGATGAAAATTTTGTTTCTATATTGACTAAAAATCCGTCAAACTTATAATGCTGTACTAATTTGACCAACATTTTTAAATATATGAATTCATTATTGTGGTTTTTCTTGCATAGTTCATTCAATATTGAATAGTCTTCTTGGTTATTACCTTCAAATATTATTGTACCTAAACATTTCAAACCAAGTTTATGACAATTGTTAATCCAACTGACAGTAGGTATTGAGATCAAATTATGCGAGAAATAAATGAAATGATCTATTAAAGATGGGAACTGTAAAAAATAATGTTTACCACTAGGATGCGGATAATATCCAGAGGGACTCATGTCTTCGTTTACATTATAATTTCCCTTAAAGTCATGACATACTGAAAGTTTAATCGTTCCTGGATGTGATCTTCTATATGTATCTTTTGATATGCTGGCAATTCTAAATTCATCAGTTATGTTGAATATTGCATTACTTTTGGTGACAATTCGGTCATACCAATCTGTCAAATCCTCAAAGGAATTGAAATATAAACCATCAATGGAATCAGTGAGACTACTAGCTCTTCGAGTCTTTGATGCAGAATAAGTCAGTTTTGCTCTAGTATTGTAGGTACTTGCACTAGACTTAACGCTGACATAATCGCTAGTTCTTAGATTCGAATCTTGGCTCACAGACTGATATTTGGAGTTATTGCTTGATCTCCTAGATAATCTTCTGTTTATCTTTGCATGAGAGAACATCTTTTATCCTTGGTGAATAAATAAATATATATAAGTATACGGATTGGCTTTTAGCGCTTGTTTTAATATTGTGGAATCATTCCTAGTATGAAGATATGCTTATCTTGACACATTGCTTAATATTCTTTTAATGGGGGGAGGCAACACTTTCTACGTACAAGTGCACAAAACCGTTATAATTTTCTAATCAGAAGCTGATACTCGGCTTCTCGGAGAATTTGGGCCGCACCAAGAAACTCCTTCAGAATAGAGAGGATAAAAAATGAAAAAAAAAAAAAAATGCTTGGAGGCTAACATTAAGATGAGTGAAGTGACAAAATCGAAATATTTCAGTTGTTGGTGAGATCGATGTGGTTAAAAACCATCCATATATAAGGTAAAACATTATTTCACATTGTTAGTTAATCATCATCTTTTTTTTTTTTTAATAATTTATTAGGATTTTCTATATTTATCGCCTTTTTCTATCGTTTATCAATTAAGTTGCATTGTGTCATATTTCTTTTTTTTTTTTACAAATAATTTGCTTGATCTTGAATACAGTAAATCCATAATTAAATAACTCATAGTTTATTATTACTCTCATTATTATTATTTCTATCCAATTAGATAAATCCTGAACCGTATACACATAGGTCACATACTATATATAATGGGAATTTTATTTTTTTTGTTACTTTTTTTTATTGTTATGGTTTTCCTTTTACTTTTGCCAACGATGTCAGGTATTGGTAGTTTTGAAATAGATAATGAGGAAGCTGAATTAAGAAAAAATCAAAAAATGTTGGAAGAACAAGATAGACAAGCAGAATTAGCTGCTAGACACTTTGATGGTTATATTCCACCAGATGAATATGATGATCTTGAAGATACCGAAAATATCAAGAAAAGTAAAAGGGCAATTCTTAAAGAAAAATTGGAAAATGTCACTATTCCAATCAGTTTTAAGACAAGTGCACTTGATGAAGACAACGTCATTTTAAGAAGAAGAAGAATCCATTCTGGTCAGGAAAATAATGATCCTAATGTTTATGATTACAGCTTGGATGAAATAATCAGAGAAGATTAGAGAAAATCATGACTTAGTCTTCAAGATATTGAAAAATAATTATACGATAGATAAAATTTTGCTGGTGATGAAAGTCCAATAATAGTAAGATCAAATAATCAGTATAATAAACAATATATATATATATATATATATATATATATATATATATATCTGTATTACTAGTACAATTAATAAACCTGATGATGAAATTGAAAATATTTTGATTTTCCTAATTTTTAGACGAAATTGACTGCTATTATATGTAAAGATATGCATATATCAGATGTAGTTTATGGAAAATTTCTATTTTTATTTCTTTTCTTTTCTTTTTTTTTTTTTTCATTTTGTTTTTGCTTAACGAAAAATTTTAGACAAAAAAAAAAGACAACAACAAAAAATAACCATATGGAGAAAGTGAGTTTTGTAGATAGAGCCATATCACTATAAACTATATATACCTTATACAACCATTAAATGCTCTGAAGTTTTTAAATTTCGTTCTTGCTTTTTTTCAAAACAGATTCCAGTCGTACTTAATAATAAAGGGAGTGTGATCTTTGAATGGAAAGGAGTGAACAATAAATATAAAGCAAACAGAAAATTCGAAGGAAGAAGAAGAAAAAAAGAAATAGAAACATAATTATTTAGATATTATATTTTTTAATTCACTTAGGTAAAATATAGAACAAAATGGTAGCAGTTCAAGAAGAATCTTTTAAATATCCAATTTTATTCTATCTTCAAGGGGATGAGACTAATTTGAAAAAATTTTATCATAACAAAACTGTGGAAATTTTTTTGGATGAAGACGAGACTGGTGAAAATGAAATTATTTCTGTGACAATTCCAAATGAACTTGTAGATGATCCATCAGAAATTTGTGCATTATTAGAAAATTCATATAAACTAAAGAAGGAGGTGTGGCTATCTCTTGCAGTTTCATATGCTCTTGAAAATAAGTTCACTCAATCTTTGGATATTGTTCAAGCTGCATTGAATTCCAAACAAGTTCAAAATTCAGGAAAATTCCAAAAGCTTCCTTTCCATTTATTCAATGCTTGGCTATATCTTAGGAAATCTCGGTATGCTACATCCAGAGAGTCAAGAGAAGCATCATTTAATAGCGCTCAACAACAATTGGACATTGCGTTCCTGATTAACCCAGTGTCTATTGAAGCTATGCTAGCAAGAGGTGTATTGAATTCAATTAAGTATCCTGATAGTGTTGATGAGAATTTAGATACGTTCGAAAAAATTTTAAAGAATGACTCTGGAAATGTGTTCGCCTTATTTGGTAAAGCTAAATTATTATACAAGAAGAAGCATTACAATATTTCTTTAAAAACATTTCAACAAATTTTGATACTAAATCCTATTTTAAGACCTGATTCGAGAATTGGTATTGGTTTCTGTTTTTGGAAATTAGGCGATTATGAATCTGCTGCTCACGCTTGGTCCAGATCGAACGAACTATTTCCAAATGATATTGCCAGTACATTGCTTTGCACTTTTGTCAACATTGATAAGACCTTGAATGAATCTTTAACTGATGAGGATTTAGCCCATAAATATACAGAGTTGATTAATGTTATATCGAATTATTATAATGATAATCTTAAACTTGAATACACAAATGAGAAGATCAAAGATAATATTAATTCTGAAATAGTCACTTCAGATTATAAGAGAAATCCTCACATTTTGAGTATTATAAGTTCGTATCTTTTCTCTAAAGATCAACTAAGTGTCTTGATCACGTTATTGAGTAATTTTATTAATAATAATGAGAATCTTAATAGAGCCTTTAATCCTGTTGTCATGTCAGATATATTTTTTTGGCTTGCTAGATCCTATTATACCATATCTATTTCTGAAAATTATGATATATCAGGTTTTCCAGAATCTGTCTCCAGCTTGAACTCTGATGAACTCTTGTCTAAAGCTCAAGCGTTGGCTAATAAATCAAATAACTTTGACAATACTAATTTGTATTCCAAGTTTTTGTTGTGCCAGATCCAGTATGTTAACAAAGATGTTAACGAAGCAATTTTAGGATTTGAGAAATTAGTTCAAAGCTTTAACTTGGAAGCAAGAAATGTGTTGACCACTAGGGGTTTTAATAAGACTGGCACAAAAGACAAATTGATAGAACTTCACTATATGCTAGGTCTATTGTATCACGAAAAGGTTTTTTCTGATAAAGAAGAAATTAAAAAGTCATTCAAAGGTTCGACTAATACCAAGTCTATCTTCAACAATGAAAATGATGAGAATATTTCTAAATCAATTCATCATTTAAATACATACTTGAAATTATGTGAACAACTAAATGAACCAGTAATAATTAATGGATATTTATCCATGATAAAAAATTACGAATATTTGAATATGTATGACAAAGTTTCATATTATTTGGAAAAAGCTATTAATTTGTACAAGATTCATGATGGACTTAAACAACAAGTTCCTGTTGAATTGTTAAATAACTTTGGTGTATTTCAATTTTTGAAGGGAAATTACATGGGAGCCAAATCGTTCTTTGATGTTGCTTTGAAAAATGATAATGCAACAGAAGATTTTAAGCCAACAATAGAATATAATTTGGCAAGAGTAGAAGATGCTGAGATTACGTCTAAGCCATTCATTTTTAACTCAAATGGCGATGATTCCTTAACTGCCAGCAGTAAAAGCATCTTGGATAATTATGAAAAGCTTTTGTCTAAGAATCCTGATAACATCTATGCTAAATTGCGAATGTATTATACATTAGCTACAGATCCATTATATATCGCCATACCATCGAATCTAGACGGTTTGGATGAAAAGATTTGTATCTTGTTTAAGGAATACCAACTGAATTTAGATGTACGCGCTTTTTATGGATGGTTTATTAAAATTTTCAAAAAGAAATTAAAATCTTATAGGGAAAATACCGATAAAGGAAGTCTTGAAGATAACTTGTTTACAGAAACATTAAACAAATTTGATTCTCATGATTCCTATTCTTTAATTTCTATTGCTAATATTTACCTTTCATTAGCTAGAGAGTCCAAGATAGCAGCAGCTAAGAATGATAAATCAAAAGCTACTGGTAAAGAAAATCATTATTATCTTAGAGCTACTCAATTATATCAGAAAGCATTATCGATTCAACCAAACAATTTATACGCTGCACAAGGTATAGGTATTATATTTATGGAAATGAAAAATTCTGATTTTGCGTTAGACATCTTCAAAAAGATTAGGGATTCATTAAATGATGCCACTATTTACATCAATTTAGGTAGTGCCTTAATTGACCTGAAACAATTTAGTAAAGCTATAGAAACCTACGATATCTTGATTAATAGATTTACTAGAAGTAAAGAGACATCTCTGTTACGTGATGAGGAAAATGATCTTAGTTGGGATGTATTTAGTAATGATACTGTCGAGAAGTATAAAAATGATGAAGGCTATTTGACAACTAATAGTAATTATTTCTCGTTGTTGGGAAGAGGTTGGTACTATCGGGGATTATCAGAAAAATCGTTGATATCCTTACAAAATGCGTTAAAATATGCAAAAAAAGCATATCTAATTGCGTATATTCAACGATTAAAAAACGAAAACACTCATTTATACTTATTGCAATCATTAAAATTTAATATTGCATTTATTATTTATCAAATTGCTGATTTCATTAGAAAGATGTCTAAACAAGAAAGAAACAGCGATGATATCACTCTAGTTATTGAAAATATGAAAATATCTATTAAGTTATTAGAAGAATTAGCGGATTCTGAAACTCCACCTTATCCAGCTGAAGACTTGAGACAACGAGCACAAATGGGGTCCAAAACAATTTTGAATTCTTTGAGTAATTTATTGGAATCTCAGAAGAGCTATGAAGCTAAATATACAGAAAAGATCGAAGAAGGTAGAAAGATCCAAGAAGCTGAGTTGAAGCGTATGGAAGAAGAAAGATTGAAGAATCTAGAAGCAGAAAGACTCCGCAATGAGAAAATTAAAGAAGAAAGAGAGAAATTAAAGCAAACTTCTTTGGAATGGGCTGAAGAATTAAGCGAAAGAAACAGATTGGCTGAAATAGAAGCTACTAATAAGAAGCATAAAGATACTGATGATGATGGATTTAGATTAAAGAATGATGTCTCTGATGACGAGGATGATGAAGGAACTAGTGGTAGAGTCACGAAAAAAAGAAGGGTTTCAAAACCAAGTAAAACAACCATTTCTGCTGACAACAAAAGAAAGAGTAATAAAAAATACAAGTCAGCGGACATTATTGAAGATAGTGACGAAGATGAAGATGAATATGACAAAAAGAACACTATAATAGATGATGAGGATGAAGATGGAGATGAACATAAAAAAGAATCTGAGGAAGAACAAACAACTAACGACGTTGAAGAAAGAAAAGAAGCTGACGGTAAAAATAGCGAAGAAAGAGGAGATGCATAGTTATAATTTTTCTTTGTAGTTTCAAATTTTCATTTTAATCTATAAAAGAAAATAAAGTTTGTCTTAAATTCGAAATGATATTATAGCATAGTGTAGAAAAGAAATAAAGACTTAATGTTGGATGTTTTGTAAGTATAAGAAAATCAATTTAGAGATTGATAAGAAAAAAAAAATGAAAAATATCAATAAAGCAAATGACAGCAATTATGCTGATGTATGCCTTAACAATACTTCGAACGTAATTTAAAACTCTTTTTTGATAAAAGCTCGACTTATGGTGACCAATTTTGCAATTACTGATATTCACTTAAAATTTTATTTTTGAAAGAAAGGCAGCTACCAAGGAGATCTAATAATTTGTACTCTGCTCAAAAAAAAATAAAAACCAGAAAAAGTATGTTGTAAATTAGGCTAGCAATCTCTATTAAGATATAAACTATTGAGATACACATTCTTATGTAATAAATATGATTAGTAAATTTTCTTTGATTTAATAACTGCGAGTACAAAAGAAGAAACTAATAATAAATAGATCCAATAAAAAGAAAAAAAAAAGGAAAAAAAATATTAATGATAATCACAAAGGATTTAAATCTGAAATATCAATATCTTCACCACTATCACTATTATGGTTATATCTAGATGGGGAATTAATAGGACTCCAAAAATTAATTTTTAAATGTTCTGATTTACCATCTCCACTTCCAGCTACATCATCTATAGAATTATTGTCTGTCGTGAGTCGTAATTTCTGCAAGGATTCTTCTGCCTCAGTGGTAAGAGACTTCGCTAAAAGCAAAGGTAATTGATCATCCCGAGTTAATACTCTATGTGCATTCGTAGCTCTAGAAGCTACTTCATTATCAGAGCTAGCAATATCAGAATCAACGTCTTTATTGTCTTCACCATCGTCGGAATCAGAAGATGAAAAGGAACCAAAATCATGAAGTTGTCCAGACGGTAGAACAGGTTGGTTAAATTTATTTTGACTATCATTATTACCAGTCTCTTTAGTAGAAGAAGGTAGTGAAGAAATACCAGGAATAACGCCGTGATCCAATACTTTGGAAGTATCATTATCAATACTAATAGATGGAATATCCTCTGTAGGTAATGAGTGCAGCTGAGCGTCTGCAGTAGTTTGACCTTGCATACTTAATGAACTATCAGTATTGATCACTCCTGGTGAATTAGTGACTGCTGCAGATACTGGTCCTAGTTTTGGAGATGTTGCTCGAATTACGCTCATTGGTAAATCAGGATTATCACTCTGAAATGAAAAAGCATCAGCAATATCTCTCTCACTATTATTGTTTTCATTATTATTTTCTTTCTCATTTGAATTTGTAGCGGATGCAATCACAGAATCAATAGCATTTTCTGTATAGGCTTCGTCATTAGAGATTTGTCTCTCACTAAATAATAGTTTGTTGCTATTATCAACAAATTTATCCACATTATCATTACTTGTAGACATTTCATAAGGAGGAGGAGGTGGTAAAGTTAGCAAATTCGGCAAATTAAGAAGGTGATTCAACTTCGTATTTGGCAAGCCAGATTTTTCTCTATCGTTTTTAGCTTCCTCATACAGTGGAGGAATGATTGATGGTTTCTCCAAAAGATGGATTCCCTTATTGCTGATTCTAGGATGATGATTATCATTATTAAAATCTGTAGACGCTGAAGTAGATGGTAAGTTCTTCAAGCCCTTTAAAGTTGGTGATAATGCTCTAAAATTAGGAGATAATTGCTTCTTTCCATCATCAGTAATATCAGCAGGGCTTAAATGAGAATTTCTTGGCTGCGCTTGAATGGATGTGAGATCTAATTGAATAGATCTAGGTGTGTACAAATTAGCTCTAAACATATCTGGCGTGATTTCAGCTTCAAATTCATGATCAATATGATTAAATTGTTCCATTCCACTATCCATAGATGAACTACGTCTTGTATTTTCTAAAGCAGGGTAATCTGTAAGATTATTAATATTTGAATTACTAGAAGTACTTTTAATGCTCTGCATATCACTGTTTAGATCTATAATGTTATGCAGCATCAATCCACCATTGGCCAAACTTGTCAGACCCATAGAAGTTCTAGAATGGCTACCGGATACTCCGCCAACAACTCCACCAACAACGCTCCCAAGATGTGTTTTATGAGTGTTTGTAGGTTGATATGCCGGAACAGCATTATCGGTGAGAATTTCAGGTGGAAACAAGGGGTTATTATCTGTGATCAATTCAACTTCTCCAGAAGCCTTAGTTCTAGCAAAAGTATAACGATTGAAATCACCGATTCCTTCATATACAGGTAATAAAGTATTAGCTTGGGTACAAAGTGGATGAACTAAAGTGATTGGTGAATCAATAGAAATCTCGTAATGTTTTCGTTTTGGTTTATTTGCGTTATTGGAGTTATTATGACCTGCATTGTCACTAGTTTTTCTTTTTGGAAGTGCATTACTAATTAAGCTTGCTGGCCCATTATGCATATGTCCATTATGATGCGAATTGCTTGAATTCTCATTATTATTGTTGCCATTGTTATTATTATGAGCATTATTCCCTTCAGTATTCTCCAGTGTAGAATCATCGACAACATCAAAATCATCAATTAGTTTAGATAAACGAACTGCTATTTTAATCCAATGATGACTTTGAATATTTTTATGTTTAACAGTCAGGTGAAGCTTAGAACTGAATTTAGTAAACTTTTCAGGGACAAATAATTGATAACTGAAATCTTTTGAACTAATATACTCGTCTTCATCATCTTCAAGAACCCTTTTGGTGTTTTGATTATTGTTGCCATTATGAGATTTTCTATTTGTTGATTTTCTTCTGTTGTGCGAATCTTCCAGATCTGTATGATACTCATTATCAGAACCACTATTATCACCAGAACCATTTGAATAAGGATGAAGAATATTACTAGTGTGTGAACCGCTGTTTGCAGAATCTAAAGTATATGCATTCTGATGAATATTTTCATCATTCACATCGGAAATGTCATCTCTCAACAAATTAGTACCATGTTGAGGCTTATGTTCAAGTAATAAAAATTTCCTCTGCGGCTCAAGTCTATGTACTTTCCTATTTTTGCACCAATACTCTAATATCTCAATCAAAAATATTTTAATTTTGTAAACTTTGATATTTTTGTCCAACGGTGTCAATTTAATATTGATCGGAACAAAACTATTGAGAACAATTTGAGACGAGGCTATAAGAATAGAATAATCCAATCTATTTTCCCAAGTTTTGTTGATAACTATAGGTTCATAATTATCTTCTATTGATTGTAATGTGTTATTACGAATCATATTAACTTTTGTCTTAGCTCGGAGCGTTCCTTTAAATTTTGCTTGACGACCAATTTCCAAGTTGAGCCAATAATTTACAAATCCAAAAGTGAAACTTGCAGTCTCAGGAATGCTATTTGGAATTTCTTTTTCAAAAGTGTAAAGATAGTCACCCGGTTGGAAAATATAATTTCCCAGAGAATCTAAATAAAGTTCTTCATAACCTGAAGATGCTATTGAAGTGTCTAAATTATTGTGAGGTATCGAGATAGAAGGAGAAACAAAATTATTACTGTTATTATTTGAATTCTTAGAACCAAATTTGACCAAACCAAATTTTGATTTTTTCTTAGAACTTGAGCCTGAGGTAACAGAAGTGAGTGTGGAAAAAAAATTTGAAGGAGAAATTGAAGATGAATTACTATTACTACCAGATAAAGAAGAACCAGTATCATTTAAATCAAGATTATCTACATCTAACATGAAATTATCAGGAAGCGTATTGATTTGGTTAGCACCACCACAGTAGTAATTTGGAATCGAATGATCATGAACATCAAAGAGGTTCCAATTAAAATTCAAAATATTTTCAATCTCCATGAATTCTGTCTTTTTTGGTGGGATACCTTCTGGCCAATTAGTTCTTGTATCACCTTTAAAATTTAAGGAAATATTTTTAATTTTTGTATTAGGTTTCAATACACGGAAAAGTAAAAGGCCTCGGATCATAGCAGGAGGAGAATCATTATCATCTTCGTTATCATCATCTTCGTTATCATCACTATTATTTGTTGAACTACCGACATTATTATGGTTATTATTATTATTATTATTATTCTCGTCAGCTTCATTCAGATCTTCGAGAAACCCTGACTCTGCTAATGAGTTTAAATGTTGATCGGTTGCAGGGATATCATTTTGGTTCAAGTTTCCTTGAAGGAGATTTCTACGTCTTCGTCTGTTCGATCTATCCAACTCACTTTGTAAAAAAATGTTGTTTTCAGAAAGAATAAGATAAGCTTTGAAGGCTGTAGATTCGATGACCGGAGGGTCCACAATTTCAGGGACCAACATGTTTGTGTCCTTAGATGGGATGAAAATTGTAGACATTGATTGTTTATTCTTCTTTGACAATTTTTCCAGGATGTTATGAACTTTTGATGGATCAACATAAAGATTCTGAGGGGTTCTACCAGGTATTCTTCCTATATTCCTTATGGTGTTGTTGCTATTGTAGTTATTGGTTCTGCTATTATGCAGGGCGCTAGCTCCACCATTTGAAATGGAGGAGGATGAAGAGGATGAAAACAAAATGTCTGTAGGTTTTACAGATCGCATGGTAGTTCAAAAAATAGATATCCAAACAAAAAAACGGGAGGGAATCAAAACGATGGTTGAGATTGTTTCATGGAGATGTTCTAATTCAGAGCTAACAGCTTATAATATGTATGTAGTGATAATGTATTTATATGTAGTTAGAACGAAGACGTCGATGAATACGAATATAATAATTTTTGGTGATACGGAAAAAAAAAAATATAAAAAAAAATATATATATATATAATAATACTAGTAATACATAATGTACATTAGTAGTTGCCGCTTTTGTTTAGCGGGGCGGCGAAAATATTTTATCGGTGATAGCGAGCGAGCATTTCATCAAAAGTTTGTTTAACTAATACAAACTTTTTATTTCAATAGGGACTTCTTGATAGTAGTAATAGTTGAAGCAAATTTTCAGTAATCGTATTCATATCGACATCTTTGTTCTAACTATATATATATATATATATATATATATATATATATATATATGCAAATGTACTGGTATCAATTAGTTTTACACTTATGTGTTGGTGTCATTGTCTCCACCATGAGTTCAGTTGTTATCAGTTGATATTTTGAATTTGCCCCAGATTTCTGTCAGGGCATCTATGCACCACTTTGACCCTTAACAAAGGTGAATTTCTCTAGTCATCTCGAAATAAATAAATAAAAACAAAAAAGAATAAAATTCTATGAACAATATTTCTTTAAGTACACTTAAAATTACGTTGTAAATGTTGTTGTCATCTAATAATTATTTTTTTGCTATTATTTAATATTAGTTAAATGAACCCTATATTATAATTCTCCCATATCATTGGCTGTTGTTCAGGTTGATTGTTGTTATAAGAAAAAAACTGACATCTTCAGCATGCAAGTGCGTATATTAATAATATCCATATACGATTTTCTTGTATTGCATAAAAATTTTTCTTTCTTTTCTCCTTTCTTCTTGTTATATTATATGTAGGCCTTTATGAAGAAATATTTCAACATGTTAACTTAAACATACTTATATTAAACAACTATAGTCTTTTAATCATTGAAATAATTTTTTATTTAGCGAAGATAGACATCCTTATCCTTTAACTCATACTACATCAGAATGACTAAGAGAAACTTCTATCAAGACCTTGAAAGTGAGGAACCTCTTCCGGGTACAAATTCTACCTTCACTAACGTCCAACTCTCAAAGCAATCGGCTAACCATGATGATAAATGGTCTGCTGGATTTGTAAATGGAATGACAATCAGATCTAGCAATTTTTTGGAATCCCAACTCAAATCGCTTAGGGCTTTTACAATTTCAAATTTAGATTATTATTTTTACGAATACCAAACCCTCAAATCTTCATTTTGCAACGAACTAAATTCAATCTCCCATAAATATAATCAATTAATAACTGAGCCATTATTACCTAATTCGATTTATATTTTAGTATCTACTTTATCTGGGTCTATTTTAGTTAATAGAAGATCGCTTCCACTTAGATTCATAACTCCTGTGATTTTTGGATCGGTTGCATTTTCTCAATTCATGCCTAATTCTTTCAACAATTCTAGGAAATTCCTCTGGGAGAACGAAAAATTTTACTGTCCAGAATTTGCAAAATTTCACATCAATACCTTGATAAATTATCAAGATGCTAAATTAGAATATCATAAACTGGTTGATTCTGGTAATCAGAAATTGATTGATATTGTTCATGAAATTAGACTGTGGTGTGAACAGTTGGTGGATTTCTAAAAAAAAAGTCATTAAAAAAAATTAAATCTTAAATTTAAATATAAATAAACTATTCATCAATTTAATAATAATAACAATAATAATTTTGTAACGTTTTTCACTTTTTCTTTTCTTTTAATCTAATGTGCATCAATACTTCAATATATTGCACAGTTCTCTGCCTGTGTTACTACTATGGTATAATGAAATTATTTCCTTACAAATTACAGATAAATCAGCTGAAATTTGTTTTCCAGCATTTATTTTGCTTTTTTTTAGATAAAGGGAAATATAAGACTAAGAATTATATTTAAAACTTCATTTAAAACATGGATAAGCTGACTTCTTAATATAGGATATTGAAATTTTTTTAGTTACTGACGACAAAGACAGAACCATTTGGATATACTGAAATGATAAACTTTTAATGTATATGGATAAAAGGTTTAATATATATATATATAATATGTGTTAAATTAAGATATAGAGCTACACAATTCAGTGTTTCTTACTCCTCTTACTCTTCTTACCAATATGTTTCATTTCCTGTTCTAGAATTTCATTGGCATTTTCTCCAACCTTTCTCTTTCCGTTCTTTTGTTTTAATCCAATAACCCCTGAATTTCCTTTCTTTAACGCTTTCTTAGCATCTTTTTCGTTCCATTCAACGGTATTATCATCAATTTCATATTTTTTTAAGTCAATGGAATCAATTAACTCCTTTTGTTTTTCATTCATTTTATTATACAATTTCTTTCCTTCTGTCTCCAATTCATCATTCATATCATTTTCAAGTCTACCCACCAAGTCTTCTTCCTCTGCACTATCTTCATCTGGTAATTTATCTCCGTTACTTAATTCTGGCATGCTCGATTTAATAGACTCAGTAACAATTTCAGAAAAATTATTCGTAATTTTCTTTATCACCTTTGCAAACATAGCAATACATTGAGATACAGGTAAATTCAATTCATTAGCAATGACTTCAACGTCTTTAAATTGAAGACCAACTGATAATAATATTGCACATTGAACACTTGATAAGTTCACATCTAATTTATTTTTGAAGAATAACATCGCTAATTTCGGTAATAAATCTGTAATAACATGATAATCCAACAAATTGTTCGAATATGATTCTAATCTTTTCAAATCAAATGGAGTAAAATAATAGTCAAGTTCTGTCTTGGAGATTCTAAGCTTGTCATTACTGTCTTCTTCTTTCTTTAAGCTTTCTAAGATATTCAAACACTGGATAGAATTGAACAGTTTAAAATTGTATCCCAACAAAGACAAAAATCTAGAATGGAAATCTGTAGAAAATTCTTTCAACCATTTATCATTTCTTTCTTTTAATACATTGATCATCACACAAGTGTGCTCACCAGTTAATTCATTGGCAGTCTGTCTCAAGTATACAGGGACATAGTCCTGTCTCTTCCAAAATTTATGCAATTGATTGGTTAAACCATATGAAACACCCAAATAATGAATGAAATATGGTGGCACTTGATGAAGCTTTAAAAGTAATGGTGGTAATGTTTTCAGTTCACGTAATTTTATCTGTTCTGTTCTTAAATTTTCTTTGGATAAATCTTTATCGCTAACTCTTGAAATTGAATAATCTTTGACTTCATTATCATCTTCTGAAAGATTTGTAAACTTTCCTTCATAATAATTCTTCAATAATTCAAGTGCTTTAGATCCATATCCCATACCAGAATAATCTGGATTAGTAGCTATTCTAACAACTCTGCCACCACTTAATCCAGCGAATTCTTCATCTTGAAACTGTTGAGAAATTACCCATGGAATTAAATCTCCACCTGCACGAACTCCTCTTCCAAGCGAGTTTCTAACACTTTCTCTGCTGATTTCACCTTCTAATGCCAATTGAATGACACATAATGGATCAGGTATTTTATTTTCTTCTACAGGTGGTAACAAGACAAATATTTGTTGGGAAGGAGAATCACTCATTAACTGCAAATCATTTGGAGAATTCTTATAGTGACTAGACACGTACAATGCCATAATCTTTTGCAAGAAAGTCTCTGACACAGGATGATAAGAGAATAATGTATCTCTGTTAACATAGTATAATTCACATTTAGAAGGATGTGGAGTACCTTTTGTAGCAAAATTTGTGTTTTTGCTAATGGTCACATCTAAACAGAGTAATTTATTTAACCATCTTTCAATTTTATCTCCTGGTGCATATCTTATAGGTTCACTCAATACAACTTCTTTCAAACTTCTTCCTTGAATAACGTTGACGCTTTTGTGATCTCTAGATATAATTTCAGTGTCCTTTGAAACATTACTATTGTTACTAACAGATTGTTCACGTAATTGCTGAATCAATTTTAACGACAAGGATCTACCAGTACCTTCATAACCGTTAATGGTAGATGCCATAAATGTTAAATATGGACCCAATAGTTTCTTAACGAACGGTAACGGAATAGCAGCAGCTTCATCAATAATTAATAATTCGGCTTGACCTAAAACTTGATGGTCGGTAGGCAAGATGTACTGAATGGTTTGACGATGATTTCTCTTAATGTCAACTCTGACAATCGCCTTATTAAAGCTTGGATTAGTAGATTGGATAATGTCATAATCAACATGCTCCACATAATTTAACGCATCAAATCCTTTAAAAACGAATTCGAATAAAGTTTTTAAATTTTCAGGACTTGGTGAGGTGACGAAAATGTTAGAATAACCAGTCGAAATCGCGGCAGCAATAGATATACCTAATGCCGCGGATTTACCGCGACCTCTACCAGCAGTTAAAGTGACTGTGTCTCTTAAGGATTTCTCTGTTATAGAATCAATGAAAGTCAAGATTGCCTGTGCTTGATTAATAGTCTTAGCCAATGCTACCAATGAGCCTGCAGGTTGAACATCCTCTAAATTTTTCTTTAAATCAGCTAATTCTTTTTGCTCTTTAGTTAAATCTTCATCGTCATCTGGTGATAATCTTTCAATGTCTTTACCACCAGAGATTGGTAATACATTCAATTCATCATCGACAACTAAACAGTTAGGATTATTATTCAATGATAACAAGAATCTTTCATTAAATCTGGCAACGACGTCGTTATGTGCTTCCGTTCTATAACGCGAATGGATATCCATATTCATAGTATAAAGCTGTTTCAAAGAATTCATAGATTTCAACAAAAGAACAACGATACCACCGCCTTCAACAGTTTCGATTGTTCTGGCTAATAAATTAGGAGTCAATGCTTCAAAATCTTGCAAAATACACATTCCATATGTGTTACCTAAAATCTTTTCTGTCTCTTTATAGTAAACATATCTGATGTGTTGATTGGTTACAAATGCTTCAAATGGATCTTTATCATTAACTTCCCTGATTCCCTTTTTGACTTCCTGTTTAATTTTCTTCTCTCTCTTTTTACGATGAGATGTAAATCCCAACAAATTTTTCTTATATGCCCACAAAATTGATTTGTTCATTTTCAAATCACTGGACATCATCAAATAATGCAAGTTTGGTAATTGATTTCTTGCTTTATCTCCAACGATAATAAACAAACTTCTTTGTTTTTCCTGAACATTGTTTCTGATCAAAGTTGGAATTCTAAAATCAATAGCCTTTTTACCCATTTTTCTTTTTGACTTTCCTCGTTATTATTCTTAACTATGATTTACTTTATTAAAAAAAAAAAAAAGAAATCAAATGTAAAAGAAATATTAGCCAAACCTTAAGAATGTGTAGAAATTCTCGATTTGAATTTTCAAAATGACATTTCAAAAAAATTTTCTATTTATATGTATTTTCGTGTACCTATCTCATCTCAGTTAATTTTTTTTTTTAAATAGCTATCTGATGAGATTACCCGGGTGAAAAAACAATAAGGCCTTTCTTTTACTTAATACGTTAACGACGCCAAAGATTATTGTTTAATATTGTTTTAAATTATTTGTAACTTGATTTGTCTAGTCTTCAATGAAAATTCAAAAATGATTACCTGGTATTTCATGATATTCAATTTT
Source organism: Saccharomycopsis javanensis (assembly GCA_031125485.1). Taxonomy (NCBI): domain Eukaryota; kingdom Fungi; phylum Ascomycota; class Saccharomycetes; order Ascoideales; family Saccharomycopsidaceae; genus Saccharomycopsis; species Saccharomycopsis javanensis. Next base: position 161,664 of record JASTUL010000011.1, read on the forward strand.
ATTTCTTCCATAGCTCTAGTTAAATAGTGTATACAATCTAAGCAACTTGACATATGTTTCATACTAACTGAACTACAAATTATGTTTGTATTATCCATTAGAATTTTAATATAATGCACGTTCTAGAATCAAAAAAACAAAAAGACAAAAGGGTTTAAAAAGATGAGTATCTATGGATCTAATAGATCCAATTAGTCGGAATGATCAGTAAATGTTGAAATTTTATCTTGTTATCCTAATTTTTTTTCTATCATGCATGACGGATATCGAGTCTCTTTATGGACAACAGACAATATCACAGAAAAAAAAATAATCAAAAGATTGATTACTGAATTCCAGAAAATGTTGATCAACAAAATTTCTTTCAGAACTTTCAATTCATATTTATTTTCCTTGGGTTGAAGGAATTAATAAGTTAACTGTAGTTATTTTCAATTATTATTTTAAAACTTAGCAAAGGTATAATGGCAAAAAAGACATTATTTGTTGGATTAAGTGGGGCATCAAGTTCAGGGAAGACAGTAAGTTTTGTCTTTTTTAAAAAGAAATAAAAAAAATCATTGTGTTTATATCTGAATTTTGTTTTCTTTAGAGGAATAGAAAGCTTATTCAATGACTAATGCAAAAAAAAAATGAATAAAACTAACTTTTTTGGTTTAGACGGTATCTAATATCTTGATTAAGCTTATTCAAAATTCCATAGTTATCCACGAAGATGACTATTATAAAACTGATAAGGAAATTCCAATAGATCCTCAATATGGAGAGCAAAATTGGGATTGTCCCCAAGCTTTAAATTTAGAAGAGTTATTAACTGATTTATCAGATATCAAAAATAATGGTAGATCAATATGCAGCTATAAAAAAGATGATGTTGAAATCAATGATAAGGAAATGCTCAAAAAATTGCAGGCGGAATTTGGTAACAGATTGGATAGTATTAATAATTCTATCAATGATCGGGATTTCCAGATTGTGTTCCTTGATGGATTTCTATTATATTTTCCTGAATCCAAGTTTATTCTGTTTTTAAATTTGAAGCTCTTTTTTAAAGTTGATTACAATATATTAAAATTCAGAAGAGAGAATAGATCAGGATATCAAACACAAGAGAGTTTTTGGGTAGATCCACCGGGATACTTTGACGGTTTAGTGTATCCTAATTATTTAAAATACCATAAGTATTTATTTATGGAAAATTCGCAGGACGTTAAGAGTTTGGATTTGGAAAAGAATATCATTATCAAGTTTGACGATGCGGATCGAATAATTGAATCGAAGAAAAACCTACATATTGAAGTTTTCCATGTTAAAAATAAATCTACGCTGATTGAACAAATGACTAGCTGGGCTTTAAACCTTATATTGAATGATCTAGAAAGTTTATAATATAATCTAGATATACTGATTGAAAAAACACTTATTAATGACTTATAAACTGAAAAGTTTCAGCTGATAAATGAAAAATTCAGAAGCCTTTGCTAATTAATTACAAATACATAAAATATATTACTAAATAATATATATGCCAATAGATTTTTATTCTGTTATTATAGTTAGTTTAAACAAGTTTTGTATGATCTTAAATTGAATAAAAATAAAGTATTAAAAAAAAAATTCGATGATAAACAGATATAAAAAAAAGCAAGCAATCTGTTGATGGGCAGGACCAACACTAAAGAAGTAGGACACTTATATGAAATTCCTTGATCATTTCTTTTTTTTTTGTCCTTTTCTTATTTTGTTTTTTTGTTCTCGTCTCTAGAATAACCAGGGTTGAATTGCTATATATTTTTCTTTCAGAACAAAGATTCGGAAGGTTTCTAGTAATATTCCATTGTATTTATCTGTATATAAATATGTGTTGAAAGCTTCTTCCTGATACGTAAATGCTCCATGCCAATTAATAAAGGAGATTTTTGAATTTTTAATCATATGTTGATTAAAATAATATAAAGAAAATAAAAAAAATACCCGCTTATTTAGTTCTGATATGTTTCAAAGGACCATGAGAATACAAGAAATTAGCGGAATAATCCTTCTTTCTAAAATGTCTAACTTTTGGTTCCTGAACATAGTAAGCATAACCTTGACCCTTTGCAAATCTGATTGCAGCTTCCTTTGTATCAAATTTTAAAGACGTAGCTTGCATGTAATCTGAACTTCCTTGGTAACCCATTAAGTCATTTTCCCATCTGTTACCTTTCTCCAAGACATCCCAATCTATTTTCCAGAATTTACCATTATGGTGTCCGGACTGCATTGAAGTTTTGGCTTCTTTGTAAATACGAACTTGTCTATCAAGAGATAATTCTTCTGGAGCTCCACTGACTAATTCTTTTGGTAATTCATCTTGTTGTTCACTCAATTCAACGATTTTACTATCATCCTTGATGGAATAATATCTTAAGTTTTTAAATTGGGCGACTTGAGCTGTTCTCAAGTTTGATCTAGTAAGTTGACGAAACATTTTAATTATAATTATAAATAGCTTAATAAAAAAGGATATTTTCTTTTTTTGACTATATAATGTATTGATATTACGATTGGTATTGTCTACTTAATGTATAATTGTTTTTTTTCCTAGTCTTTTTTTTTCCTTTCTTTTTCTATGTTGATTGAGAAAGAATTTAATTTACCTATATAAGACAGAAAAATTTTTTGTATGACAAAAACGTAAATTTTATTGGCCAATAAAGTGCGTGTTCAGATGTATCAATGTATAAATTGTTGTATGTAAGGATAATATTATGGTATGATGTATGTTTATTGTTTTAAATAACGTATCCAATTGAGTTTATTAAAAGATATTGATAACCCCATATATCACACATCCTGCTAGTTGTTTTCAAGGATACCCAATCAGTTTATCATTCCAATTTAGATATATATATATATATACATATATTTAAATAATAATTTGAATTGAAATTTATATCAGAAGGTTTTTTTATTTATTTTGTTTGTTATTTATTGTGTTTTTTTTTTTTTTTTTTTTTATATTACTATTTTTTTTTTCTGAATTTAGGTGGATTAAATGTTCCATATTGTTTAGATAGCGGGAATATCGATGTCATTTGCTAATTTTGATATAGAGGCTCAGAACAGACAGAATCCAAACTTTGAGTCATTGAATTCGATAAATAAAATATCTAGTTCAATAGCTAATTTTGCTAACAGTTTATCAAAGCTAGAGAAATTAAATAAGCAGATAGGAACCAAGAGAGATAACAAGAATTTACGATCACAAATAGAAATTGATTTAGATTTACAGACCAAGAATTTAAATCTTATCAAGGACCTTTTGTTTGACTTACAAATATCGAAAACATCACAAGAAAGTAATGATGATGTTAATAGTAATGATAAGAACAATCAATTAAAACTTAGTAAAATACAGAAAGAATTGGCTTTATTGACACAAAACTTTAATCAATTAAAAAGAAACTATAACGAAAAGAAAAATTCTATAATAATAAATGAGATGGTTAAAGCCAATGAAAACCAGACAGCATTAAATGAAAACAGTTCATTACTTATAAATGATGGTTTATTACAGCGTCAAATGCAACAAGCTAATAGCTTGAATCAATATGATGTTGATTACCATTCATTAGTAGTAGAACAACGAGAACAAAATATCAATGAAATTCAGCAAGGTGTTCGAGAGATCAATACTATTTTTCAAGATATCAATACATTAGTACAAGATCAAGGAGTTCAAATAGATACTATCGAAAATAATCTAACAAATCTTGTAAATGACACAAGAAATTCCAACAGAGAATTGATACGGGCTGACAGATATCAACAAAAAAAAAGAAGATGTAGCTGTATCATCTTAATGGTCTTGTCTGTTATTTGTATATTAATCTTATTGGCTATCTTGTCGTGATGTCCATATATTATCTAAGTTTAAACTTTCAATCATTACTTTTTTAAAAACGAATAATAATATGCATTTAGATGATATGTCACTACGATTCTATCAACTCTCTTTACTGTCTTGTGTGTCTAATTGTTTTCAAGAAATAACCCGCAAAGAAACAATGAACACTTTTCATATAAATTAGTTGCATCTTTTGGAGTTGAATCGATTTGACTGATGTTACTAACATAATAGTAGTCTCTGTATTTTTATCCAAGCTTAAATTTAAAGTTATTACATTTGGTTATATCACTAATTTATTTACTTTGAACTGCTTGATAACATCTTTTTTTTAATTTTATAACTATTTTCTAAGTTGACGTACATGCAAATAAGATTAAAAAAAAAAAAAAAAAAAAATACACATGTATGATCCATCCAAGTACAGTTAGAAATTTGTTACTTTCAACAAGCGAAGACACAAAATAAAAACATAATACAATAATATACACGGTTGTCTGAACCAAAAATATATGATATCAACAAGTATCAACTCTAAAGAATATGGTCTGCATCAGCGGTTGGCTAATACCTGGGTTACCCCTAAGGCCAAACATCTTTTTTACAAGGTATCTTTTCTTTTCCTTGTTTTCCTCTTGATTTGTTGTTGTGCAGTATTGCCTATAGATATCTTGATTCAAAGTACCAAAAATGTTCAGTCCAGTGCTCATTTAGCCATTAATGCAATTTTTGTTATTGCTTGTTGTGTGGCATTTATTGTAATTTCCATTATATTTACCTCTTACAGATTTTTAAGATTCTATAGATTATTGATGGATATTCCAAAATTTTACATTCCTAGTCATCAAAACGATTATGTGTCTTCCAACTATTACAACTATGTAGAAGACAACATTAAGAGATGTCAAAAAATTTATTATGAACTGACTAAAGTACCGAATGATAAACTTATAGAACATGATGGATTATCGAATCCTATCGAGAATAATGGAATAGTACCAAATTCATTAGTATATGAAGACATTTTAAGAAGTCTTGGTGATCGACTAAGATTGAATGCTAACTTCAAAAACTTAGATAGTTTATCCTTTTACGAAATCTTTCAAAATTCTGATGACAATCTAAGGTCAGAAAAATTGATTAATCTATATGAAAAAATAAGGTTCAGTGGTAAACCTATCAACCAAGATGATTTTTTGGAATTTCTAATTGAATTTGTCAAATTTAATAGATGAATCAAAACGTTTGTACATTACAATTATTAGAAAAAACCTAACAGTTAACTATTAACTATTTTGTTTTAGACATTTACTTATTTCATAATCTTTATTTTGTTGTTGTTTTTCTCTTATACTTATTTTTTAATTCGATTATTATTGTTTGACTATCACATCTGTTTCTAGTTTTATTTTTGTATCTAGAATCATTGATTCTAATGAGTTATAAGAATTTCATGTTCTTATCTCTCTAAATAATTAAATCGTCATTAATGATATCTCCTTATCATAAACGTTCTGCCGTATGGAAAGGTATTTTTTATGCCGGAACTTACACGCATGCTGAGAGATTTGACTGATCCCATCAAAGTAATATTGAAAAAAAAAAAATGAATAATTGTTTATAAATATTGTAAAAAAAAAAAATAAGTAAACAAAGAGGAAACAGATAGCATGATCAAGGAGATATAGTGAAAATAGTTTAAGCAAAGTTTCAGAAATAAATAAAGATCAAAACTATTATATTATTTAGAAAAAAATTTTTTTTTTTTTGCTTAACCGCAAAAATAAATCCTCGTATATAGATTTCTTTTGTAATTTGCCTGTTTTTGATTACTTCTTTGATTTCAAGACGAAGAGCAGATAAAAATTACAATTAAAAAGAATATATAATCAATAATGTCATTTATTAAATCTAAAGGACTGGCTAAAAAGCACAAAACAAAACGGATTTTTCAAAATTTGGGGACGGATCCGTTGCGAAATGAGTCAGATATAAATGGAAACATAAGTCATGATTCAATCAACGATTCTGCAATCATCAGAGCGAATCATTCCTCATTATTGGATATTGACGATGATGATGATGATGCAGATATCGAAATGGGTAATGTATTATTAGGCCTGAAAAGACAACAACAACAACAACAGCATAACATGATACTTGAAGAAGATGAAGAAAATCCTCAGCAGCAAGGCAGTGAGCAACGCGAACAAAATAAAAGTACTGATATAAATTATGACGCGAATAATGGAAGACCCACCAAAATTTCAAAATTACAAATGTCAAGTGAAGATTTTGAAGAATGGATCAAGTTAGCAACAGATAATAAAATTAATTCTACCAACAGTTGGAACTTTGCACTTATTGATTATTTTCATGAAATGAGTTTACTTAAAGAAGGTGATAACATCAATTTTCAGAAAGCATCTGCTACTTTAGATGGATGTGTTAAGATTTATTCTTCGAGAGTTGATTCCATTGCTACAGAAACAGGAAGGTTGTTAACAGGTCTAGCTACTAAAAACGATGATGACCCAAATGGAAATGAAAATGAAAATAATGGTGACTCAAATAATATTGGAGGTTCAGGTAATGATACCAACTATGTAGATTCCAACGATTCTAATAATTCAAATAATAACAATGGAAGAAGATTGAATAGAAACAGGTTAGTAGAAACAACTTTGGTTGATTTCGAAGCAATCCAAATGAAAAAATTAGATCAAGAATTGGAAATTGATCCGTTGTTTAAGCGAGCATTATCTGAATTCGATGAAGGTGGTGCTAAAAGTTTGTTATTAAATATATTGAATATTAATACTGAAACAAGAATTGTATTTGATGCTCATGGTAAGACCAATACTGGTGATGAAGAGCAACAATTGGATAAAATAGATGGCGATGACAGTGATTTTGAAGATATTCAAGAAGATGCTGATGACGAAGATATCTCATTATCGCAACAAGAAACAGAAGAAGAACAGCTAGTTAATGCTGAACTATCAAAATCAATGATACCCACTCAGAAAAATGACACAGATGTATTAGATTTGCGAATCATGTTGGCGACAAATGTAGAAGAATTACAGATATTGGATGTGTGTCCATCAATGAGAAGCTTGGATTTGGTTTTACAGGATGTAAATGAGGCAAAAAGTATATTAACTGATTTAAATTCAAATAAAGACTTGATAAATAATTCATTCTCGCAAAGAACTGTCGGATATCTTAACGATGATGGTAATAGTAATAGTGAGGCTGGTGATTTCCGATTGCCGAATTTTGTCAGTACTGAAAGTAACGACGGTTTAGTAACTCCATTAGACTTTGAAAATAACGAATTTCCTGATCTAGGATTTAGTAATGGAGATGATGACCAAGAAGATTTTGGTGACTCTAACAATGAGATAAATAGTCCAAATGAAGATTTGACTGATTTATTAAAAGAAGATCATAATAATGACAGTAAATATGATAAAGGATATTCGGAAATAGATAATAGGTTTGGAGTCATGGAGAAAATTGTAGATAAAGATTTAATGGCATATTTTGATAATAATATGAAAACTAACTGGGCTGGTCCGGAGCATTGGAAGGTTACAGCACTCAAGAGAAAAAGGGACAAGTTTAATAATGGTAGCTCGACTGGAGCTTCATTATCAGCTAGTGGAGTTGCTAGGAAAAATGACAAATCCCAAGGTGAAAATGATAATCAAAATAAAACAAGTACGCGAAAAAAGCATCCGAAAGAAGATTTCAAGATCGATTTTCTAAGCTTAAATGATGATGATGATGATGATTTAGAAGCTGAAATTTTCCAGACTGGAAATACAACAAAGATCAATATTCCTAAAACACAACATGTAGTGGATCATTTATTCTTATTGCCTAATGATATTTATTTTAATTCTGAAAGACTCTTGAAAATGTTTTTGAAGGATGATATTGTTCGTTCATTGAAAAAAAACCAAAAAAATAAAAAACCAAATAATTACTATAACAATATACAGATGACAAAAAATACTGAACTTTTGCCTGCCGTTAATATTGAAGGTAACCAACTTGGAATTAATGAGGCCGCTGATGAGAATTTCTGGGCGAACAAATACAAAAATGAGATCAATAATAATGCGGGTGAAAATGATAACCTGGACAGTGACAATGACAACGATCAGCCAGATTTCGATAATGGAGGTGCAAATGATGATTTCTTTGATGCTGGGTTTAATTTCAATGACAACTTACCAATAGGTACTAGCGAAGATATGCTAAATACACAAACTTTGAATAATGAACCATTAAGTATTGGAGCAAATTTGATTAGTAGTGGCAGAAGAATTAGAGGAGAGTTTGTAAATTTTTCCAGAACTGCCAAGAGGGTTGATGTTAAATTCTTAAAGAACAATCTTTGGAAATCTATTACTACAGAGCATAAAATACAAGTAGCTAAACGTGAAGAATCAGAAAATTTGAAGGATTCAAAAAAGTCAACTAATGATAGTGATAAAGAAAACATCGGTAATGATGAAAATAGTGAGTCGAAAGAAGATCAACAAGTGGACAAATCAAAAGACGAAACCTATAGCAAAGAAGAAGAACAGGAAATTATTCCTTTTACCAAAGCTGTGAACAATATTGGTGCAATGTATCCACCAGAGCAGCGGAAAGACTTGAGTACAAGTTTCTGTTTCATTTGTTTGTTACACCTTGCTAATGAACATGGACTAGATATTGAAAATACAGATGATGGTAACTTTGAAGATTTAAAAATTACATATAATGACAACAGTTCTATTGAGCGTACTAACTAATGCATGTTTCTTTTTTCTACTTTATTACATGTAGTGTCTCTCTACGAGCTATTTTCTCGCTATTTTTATTTTATTTTTGTTTGATTGCAACTATATTTTTCGTTGTACCACATTAAACCGAGAATTTTAAAATGATTTGATTATCTTGTAATCATGATGAATATCCAAAATACTGTTAACACTTTATTAAATATTAAGTACTCCATCAAAAAAATAAAGGACAAAAAGAAAAAACGAAAAAGGTTTATAAGTATCTCTTTTATTTTTTCAGTACTTAAATTGTTATGCCTAGTTCCATGCTCTACTTCATTAATACACAAACAGCTACCTGGTTAAACAGCTACATTTAAATTTCCTATTGCATTTTGGAGAAGCAAAAATCAATTTCCTCAAATATTTCAACTGAAATATTACAAAAAATAAGCTTTCTCCTATTCAAATGTCTAACAAAATATCTTGCCATAAATTGTTCAAATACACATACAAGATAATCATAATCTTTACTAATTTTTATTAAGAGAAACAATGAATTCATCAATATTTCTCGTGAAAAGGCGAGTAATCATAGAAGCTCATTTTATTTGAAGTTGAGCATGTAATGATTCTCTAAAAAAGATAGAAGATCTACCTCCTCCTACTGGACAACTATATAGAAATAAAACTATATAAAAACTATAATACACTTGAAAAAATCATATATCATTGAACATAACATCATGAGTTAATTTAATTAAGCTTCTTCATCGATTACAGACTTTTCAGAAACATAAATACCATCCAAGAATTTTCTGATATCCTTATTTCTAACAGCACAAATTTGTTGAACATCAGCAGCAGTTTGAGAAACATCTTCAACAGAATTACCAGTTAAAATTAACTCATCTTTTTGGGTTGAAGAAACTTCAACTGTAACACCTTCTCTAATTGGAACAAGTCTGACTCTCTTTTCACCCAAGAAGTTTCTAATTTCAACATATTTGGTAGATTCTTTTTCAATAATGTTGACATTAATTGGGAAATGCGCATAAACGTATCTCATTTTATACTTATAACCTTTAGTGACACCAGTAATTAAGTTCGAAATTAAAGATTTAACAGTTCTTAAAGCAGCAACATGCTTTCTGCCACCATTATGGATAACAATCTTAATTTGTTTGTTGGAAACCTTCTCAAAAGAAACGTCTAAATGTTTCAAATCCTTAGACAATGTACCTCTTGGACCTGTAACAGTGACAAATCTGGAAACGATTTTCACAGTAACACCTTCTGGGATACTTAAAGATTGTTCAGAGCAAATAAATTTCATTTTTTAAAGCAGATTAGTCTATATCGATTTTCTTGATTAAGTAGTTCAATAATATGTTGTAGATGAGATTAAAGATAAAAATAAAACTAAGAAAGAACAATTCTTTGAAAAGTTGAAATTTTATTCTCTTTATTGTTTTTTTGCTATTCTTCCTCCTCTGACTTTTTTTTTTCTTATGTTGAAGAAAGAAAAAAAAATCTTTTTTCCACGATTTATCTTTAAAAATTGTGATGCAAGTATTCTGTTGCTTTGAAGATTAAATTAAGAAAAATGAAGAATAAATAAACCTCTTTCTATTTGGCTATCTATTTTCTCAAAATGTAGATTTTATAAAGAATGCCCAATATTTACAAAACTTCGAAAAAATGGAAAAAAAATACAGTAGATTTTGTATTATGTTTCAATATAATGTATCACGTGCTTTGAGTTGCATATAATAATGATAATATGTGCCCTTAATTATTACACGTGCCAATAAATATGCAGAACATACGGTTAAACATGGTCAATAGTTTCAACATAGCGCATTTTCAAAGATATTTCCTAAAACAAATATCTAATTAGTTACAGCATTAATCGATCTAATTAAAGATATTGGCAATTGGAGAAAACAAGAGAAATTGAAAATGAGAGACAGCATTCATAACAACTAAATAAATATATATGATAAAAATTAGAAATAAAATATTAAGCTTCTTATTGTTGTGCTAACCTCAAAAACTGTTTGATAAACCTTGAGTACTTGAAATTGAGGAAATCACATTATTATAAAACACGGTCATTTAATCATTTCTTCTTCTCTTACTAACATCCACGCTAAGAACCATACTATGGAAACCTGTACCGTTCAATTTCTCCTTAGCGTGATCTGCCACTCTAGTATCACAGAATTGGACGTATGCAAAACCTCTGGATCTACCAGTTTCTCTGTCCTTAACCAAAAATAATTTTTTGATCAAACGGTTATTGAAGTACGGAGCAAGCAATTCTTCTCTTAAGTCATCTTCTGTGACATCTGGGTTCAAAGACGAGATCTTCAAAGTTGTGCCTTCTTCTTCATCGTAGTCTCTTCTTCCTGATCCACCACCACCATTTCTCATATGAGGAGGAACATAACCGCTACCGCCAACGGTTTTGACGGCATCCTTGTTCATATTAGATGTATCATTAGCAGATGAATCGGCTTCTGGGAAAAGATCTTTGTATGGACATTTAGAGGACATATGAGCTCCGCCACACAATCTGCACACGAAACCAGAACTTACTTCTTTCTTGGCTTCCTTCTTTTTCAATTCTTCTTCTCTCATCAGTTCCTTTAAATTTGAAGACAATAATAAGATGACTTCATCTGCGATTTGAGTTGTATCTATAGTTGGTCCTGGAGGGGTATTTCTTTCTTTACCATATTTTTTCCAATTTCTACGTTCCAATACTGAGGGAGGCACTTTTTCTGTTATTTTTGTCATTTTGATCTTTTGGGAAACCTTGACTTTTTCATTCTTTTGATTATATTTGTAGGAGACTATTAACTTTGTTGTATCATTTAAATTTATGACTTCTGCTGGAGGAAGTTCGTCGACTGAATCATCCCATTGAGTTGCTGACATTTTTGGTGAGGAGTTTTTATTGTTTATTTTATATCCGACAATGGAACCTGGAATGTTATTATTATGGATCAATTGATTGTGATAATATGATAATGGATCTTAATTTGAACTATCAATATGGCGTTTTGGCAAATCAACTAACAGTATTTTGTTCGGCAAATGAGCTAATAATATTATGTTTGGTGACAAATACTATGTCTAATAATTTTTTTATTTATTTGTCTGTGTATCTACTTTCCACTCTCTAGGGGAAGGATATTATTGAATTTCAACTATAAACACAACTATGAATTGTCATATTCTCTGACAATAATAGCTAAATCATCGGGCTGCTTTGAAAAAAAAAAAATTACTAGAGAGAAAAAAAATTTTCTGTGTGGAAAAAAAAAAAAATTTTCCCGGTCCTTTGGCAAATAAAGAAAAAAAAAAAAAAAAAGCATACACCTAAACATCTTGTAACCGTCTCACCAAAATAGTAGTATCTCCACGCACTTCTACATTACTTACACGCACTTACCAATATATTTCTATACGCCACATGCTTGTTATGTTTCCTTTTCCTTTAGTTGCACTCTCTTAAGCATAAATAGCTAAATTAACTTTCACTAGTTATATACGGCCTACTTTTATTATGTTTCTACTGTCGTTTGTATATTTTTTTTTTCTAGGATAACACTCGTACGCACAACGCCCATCTTATTTGCTACTTGCTATAAAAATAAAATAAAATAAAATAAAAATCGAATTCATGGATGAAAAAAGTAAACAAACAGATCAGACACATGAACGAAAGAAAAATTAAATTAATGTAAAAAAAAAAAATACGACAAAAAAGGGAAACCGTTCACAAAAAAAAGGAAAAAAAAGTAGACTAAAGAAGAGAAAAAGAAAGATACACGAAAAAGAATGAACAAAAAATCATAATAAAAGTAAAATTAATACAAATAGAGGCACACCCAGAAAAAAGAAGAAGAAAAAAAAATGAGGAAAAGTAGTAGAATTCCATAAAAGTAACAGTAGCAAATAGAATTATGAAAAATAAATAGACGTAATACAAAATACAAATAAATAGACGTAATATAAACACAAATAAATAAAAGTAATAGACATACAAATAGATAGAAGTAATAAATATACATACATATAATATTAATATAATATTTGTAAGAAATATAAATAATAAAAGAAAAAGCTAATAATAATGCATATGAAAAAAAGGAGCAGAGAACCTTAATTGTAGATAATACTGAGTAATAGTAAATAAAGCAAGAAGAGGAAGAAAAAGAGCAAAGTTTATACGCACTAAAGCAGACAGGTACCATTCATTTTCACCCTATTTTTTTTTTCTTTTTTTTTTTCTGTCTATGAGTGAAAATATCCACCCATTATAAATAAATCCATCTATCCATTATTACAAAATATGACTTATTAGTATCATTGATTATCTACTCTACATTATTTATAGCCGTTATACTGATATTGACTAGTAGTTTTATACTGATCTTGACTAGTAGTTTTATACTGATATTGGCTAGTAGTTTTATACTGATATCAGCTGGTGGTTTTGTTTTTTACTGATATAATCTTGTGGTTTTATACTAATACTTCCTAATAGCTTTATATTGACATTACCTAGGAGCAGTTTTATCTTGAAATTCGCTAGGTGTAGTTTTATATTGACATTATCCAGCGGTTGCACATTGATATTTCCCAGTAGTGTTACACTGATATTCTCTATTGACTTATTATACTAATATTCTATTAGTGTTTGATTAATATAATCGATTGGCGTTATCAATCCGTCCGGTTGCTTTTGAAAAAATTACCTCTTGCTTGGAAACTTATTCCTACTTTATTCAGAGAAAAAAAAAGTATACCTTTTCAGGCAGATCCACAAGCCGTACTTTGTTTCCACTGATACACAGCACATAATTTTCTGAAAAAAAACCTATTGTTTACTTCTTGGGTATATACATCGTTTCCATTACTAACTTTGGGTCTTTATCTCCCTTGTATTATTTGTAGATACTAGTAACTAGCAATTATGATGGACATTGTTAACTCCGATCCTGAAAGAAACTTCAATCTCAAGTACTGTTTGCCCCAGAAAAGCGTCAAGAAACAGTTGGATGAAGACAAAACCGTTTCTCTTGATTACCAAACCGATCCCCGTGAAGAAGATAATCATGAAACCATTTCTATTGAATGCTCTAACCTTGATATTGACGAAAAATTAAATTCAGAGTCAAACAATAAAATTAAATCAAATATCAAAATAGATGAAAATCAGCTTTTCACTCCTCCTTACCTTCCAGAAACAGTATCAAATAAGATCTCTTTCAAAAAAAACTATGTTTTTACCTTGGCCTCCATCCTATTGATCTTGTTATGTTTTCCTCTTTTATTCTCCCATAATCACTACAAGGATTGTATTTCCAACAATCAATTATCTCCTGTCCAGTCTTACAATCTAATACAGAATGAAGATAGCAACATTAATGACGGTTCTACTTTCTCATTGATTACAATGAAAGTCTCTCATTTCTTCCATAATTACTCGGCATTCAATGATGGCTTCGATTTATGGAGATCCTCCACACAATATGTGAATTTGAAACCAAGAGAAGATCTTTCTAATAATTCCACCTCCCTCATCTCGACCTCAACTTCACACTCCGCCACATCGGTAAGTACTACAGTCACCTCTAGTAGCTTTGCTGGTACGTCCAATACAAGTCCTACTTCTACATTATTATCTTCTACTCATTCTGAATCGTCCACTACCTTCTCTACACCAACAAGCTCAATATCTTATTCTTATTCTTCAACTACTCAATCTATCTCATCTAGTACTAGTGATACTTCTGCCGGCTCACCTTCTTCTACTAGCTATTCCGTGGATTATACTCCCTCCACAACAGATCAACCTACTTCATCAGATGCGGTTACAAATACTTATTCATCATCCTCCGGTAGTGCTTCTTTCTCTTCAGAATCTACAATATCTAGTGCAGCTCTGTCTACCCAAGCTTCTCATACCACTACCATAACTACCTCTCCAAGTATAACTTCCTCTTCTGAATCTTCGTCTCTGGGTAGTGTAGTTGTATTAGGTATCACCTCTACTGAAACTTTTTCTAAACCTGTATCTACTTTGACACTTAGTTCAACGGCATCCACTGCAAAACCAACGTTAACTAGTGAGTCCTCAACTAGTTACTCAAAAGGTTTGTCTCCAAAAAATAAAAGAATTGTTATTGGATGTGTTGTGGGAATTGTCGGAGGTTTATTATTTATGTCATTGCTTGCTTTTGTTTGGTATAAGTTCTACTATTTGAGAAATCACCCCAAGTATGTGAATTCGGAAGGATTCTGGGTTGACAAGAATGTTGAAACTAATAATGCTGTCGTATTAGATAATGATTCTTATGATAATGTTAACCTTAATAATGGCCAAATTGCTGATAGATATAATAACGGCAATTAAAAGGACACGAAAAGAACGAAATATGCAACGCTCAACATCGCAAAAGCTGCTTTCTTTGTTTTGTTTTTTCACTATTAAACGAATTATGCATTACAATTTCAGAGTTAATAATTCTCATGACATTGACATTACAAAAGATGTCTCATGTCATAACTTTTTTTTTTTACAGTTCACATCAATTTTCGGTATACATGTTCTCCGCAGTATTAAAATATCCAGTCCTATAATCAATTTTTTTTATTAATTCCTTCATGGTATTCATTCATTCACTCGTTTGTTCCTTTTATAAATTTTTTTTTTTTTTAATATTATCAGATCCCAACTCATACCCTCTTTTAATTCATCGATATACTTATTCTATTTTCTGCCAATTATTTTTTAACTTCTATTTCCATTTTGACATATAGTTTCTTTCATTTTTCATGATTTGCTGTCTAAAAAAAAATAAAATAGTAAGAATAAAACAAAAATATATATTTCTTTAACTAAAATATTGTAGAAGTTAACATCTTGAGTTAAGACACAATACCATATACGATCCATACGGAGAAGAGTCAACATATAAAATAGTCTACTTAAAGAATTAATTTTGGAAAATTACTACAAATTTCTATGGAAAAACAAATTATTCATTTGACAATATATATTGATGAAAAATTATTATCGAACTCAATGTAAGAATCAACTATTATTTCGTTCATTTCAAGATAATTTGTAAAATCAACATTGTTAATACTTTGACAACTGTCAATTAGTTAAAACAATAACATTGATATACAAACTAGAAATGATGCAAAAACAGCCTCAGTTTGTTCTACACACGCCATTAAAGGTGGTGAGGTCATGACGTCTCAACTTCTCCCTCCAAACAAAAGAAAGCACAGAAAATTGCTTTTCTAATTTTCCTTTTTTTGGGAGATATATAACTGACGCTTGTTAACCCTTCATCTTCGACTGTAATAGTTGATAAGGAACAAGAAAATAAAAAAAAAAAAAAATAAAAAAGTAAAAAAAAAAGTGGAAAATAGAACACAAATTTAATATTCATTATGTTGCTTTTATATATTTTTTTTTTTTTTTTTTTTTTTGTAAAAAAGTATCTAAATTTTTTTTTTTCAAACTGAAGAAAAAAAAAATGAAAAAAAAAAAAAACCTCCATTGAGCGTGTTTTTTATGGTTGTACGGGTTAAGAACTAACATTCGAGGTACCCGAAACTCGAAAAACACTTAGTACTAAAATAGATCTATAATATGAAAGCATAAATCTTTTGTCAATGCTAAATATCATAAATAAATAAAAAAAAAAGAAACTCATAATAATTATATAATGAAAATGATTAATCATTGAAGATTATATTTAGAATTTGAAGATCACACTGAAATAAGAAGATTGCAAAAAAAAAAAGTAGATGTGTTCTCTACCTTCTTTTTGCGCCGTTCTTATAGACCAAAAATATTCATTGAATTTTGCACTAACAAACAGAAAATTTATAAACATTTAGTTAATTTTATCAAAATTGATTTTATTTGTTATTACTTGATTAATTTTGGAAATCATTTGGATATGTTTATTTAACAAAAATCAGGCAGTCACATTATTGGAAAAATTATAATGGTAATTAAAATTACTCTTCTAGAAAGAGGTCTTACACATTTTCACAGGTAAATATGTACATAACTTATATATCATTTTAAATTTCTATTCTCATACTAGATTTTTCCTGTATTATTTTTTTGAAGTTGGAAAATTTGATAATTACTTATGCTTCATCTATAAAGCTTTCATCTTTACTATCCTTATACCTCATGCTTTGTGTTTTTGGCGGTTGCAAATTTGATATCCAAAGAATCAATATTTGTCGCTAAATAAACATAAACTAGAAATAAAGATTGTTTTTATTTATTGGATATGTTTCAAATGGCAAAAAAGAACATTGAATATGTTATATACAGTTCACGAAAATGATACAATTTAATCTACATTACCCTGTATACAGCTAAATTGGTTGATTCAATCCTAAAGAAACAACTTAAAAAAAAAAGTTTCAAAAATTTATGTATTATATTGAAATAGAAGTTGTAAATACTAGATACATGCAAAACTGGAAATTATCAAGATATTGTGGAACTAATCGCAAACATCGTTAATATGTGTGATGCCTAAATTAGCTAAGATAATGGTGTCTGATCCAATAATATATCTTCCTCAGTAATCTATTTTACCAATAATTGATTTTCCTAGAAGATTTGGAATAAATAATATAAAATAACAATATTATCCATGAATTCAAAGAATAGGAAGAAGAAAAAACCAATAATAATCTATCTTATTTTTATTAATTTTTAATATATAATAATTTTAATAATTAATTTAATATACATAAATATTTTTTTTTTTAAATATCATTTATTCCTGAGACTATCCAGTTATCTTAATGTCCAATATTCTATAATGAAATATGTTGAGTCACTAATACTGACTCAATATATTGTTAAGCCAGTATCACTCAGTGAATAACTGTCTTATGATCAGAAAAATAAAGTATAATGCGACCATATGAATGTTGAAATTTATTCACCTGTGGGAAGGAATATCAACCTGTGCGAATGAATATAATATAAGCTCATATGGGAATGTAAGTAAAACAATCATAAACGTCCCAATACACTTGATCCAGAAAAGGATAATATAAATACAGAATGGTATATAAGGTAGTCGAACTTTCCAAGGTTCAGAAATAAATAGAGCAAGAAGGAGGACGAAAAAAAAGAATGTATAGAATGATAAGAAAGATATATACAATATATATATATATATTATCTCTCCATAATCAAGAATGACAATTAATTTAAATAGTGGTTCCGATATCGAGCAAGAATCTTTACAAAGTCAGCAAGATACTTTGCCCCGACGCATATAATATTGAGTGATGAGATATGAAAATCCAATGAAAAATATACTATAAAATATTCAAAGAATACCAATTAATCTTTACACTCTTACATTATTTTATTATCCTATTTTAATAAAGGATTTTACTTATTTATTCTTTACGTATATATTTATACCAAATTTTATATTTAAGTACAATTTTTTTTTTTTTTAAAACAACCGAAAGTAAACTTAATCACTTTTAATCCTTCAAGTGATCTACTTTCATATTAATTTATGCATGTAAAATAAAAATCACAACAATTGTAATATAATTGTCACGTTTTTAATTTTAAGTAATTTACTATTGAATTGCAATTAACATTTGTAAACAAGATCAACAACATCCGTGATAGTTTAGTGGCTAGAATTACCGCTTGTCGCGTGGTAGACCGGGGTTCAATTCCCCGTCGCGGAGTTTTTTTTCAAGTAGAATATGCTGAGTTTATGTTACTCACATTTTTTTTTGTGAAGGTGTTCTAATTTTTTGTTAACTCTTTAAGAAGAAAATGATTTAATGGCTATAATTCCTTTCACTTGACAGCTCAAGGACTTTAATAAAATAGATAAATTTCATTTCAAAAACACTTATTGTTTACATTTGCATATGACAATAATAAACAATATAATACCATCACATTAATGAGCGTTAAAGTTTGTAATGAGTGACTGCGAATCAGATTCATTTGAAGATGATGGCTTAGATGACAATGAGTTATTTGAATTACTAGATAGTAAATCAATGAGTAATTATGTTAACCAACAACAACAACAACAACAAATACCTGAGTATGAAGAGGTTGAAAATGAGCCACCAGTTAGAATAAGGGATTTGACACATCACACTATTAACTATACAGAGTTGAGTAATTACATTTATCCAACTAATTATGAAGTCAGAGAATATCAGTTTGAAATAGTGAAACATTGTTTTTATGAAAATTTGATATGTGCCATTCCAACTGGAACAGGGAAAACATTTATTGCGGCTGTTGTTATGTTAAATTATTATAGATGGTTTCCTGATTCGAAAATTGTTTTTGTAGCGCCTACAAGACCTTTAGTGGCTCAACAAATTAAAGCGGCAATAGGAATGACTTCCATCAATCCATCTGATGTTGCCGTTTTTCTAGATAAATCTAAGAAACATAGAGCTGAATTATGGAAGAACAAAAGAATAGTATTTGCTACACCTCAGGTGATAGAGAACGACTTAAAAAGTGGGTTTATCGATCCGAAATCTGTATCGCTACTAATAATTGACGAGGCACATAGAGCAAGAGGTAATTATGCGTACAATAACATAATTATATTCTTGAAAAGATTTTCTCTTTCATTCAGGATTTTGGCGTTGACAGCTACACCGGGGGCTGACATCGCCACAGTGCAAGAAATTGTGAATAATTTGTTGGCATCAAGAATAGAAATTAGAACAGAGAAATCACCAGATATAGCGAAATATATGAAGCACAAGGAAGTTGATAAACAGTTGTTCCAAACTAATGAAGACATAGATTTAATTATAGAAGCAATTTCAGAAGCAATAACACCTGTTTTAGAGATTGCAAACAAGCAAAATATATATCATGATACAAATCCTAGTATGATTAATGCTTTTAAGGCTATGGAATGTTCACAAAAAGTCATCAATAATCCAAGATACTCCGAGGGGTTAAAATGGTATCTTTATTTTATTCTTCAACTATTAAATCATGCTGGTCAGATGTTACGAAGATTAAAAGTTTACGGAGTGAAATCCTTCTACGCGTATTTTGAAAATAAATATAGGGAGTTTACAGCGAAATATGATACAGGAAAATCTACTAATAAAATTGCTGCGGAGTTCTATTATCATGATGCTATTAAGCGATTATACAAAGATTACAAAGTTAAATTCAATGATCCAACTTACATAGGTCATCCTAAATTGGATTTTATGATTAACGAGTTAGTTGAGTTTTTTAAAGATCCTGCTCATGTGCATTCAAGAGTAATAATTTTTACAGAACTAAGAGAGTCTGCTCTTGACATCGTGAAATTATTAGACAATGCACAACAGAATACAGATGTACGTTTATCTGATAGATTGCTCAAGCCACATATATTTATTGGTCAAAGCAGAGAAAAGGAAAAATTTGATGATGTAGATTTTCGAAAGAAGAACACAAAGGGAAAGAAAAGATTGACAAAAAAACAGAAAGAAGTGGAGGAAACATTGAAAGCCGAAAACGAGAGGCAAGCTATGCAAGATGAAAAAAAAGCAAGGGAAGGTAGGAGGACAGGCCTGTCTGAGATGGCGCAATTGTTTGGAATGTCTCAAAAGCAACAAAAGCAAGTGATTAATGAATTTAAGTCAGGTATTCATAACATTCTTGTTGCAACATCTATTGGTGAAGAAGGGTTGGATATTGGTGAAGTTGACTTGATTGTATGTTACGATGCTACTTCTTCTCCTATTAAAAATATCCAGCGAATGGGAAGAACTGGTCGTAAAAAAGATGGAAAAGTTTTATTATTATTAACTGAACAGGAAAACAAGAAGTTTGAACAGTCTATGGCAAGTTATGAATTAGTTCAAAATCAGATTAGAGAGAATACTGATAGCTTAAACAACCATCATATTTTAAATAGTTATATGGGTTCAAGGAATGTGACAGGAGGCGCTGTAGGCAGTAAATTGAGATTTACCGAGTCTGACAGAATTATTCCTAGAGAATTTGAGCCTGAATGTAAGGAGGTAGTAATATATGGAAATGAAGATTTTTTGAGGGATGATGAAGAATTCAATGACGATGAAGTTATTAGATTAGCTACTGAATATATGAATGAGAATTTTAATAAGAAGAAACCAAAAACAAAGTCAAAGAAATTGGAAGCAGGCAATATTCAAGATCTCTTAGAAAAGACTAAATGCAAAAGACCAAATGGTCACGGTATTGAGCAAATGTTGGTTCATAGGAAAGTTCCAGAAAAACGATTTTTTATGCCTGATAATGTTGAAACAGGATTTAGAACAGCTTCTTCTTTGGTTAAAAGGAAGGATGGAGAAAAAAGCCTAGCTGATGAACTGAAAGAGAAGAAAATACCGGAAAAAAGAAGAGACAGATTGACTGCTTTTTTGGATTCGGACTCAGATGAAGATACAGCTATTGAAGATTTTGGCATTAAGAGGATAAAACGCAATGATTCAGGTAGCTCAGTTACTGCAAGAGTTTTTGCGCTGTCGCCATTACAATCAGTAGAAACTGATGTGAAAAAAAATGTGGCTAGTATCAGTTCAAAAAGATTGAACACTAATGATGGCTTGTTTGATGATGTTTCCGATAACTTTGATGATGATACTTGGTCATCTTTGGATTTTGAAGCTGAATCAGTCGATCAGTCGAAGCTATCTGTTACACAGTCGAAATCTGTTTCTATAGTTGCCAAGACCTCCGGGGAAATCACAGATAAACTAATAGGAAAAAATATAGATGATGAAATTACTATAGAAAGAGTAGTAAAAAAGCACAAGGACAAAGATATAAAGGATATGATTAAAAACTCTATAGGAGCTATAGAAATAAAAAACAATCAAATTATTAGCAATACTGTGAAAAGATCATTGGGCACTCGCAAGAGACAAATTTTACATACTGATTTCCATAATAAAGCTATCGATACCTTGACAGATGCGGAAATCTTAGGAATAATGAGACGAAACAAGTTTCTACAAGCTCAGAAATTAGCTTCAGAAAGACAATTGAAAGAGTCACAAAAGAAAAATAGGCTGTTAACAGATGTAGATTTGAAATCTACAGAAGATTCATTATTTCCAGTTAGTAAGTTTGGTTCTCGATCAGGATTTTTGCCACAAAAACAAGAACAAGAACTTTATCATAAGCATATGAAAGAGGCTTCGCGCTACGCTTCATTCGAGATTCAACATTTAAATATACCAAGAAAAGTAGTACACTCTCTTCCACAAAATAGGATACGGCAAGGAAATAATGGTAAAAGACTTCAAAATTTTTATTATAAACTTCAAGGTACACCAAAAGATGCCACTATCCACTTAAGGATGATGATTGCAGCACAGAAGAAACAAGAATTTAAAGAAAGGAAAAATCCTGGATGGGTATCGAGTTTAGATTTCTGGAAAAGCAATAACATAGTAAACGATTTGTAATTAGTTGTATACTGTTTTATTAATATATTGGACAGAATTTGTTAAAGTACATCGTAGTTAACACTTAGGAAAAGTATATATAGAAATGACTATTTTGATATGGTTAAGTTTTACCAGAAAAAGAAAATTACATGTCGTATCCTTTTAGGAGCATACTATAGATTCATCGGAGAAAAAAATTCAAATTCGCGTAATGCACAAAAAATCTTGATTATTCAGGCGTGTAGATCAAATAAGCTGGAACAACAACAATTTTTTTTGTGAAGAAAACACGAGAACAATTAGTTACGAGGGAAGCCAACTTGCAAGACCACGAAATCAGTATAGAATATTGATATTTTCTCTATTCTAATATTAGTCTCTATTATTATATCCAAAAGTTAGTGGATATTGATAGTTGAATAGGCAAAATGAATTTTAATTCAAATAAAAAGGGCAAGAATATCCCAGAGGATCTTCTTTCCCGTTTACCAGCTTTGTCAAAGCGGATTAGTAAAGAGAAGATGAATGAGGATAATTCAAAGGTATCAACAAATCTGGTTGCACCACCTATTAGTATTGCTCAGCTGCATAGCGACAAGGACTTTAATTTTACTATGAAGCTTTCTCAAAATTTAATAGTTCAAACCAGAAAATTGCAAGCCGACAGCAAGAAGAAGGATATTAAAATTGTGGATCTCAATAAAAAGATAATCCAGCTTACCAATAGTGTTTCAAGTTTACAGTCTAAAATCACCGAGATAAGCAGTGCAGAACAACAGTTAGATGAAACTAATTGGGAATTGAACTTAAATTATCAAGAAAACTTATCCAATTTGAACAAGACTAAAGATTTAAATACCAAACTTTCCAAAGATTTAGCTTCTATTACACAAACCAATAATGATTTAAGTCAGGAGGTGGAAGAATTAAGGTCAAAATTAAAAAATATTAATGATACATACTCGAATCATAAGACTACAACAGAAACTAAAATCCACGAATTAGAAGGACAAATAGATGAACTCAATACGGAGAATAATGATCTTTCTAATAAAATTTCGAACTTACAAGATGATTTGACAAGTCCCGTCATAAAAGAATTTAAGTCTCCAAGAGCTTCCATGAACGCTAGCAATTTCAAATTTTTTAACTCTAATAAATTCGATCCATCTAGCTATGATTTACCGGTTGATGCTGAGTCGAAAAATCTTGATTCTAAATCTTCACAGAGAGGCGTAATACCTTCCAGCAATATTAATTTGGAATCACAAACTTTGAAATCCAACCTAGATCATGCGCATCATGTGATTTCTAAGTTGAGATCTCAACTTTTGAAATATAGAAAGGAGGATTTAAGTGCTTCTTTGAGATCAACAGATTTCAAGAAAATAGATAATAAAGATAAAGATTATGACCTTAAGGATAAAGACTTGAAATCTGAGACATACGTCGCAATGCAAAAGAAAGGGAGATTACCTTCGAAGAAAGGTTTCAACAACATGAAAATCCTACCTGCTAATCGTAAAGATATTTCTATTAAACTTATTGATCACGAAACCGATAAGCTATTGAAGGACACCGAAAATTGGTTGGATTATGAATCAGAGGATGTCTCCGAAAGTGATTCCGAAGTTGAAGAAGTTATGGAGATTGAAAGTAATGATTTTGATAACTTTGGAATTGATAATGATGTTACTGATATTCCAATTGTCGAATCACTTGAATCTTCGTTCGTTGACACAGTGAGTATTGCGAGCTTACCAGATTTGGAAGATGAAAAGGCTGTTGTTGATAGATATATCAAGAAACATAACCTAAAATTGATTCCTTTCATTAGTGATAACTCCAATAATTCAGATGTGTATATGAATTTAGCAAAGGAATTAGAAACGAATACCAAGAACCTGGATGATGAAATTCTGGAAGCTGCTAATTTCAGTGATATTATTACTAATTTACCTCAATCGAAACCATCCAATGAATTTGAGGCTCTTGAGAATGAAAAGTATTTAACTTCTCAAATGGAGATATTAATAAGTATATTAAAGGAAAATAAAGTGAACAAGAGTACTATTAATTTGATGATAGAAGATATGAATCTAATTGCTGTTGATATCAAAGAATTTGAAACCTCTCAAGAGCTGTTCAATAAATTAAAGGTTGATAATAACTTGTTGCAAAATGAAGTTTCAGAACTAAAGAAAAAGTTAAAATTACTTCAATTAGAGAGTGAGAAAAGGTTAAACATATTAGATGAATCTAATCAGGAACAGAAGATTGTGAAGGATAAGTTGACAGTGGCGGATGCCTTAGTTGCAGAATTATCTGCTGAAGTTTCTTCTTTAAAGTCTTCCAATCTGCAATCGGAATCAGAAGTAGCTTCTTTGACCAAAATTACTGCGTCCTTAAAATCAGAAATCCAGGACTTGACATTTACCATTGATAATTTGAAATTCAAGAATAATTCCACAGAAAAAGCATTTAATGATTTATCCGAGAAGCACATAGTTTTAAAATCAGATTATGATTCAGTCAAAAGAGACTTGGATACTCTGACTGCTTTTGCTAAGGAATTATCAAGCAAGCATGATATTGCTACAATAAAACATGATGAATTACAGAATACTCAGAAAGAAATATCTTTGAAATGTTCTAAAGCGGAAGATGAGCTTAGAAGTTTTCAATCTAAGCATTATGATTTACTTGACTCTTATAAAGATACCTGCTTAAAGTTGGAAGAGAAAAATAATGAGAATTTTAATTTAATGGAATCGCTTAAATCTCATAAGCAAATTAGCACGAAAAAAGAAGACGAGCTTACAGCTTTACAAAAGAAACAAATCGAAGCTGAGTTCATAATAATGGAACTTAAGAAATCCTTAGAGAATACTGAAGCAACGCAACATATAACAGAAGGTGAATACTTGTCTTTACAAGATATGCACAAAAAGTTGAAGAATACGCATGACGAGTTAATATTAAACCACTATAGCCTCACCTCTTCTAAGAACCTATTAGAACAAGACATGATGAATATGGATGCTTCCCATAAATCTGAAATTGAATCTCTTATGAATATAATTTCTGAAGCTGAGCTGAAATATAAGAGTCTTGAACAGACTCATGAGAAAGAGGTATCTGAAAAAGTTAATTTATTAGATTTGTTTGATAAATCCAAGAAAGAACTAGATGAGAACAAGGGATTAATAGAAGCATACAAGGAAAAAATATCTAAGTTAGAGATAAATATTTCAGAATTGGAGGCTATGAAACGTGGAAAGTCTACAGAAATCCATGAACTCAAACTATTGAATGATAATTTACAGTCGAAATTGGATAGCTTACATGTTGACCATTCTCAATCTAGTACTGAATTGGAATCCTTAAAAGGACTCTACAATAGTGTTAAAAGCAAAAATACTGCTGATTCTACTAAATTGCTTGAATTGGATGCAGCTCACGAAGCTTTAAAATGTAAAAATAAAGAGCTCGAAGAAAAAATTCTAAATTTGGAGTCCGCGAATAAAGCTACTATGGAACTCCACGGATCAACAATGAAAAAGACTGAATTAGAACATAAATCCTTGACGTTTAAGATTACAGATCTTTCTGACAAATTAGCCAGTGTTTCAAATGAATATGATGAGCTCAAGTTGGTACTTGAACAATTACAGAAGGAAAGTTCTGGTCATATTGAATCTAAAAGAAGATTAACTGAGAAGATCACTGAATTAAAGGAGCAAGAGAAAGCTAAAACTTCCGAGTATTCTACTCTTACTATTTCTCATGAAAAATTGAGCAAAACACATCAAGATATTTCAGATGCCTACAAAGAATTACAAGAGTTACACAAAGATGAAATCAATACCTGGACGTCAAAATTTACAAATCTCGAAAAGCACCATGATGCGTTAACTAAACAAGTAACCGAGCTTTCTGCATCAAAGAAGGGATTACACGACGATATTAATACAAAGGAGGCTGAAATTCTTAAAGTTACATCTTCTTTAGAGGACTCAAAGTTGAGCATTGCCAGCTATCAACAGAAGATTTTGGAGCTAGAAGAGTCTATGGCCAATATAGTCGCGGAAAATAAAAATTTCAATAATTCGAATGACGAATTAAAAGAACGATATACCAAAGCAACTACAAAATTACTGAACCAGATTAAGGATTTGAATGAAAAATTAGGTAAGTTAGATACTATAAACGCAGATCTTATGAATGAGAACCTATCACTAAAAAAGCAAATAGAAAATTTGAACAATGAAGTTGAAAGTTTGAAAGAACATCATAAGGTCTTTGAAACGAACAAGTCGTCAATAATCGAGAAACATGCTCTTAGGATCAACCAGTTGTCTAATGAGACAAAAGCTTTGAAAGAAGTTAACACGGCTTTAGATATGCAGGTGGGTGACCAAGTTAAGCTGTTGAAAATATACATGGAAAAGAATGATTCTTTTGTAAAAGAGATTGCAATCTTCAAACTGCAAATTGAGTGCTTAACGGATGAAAATAGATCACTATCGACAGATCTTAATGCGGAAAGAATAAGGTTGGAGGATAATATTCAAGATAAAAAGAATTTAGTGACCGAGTTGAATAAGCTCAGATTAGATTTAGATCAATCAAACAATAATTATAAATCTATGGACTTAGAGCTTGAAAACAGCAAACGTGAATTGGATCATCGTATAAAGACTAATGCTGAACTAGAAATGTTGTTAAAGGAACACAAAGAACTATTGAATGAAAAACTTGATGTCAATAAGTCTTTAATGACTCAAGTTAATGAGTATAAAGCATCATTAGATGCTAAGATAGCTGAGAGCAAGTTATTATTATCGAAGAATGATTCTAATGAGAAGAAAGTAGAGGAAGCAACTCTTGAGATTGGAAGCCTCACTAATGAGTTGGAGAGATTCAAGGAAGAAGCGAAGTCACATATTTGTGAACATGAAAAGTTGGTTTCTTTAATTGCAGAACAACTGTCTAAATTGAATACAGCTAATGATACAAGCAAGAATCTCTCTGAAAAATATGAATTGAACTCTAAAAAGTTGATTGATATCACTCTGCAGTTAGAAGCATTAGAGTCTGAGCACTCAAAATTGAAAGAACATCATGCTCTTTCCAAATCAGATATCAAATTACTGAGATCAGAGGTTGCTGCTTTAAAAACCGAGAAAGAATTCTTAATCAAAGAAAAGAATGCAATTACTTCAGAATTTAAGTCTTTGAAGGAATCCAGCAGTGGCGATATACAAAGGTTAAACGGTGTCTTAGAAGAAATGAATATGAAACTTGAAGCTGAGGTAAAGGCAAAAGAATTAGCGATCAAGAATCATAAGTTAAACTCAGATTTATATGAAAATATTGTCTCAGAAGTCGAAGGTTATAAGAATAAAATTCAAGGTCTCAACGTTGAAAAAGATGGTCTTGATGGTAAGATTAAGGAACTTAATGGTACACATATGCAAGCTTGCAAATCATTAGCATTGTTAAAATCAGAACACGAGAGCTTGTTGTTGGCTAACTCGAGATTATCAGATAGTTACAAGTCATTGGAAGATCTGCATTCTGAATTGGAAAAGAAACTTGAAGATTATTCCAATAGAGAAATTGCAAAGAATCAAGAGATTCGCCAGATGGAAAGTGTGATTCTGCAATTAAATGACGAAGTTTCTCATTTTACTAAAGAACACGAGTTGAATGAACAAAAGGTTAAGGATTTGGAAAAGTTACGATCTGAAACTGGCTACACTATTGAAGTTATATCCAAGAAACTTGTTGATTTAGAAGCAACCCATAATTTGTTATTAAGTGACAAAGAAGTTGTTGAACGACAACGTGCTTCCTTGAAAGAGGATTATCAAAGCCTTATTTCAAAACACGAGAGATTGGTAGCAGATCATTCCAAGGAAAAAACCAGTCATGAAAAGTTAATCAGTACATATGTAGATTTAAATGAACTATTTGATGCAAAGATCAAATTTATTGATCAACAATCTCAGAAGCTTAACGAGTTAGAGGAGAAGCACTCTTCTTTATCGAATGAATATGGTACACTTCAGAAATCTTATAATAGCATTGAAGATAAATTGAAACTGAAGGCAAGAGATCATGAAAATTTGACAACAATATTTAAGAAAGCGGAAAGTGAATCCATTAAAAAAGATGATGATATTGATGCTTTCAAGAAAAAGATTGATGAACTTCAATATCATATCAATAAGCATTTGAGTACTATTGAACTGAAAGACAAATTAATTGAATCTTACGATATAAAAGGTAAAGAAAATAGAATTGTGGAGCTTTCCAATCAGATTGAACTAATAACTGCTGATCACCAAAACATGATTAAGCAAAAGAATACTGAATTTTTGGAATTAGAAACCCGACATGCGGAAGTTTCCAAACAGCTTTCTTTGAAGATCAAGGAGCTTTCAGAAATTAATGAAGTTAATAACTCTAAGTCCAAGGATCTTGAACAGTCAACAACTGAACTTAATGTAGTCTCCGAGAGATATGTGTCGGTATTGAAAGAAAATGAGAAACATTTATTAAATATTCAAAAGCTTTCAGATGAAAATCAATCAATTCAAAAAAAACTATATGATAAAATTGCTGAAATAGAAACCCTCACTTTGAGTCACCATGATTCAAAGAAGAAACTTGAAGACGTTCGGAAATCATATAACGAAGCTAACATTAGACTAGAGAGTAATTCAGTTGATATTTCGCAACTACAACACAAGTTGGATGATTTAGAACAGAATCGCCAATTAACTGAAAAAGAATCATTATTAAAGGACACAGAATTGGAAATGAAGTCTCAAAAAATTCATGAATTGGAAACTACTATCGAGTCTAGAGGAAACGAATTTGATTTATTGAACCGGTCTCATATATCTCTTAAAAATCAACTAAATGATCTCCAAGCAGAACATACAAAGGTTCTTACTTTACATGATTCTACGAGTGAGCGTTTTAAATCAACATCTGCAGAGTTGGAGAGAATGAATGAGAAATATGGTCTTTTATTAGAAAAGAATACATTTTTGAACAAAGAATTTACGGCTGCTACAACTGACCACGAAAAAGTACGTGAACAATTGAAACAAACTCTCTTAAGTACGACTGCTTTAGAAGAAGCAAACATGAAATTAGAAGAGAGCCTTGAATCTGTTCAACAAGAAAATAATGATATGGAGAAGGAATTTGAGGAAGTCAAATCACAATTGGATGATACAAAAAATAAGCTGAAAGAGAAGGATGAATTTATCATAAGTTTGGAGAATAAAGTGAAGTCATATGAATCAGATAACAGTTCTCTCAATAAATCCTTAGCGAGAAATATTAAAGAAATTGATGATCAAAAACAATCTCTTGAAGATCTTCTGAAAGAGCTTATACAAAAGCAAACAATGTTTGATAGTCTCAATATTAAATATGCGAATGCGAAATCTGCTGCTACCGCAAATGACAATGATATTATCGAAAAGAACACATTGCTAACATCACTCAATGCAGAAGTCAGTAACTTAAAACAAGATATATCAGAAAGAGAGAAGTTATTAAATGAAAAGGAACAGACAATAGAAAATTTCAAAAAGGACCAGGATTTATCCAGCAAAAGAATCGTCAATTTAGAGTCAGAACTAGATTTAGTGAACCATAACCATGATGCTTCTTCAGAGAAAGCTTTACAATTGAAAAGACAAGTGGATGATTACGAGAAGCGTTACAATGAGGCCTTAGTTAATATTAATAAGTTGAATGAAGATATTGTTTCCTTGAATGCTAGTATTGATATTTATACTTCAAATCTTAACAATTATGATATAGAAAATAAATCGCTTAAAAATCAATTAAATAAGTTAACTGAAGAGAAAAAATTGATTGACGTGGCAATGATTAGTGCAAAGGATGATATTACGTCTTCCAGAAACTTAATTAAAAATTTAGAAACGGAAAATAGAACCTTAAAATCAGACAAGTCATCAGATGCAACAAAACTTCTTGAGGTTACCGCTTCTTTAGATGCTTTGAAAGGTGCACACACTGACCTAACCAGCAAGTATGATTTATTGAATGATTCTCATCAAACCTTGACGGCAAAGAATGCTCAGGATATATCCAAGTGTAGAGAGCTTGAAATTTCTATTTCTAAGTTAACAGAGAGATATTCCATATTGGAGAAACTGATTACGGCTTTGACAGCTGAAAATGATAAATTGAAGAATGATGTGACTAAGTTAGAAACTATCCAGGATTGTAAGAAAAAGGAAATTGCGGTTCTTGATAGTGAAAAACAATCATTGCTTTTAAAGCTACAGAATCTTGAAGAAATTTCTAACCTGGATAAAGAGCAGATATCCAAATTACAAGAAACAATTATGGACTCAACAGAAACTAACAGCAAGCTAACGAAACAGGTTGACGAATTTTCCACTGTGATCAATACTCTTACGAAGAACAATAGTGATTCACATACTCAAATTGACAGCTTGAATAATTTATTAGAACATGAAAGAACTAGTCTAACTGAAGAACGCAACTCCTTACAATCTAGAATTGATGAGCTTAGTTCTCACGTAATCAACCATGAGGCAAAAAATAAATCTTTAGAAGAAAAACATAAATCAACACTCAATAAGATTGAAGAACTATCAGCAGTAATTGTCACATTAGAAGCCTTGAAGTCTGAGAATGAAAAATTATCCATGGAAAATGACACTCATATGCATAAAAACACCCTCTTAGAGAACGACATTAAGAATTATACGAAAGATGTACAAAACCTAGAAGCTTTAACTGATGAATTGAAAAACGTAGTACTGGAGAAAGCTGATCTTGTCAGCGAGTTAACTGCATTAAGGAAGGAAAATGGTCTCCTAAGGTCTGATTACGAAAAAAAGCTGTCCGAAGTTAAAGATGCTAACAAAGACTTTGATTTTAAGGTGAATGCCCTTAAATCACAAAATGCTAAAGTTCAATTAGATTACGATAAAATTTATGCTGATTATAATAGCCTCTTCAATGATCATAAGCTTTTAAATGATTCTTTCAAAGAATTATCATCTAAGCATAATGATGTTGTAACTATAAAAGACTCGTTGAAACAGGATATTACGGAAATTTCTAAGAATCATGCAGATATTACTATTGAGAGAGATGCTATAGCTAAGGAATTGAAAGACACATGTATAGTCGTAAATAATCTTCAAGATGAGCATGCTAAACTTCTCAAAAATTATGATCAATTGGCGAAATCATTGGATGGAGGTAAGAGACGGACGGCCAGTTCGAATGAAGAATTTAGTAAAGTTCCAAAAATTAACGATCTCAAAGAAAAAGCTAGGATTTTGAATTTTACACTCATTTCTAATGACGAGTATGCTATTTTAACCGATAATAATAATACCAGCAAACATAGTCTTGTCAGCATGGCAAAGGACATGAACCTTATGGTTATTCCTGAAGCTGCGTATGTTGCAACAAATATGTTTAAGACACCAGATACGAATAATGTCATTGTTCTTCCTAAAACCTATTATAATAAATTATCTAAGAATGATAGTTTGGCGCTTTATAAAGTTGGATTAGAAAAAATTAGACAGGAAGTTCAAAAAAGAGGGTTTGAATTAGTCCTGTGCGCTGAGCCTCAAAATGAAGGCGTTAATAGCAAAGGTAGCAGCGATATAACAAGTTTAGGAAATGGAAATGATGGTAATATCAACAGGTATGCTAGAAATTCTATTCGTTCGGTTAGCGGAAAAACAAAACTTGATTCAACTCAGCAAATGACATCTACAAATGTTTCTCCTAAACGCATTTATAAGCGTCAATCAACTTCCCAGTTTACACACAGATCCACAGCGTCCAATAGAAATTCTTTAACCGATGCTAGTGTTGCTATGATTTCACTTGCCACTGAAGCTTCCATGAATGAGCCTTCAATAATTGCTGCTGTCGCACAAACTGTTATTGGAGAATTTTTACATAAATATTATCGACGTTTAGGCCCATTAAGTGTTATGTCAGAAACCCGACATGAAAGGTACTTTTGGGTTCATCCTTATACAATGACATTATATTGGTCTACTGAAAATCCTATTCAAGGAAATCCTTCTGAGGATAAGACACGTGCCGCAGCCATTCTTGGTGTTGAAAGTGTTGATGATAATAATCCACTACCGACAGGTCTTTATCATAAGAGTATAATTGTCCACACGAACGATAAAGATGTCAAAATTACTTGTCCTTCGAGAATTCGCCATAATATATGGTACAATTCTTTAAAATATTTGATCCATAGAAATTCAGAAGGATTAGAATTTTCTTAATTTCCTTTACAAGTCCCTGTTTTGAAATTTTTTTATTTTTAAAGCTCATTTGATACCAACATATGTGTTTGTTAAAATTACAGTTATTGTTATTTTTTATTTTTTTTATTTTATTTTTCAGTTACTTTTACTTTATTTACTCAAATCATACCATTTTACAGAATAATAATTAGTTTATGGTAAAACTTCCATGTCGTAATTTATGAACTTTCCTGTCTGTTTTTTTTTTTTTTTTTCAACCATTAATACTTGCATATATAAAGAAATAAATTGAGATTTTGTGGTTGCATGAGCATATGACATGTCAGAAGTTAGACTGCACATTTGATCGATCATTTCGAGATTCGTAGTCCTGGTGTACAAATAGGATACAAATATAATATAAAAACATACCGCAAAGCAAAAATGATATTCAAATCTTTTTTTTTCTCTATTTTCTTGGATATAATTGGTTTCCATATGAGAATGATCTCAATGAACAATCTCATAATTCTGCCTACTAAGATGGATATTACAAAGAAAAAAAAAAATGAAAAGTCGAATAAAAGAAAATATAGAATAGAAGAAAGCGATAGTGATATAGGTTATGATGCTTCTTTGGATTTGATGCAAGATAACATCACAGTAACTGCCAAGCGCATCAAATTGATAAAGAAGAAACTGCCAGAGATTTTAAAAACTCATGAAGTCTCCCCAGTCGCAATAACGAAGCCTCAAAATATAAAAAAAGTTTTTATAAGTTCAAAAAAAAAAAAACTGAATAATTTAAATTTAGGTGAAGTTTCACATTTTAGAACACCATCTAAAAGATCACCAAAAAATGCTGCAACATTATCGACCTCTAAAAATAATGATCTACAGAAATATTTAGAACAAGAAAACTATTCGGAAAAATATGAAGAAAAAATGTTAAACAACAATTTACAGGCACGCAGTTTGTGTAAAAGAAGAAAAGAAGAATATGAATCTGGAACTGCTCATTCTGATGCGAGAGATTCCAATGAAGTTGACTTTATGAAAGATAATATAAGAAATTCAAGCGAAATGAGGAGGAGAAAAAGTAGAGGTAGCGATAAATCAATTGAAGATATACCAAAATTTCAATACAAGGTGAATAATCAGTCAATTGAAGAGTTAATAATGTCCAATCAAAACAAACCGACCGCCAATTCCAGAACGATAAAAATGTCGTTGGAAAGAAAGGTTACTATAGGCGCATCCATCATCTCAGCATGCCTTGGGTTTGTAATAAAGTATTCTGAAGTATTCTCTACATCTAACTAACTGTTCACATCTAACTAACTATTTATATCTAAACTTACATATGATGGAGTATAATATATGAATTCTATCTTCGATAAAGAAATATTTCTATTCCAGAAATAGTAACTCATGTTGAAAAATTTTGAAATTCTATGTGTATAGTATTGCGTAAAGGAAAGCAAAGTTTCCCTTAAATGTTGCACGTGATTTTTATAGAGTCTCCTAAAATCCGGAAAAAAAAAAATTCCAGAATATTCTTTGCGACACTAAAAAATTTGTATTAACAATTTTTCTTTGTGTTTCTATATATTCTTATTACTGAATGGTGAGTTCCAAGGTATATAAATAGTCTGTCTTAGAAATCGTTTTCAGGCAATCTAGAAATAGAATTTCAATTTTCAAAAATTTTGTTATGTTATATTAATTATACTGATTATCTATATATTTATTACTGAATAATTAATATATTAAGCTATATTCCTTTAAAAGTATAGAAAATAAATTGAATATGTCCACTTCCGATGAATTTAAGGCCTTAGGTAACAAAGCCTTTGTCAACAAAGATTTTAAAGGAGCTGTTGATTTATTCACTAAAGCCATTGAGGTATCTCCATCTGAAAATCATGTATTATTTTCCAATAGATCTGGTGCCTACGCTTCTTTAGAAGATTATGATGCAGCTCTAAAAGATGCTGAAAAGTGTATTTCCATTAATCCTTCATGGGCAAAAGGTTACAATAGACTTGCTGTCGCAGAAATGGGTTTAGCAAATTTTGAAAAAGCAAAAGAAGCCTACGAAAAGACATTGTCTATAGATTCAAGCAATGCGACAGCTAAAGATGGTTTGATTCAAATTGAAAAGGCTCGTAATGCTTCTAGCAACTTCGATCAGCAAAACCTTATCGCAAAGTTATTAGCTAATCCAAAGACCGCTGCCTACTTAAATGACCCTGAATTTTTAAAGAAAGTTGAGGCTATTCAGAAGAACCCGCAAAGTTTGAATCCTCAAGAACTTTTTAATGATAAAAGAATGATGGATGTCTTCTCTGTAATGTTTGGTATGGATGCAGGTACTTTTCCTGCTGATACCTCTGAAGGTGTCGCTTCTGCTGCTTCATCAACCGAAACAGAAAGCAAAGATAATGAAACCTATAAAAAATCTGAAAATTCAGTCAAAAGAGAACCTGTTCAAGAAGAACCAACAAAAATTGTTACTGATGAAGAAGAAGATAACAAGATTAAGGCAGATAAGCTTAAGGCAGATGCTAATGCTTTGTATAAGAAGAAGCAATTTGATGAAGCCATTTCATTATATAGTGAAGCTTGGAAGACCAATAAAGATATTACATACTTGAATAATCGTGCAGCTGCAGAATATGAGAAGGGTGACTATGAAACTGCTATCAAGACATGTGAATACGCCATTGAAGAAGGAAGAGAAATAAGAGCTGATTACAAGATTATCGCTAAATCATTTGCTAGAATAGGTACTGTATACTTGAAGCAAGACAACTTGAAACAAGCTATTAATTTCTTTAATAAATCTTTAACTGAGCACAGAAGTCCTGATGTTTTAACCAAACTAAGAAATGCTGAGAAAGCCTTGAAACAAAAAGAAATTGAAGAATATATCAATCCCGAGAAGGCTGAAGAGGCTAGATTAGCTGGTAGAGATGCTTTCCTTAAGGGAGACTGGCCAGGAGCTGTTAAATCATACACAGAGATGGTGAAAAGATCCCCAGAAGATGCTAGAGGTTATTCTAATAGAGCTACAGCATACATTAAATTGATGTCGTTCCCTGACGCTGTCAGAGATTGTGATACTGCTATTTCCAAAGATAAAAATTTCTTAAAGGCATACATTAAAAAAGCAACTGCTCAATTGGCTATGCGTGAATTTGCTAACAGTATTGATACTTTGGAAGAAGCTAAAACCATCGATGCTGAGACTAATGAAGGTAAATCATCTGGTGAAATTGCACAATTATATCAAAAATCTATGTCGCAAAGATTTAGTAAACTTGAAGGTGAAACTGAAGAGCAAGCTAAACAAAGATTCCAACAAGATCCAGAGGTTCAAAGAGTTATTAGTGACCCAGTCATGCAAAACATTTTGCAGCAAGCATCTACTAACCCAGCTGCATTGAACGAGCACATGAAAAACCCAGAAATTTACAAGAAGATTAATTTATTGATTGCTGCTGGCATTATTGGCCTCCGTTAAGGATGCTCGCATTGTAGTTATAAACATAAATTAAGTTTTCAATTATTCTAGATATTTTATAAAAGATAAATTAATGAATACCATACAGTAGTACCGAAGAGAAATTGTAGAGAGAACAAGGCAATGAATAGTAGTTTTTGGTTGGGTGTCATTTATATTTATTTCTTCTGTAAAATGCCTTTTACTACAGAATGCTACTAAAGGGATCATAGAATCATTTCATGAAGCGCATTGTGAATGTACTCTTTTCACAGTAACTAGAGCTTTTTTTAATCCTCAGTTAATTCCAGTTGTACCGGTTACAATTAGTTATTAGAAAATACAAAGTCTTATTAAATAAAAGATTACTTATATAGATATATATTCCTTTTTTCTTTTCGTTTTCTTTATGAACCATAAATTTCATGTCCACCTTAAAAAAAGAAATAGTTTGTGTTTACAATCGAGTTTGAAATCACCTAGATGAAATTATCATTAAAAGGCTGCGTTACTATTATACATGTTATAGGGAAATACAAGAAGGATAAGTCTTCATTATTAATCGCTTATTCAACCTTCTTTTTCGAGAATTTTTCTTCGGTACCATAAACTCTGAAATCATCATTACCTTCAACTTCATTTCTAATTTTTTCATATCTTTCAACCTGAATTTCCCATGTCATCTTGTCTTTTTTCTTTGAGTTATCAAACAAATGCTGATCTGGTTTTCTGTAGCTGCCACCAATTCTGTCCCATAATGTAGTAAATTGACCGTAATTATAGTTGAAATATAAATGGTGCACAGTATGGCAAGCCGCACCATTAACTACTGGATCGTTAGTTAAATACTGACCATCGTGGATCATAACAGTCCAGAAGTTAACAAATGTAAACAAGATCAAATAAGATACCTTATGTAATGGAAACAACAATGGATAGATATGATATGGGACGGATTGGGCAAATCCATCAAATGGATGAAAAGCATGAGAAGCAAATGGGGTAGTGACAATCCATTTGTGATGAGGTTTGTGGAAAATCTTATAAACAGAAGGCCAGTGTAACCATCTATGGATACAGTAAATACCAAAATCTGTAAACATTATGAAAGCAGGGTACTGTAATAAAATGGAAGTCCAACCACCAGTAGATTCATTGATATCCATATATAATTTGGAGTGACCATTTAATTCGAGGATCCAGAAGGTAAGAGTAAAAAAGACCATAATTGGGATAGAAGTCATTGCATGCTTAATTTCCAAAGACATTTGATTTTTCAAATATCTTGGATGATTGAAGACTGCATTATCGAAAATAAAATAATAAGAAAAGCTTGCTGCTGAGAAATATAAAATCCAACCAAAAATAGTAGCAACGATTAATAGAGTAAATGCTTCCCTTAACCAATGATGTCTTGGAAAGATAGATGCATACATATAAGGGGATTCAGGCAACAAACGAGGGAAATAACCATAAATATCTTTCTCTTCGAGATATCTTTTCGTGAGGCCTAATAAGTCACTTTTACTTGAAAGGGAAGAGGCATTTGGTACAAAGTTTGAGAAATCTAATGCAGTTGAAGAGAAATTTCCAATTTTCAAGTTCTTGGAGACTGACTCAGGGATATGAGAACATAACGAAGATGGAAATAAAGTGGAATACACTTTATCAAAGATAAAATAATCGGCGAATTCTAAAACGATATCCATCTTTTATTGTAATTTTTTTTTTTTTTGGAATTAACAAGGAACCAGGAATTTTTGAACTGAAATTGAGAAAATTCCGTTAATTATGTATGATGAATTCAAGGATACTAGTAGAAGTAATGCAAAGTTTTTGATCTCAATTATCACAAATTAGAAGAGTAACTGCTTGAAATTAAATAATATTGAAATGTGAATTTAGAAATATATACGAGATCTCGATCAGTTAAAGGAGATAGGGAAATTAAACCAAAAGTATTTTAGAAAGATAAATAAAAAGAAAATAAAAGAGAAAATAAATTAATGACAGTAATTATTCTAATTTTTTTTTCTCGGTTATTTTTATCAAGCTTTAATTTTTTTTTTTTTTTTGATTTACTTATGTTCTTTTTTCCTTTCTAGCGCTGTAAAATTTGTCCGAAAAGATCAGTCGGGGTTAATATAAATTTCTTTGATAGCAATAAGCTTTATAATGATATAAAGCAGAGAGTAAACCAAAAAAAGAGATAACAGAATTAATTATTAACTATCCACCTATAGTATCATCCAATATTATATTATACTTTAGTATACGATATATCAGTCTGTCAAGGATAAAAACAACAAACGACTGTCGAAAACTGTGCATTAAGAAAATAAGCCAAAACACTTGACTTATATAGTCGTTATTTATAGTAAGAACATTCCACTAGATGATCCCAAAATTTAAGAAATTACCGCATGTCAAATATTAAATGAATAATAATTTCATATACGAAGAACGTGATGCTTATTCGTATTTACCTATTTATACGAAAGCGAGTTAGTGGAGAAAAGTTATACGACGAGAATGTACTTTGATGCATATTACAAACGACTAATTGTATATTCACTTATGCTGTATAACAATGCATAAAGACGCGTGTATCATAAGGATATACATTTTTAGTTAACATATATACGTATATTCAAGATTCATAATGATACTTACCGGTTTTGAGAACTGGTAAATAAACAATTATTCCTTCAAGAATAATTGTAAGCGGATATCAATTATTAATTTTCTATTTTGTGTTTCCTTACAAGAAACATTTAGGTACTGAGGTACGTGACCGAGGAATCAAAAAAAAAGTTAATCCTCCAAAACACCGTAAAGAAATTTGTTGCAACTCTTGTTGAATTGTTATTACTAAGCAGGCGTTCTTGCTAAAGATGGCACTACGACAGTATCAGTTGATATGTAGATGTCCAACTGAAAATTACAGTATCATTTAGAATATAAAGACGCAGTGGCAATAAAACTCTCGCTTTATGCAACATTATCATTCCTGGTAGTTTGCTCTATTTCAAAGCGATATTGTAGTATACAAAAATTTGGTACCTAAAAACCGTATAATTTAAAGAATTTTTTGGATTTTCTTCTCTATTATATTCATTTCATAGCTGTAGCTGCGGCAATGGTTGGTCCGTATCACCTGTAGGATAGTCTTCACCAGTGTTTTCGTCATCATCGTCATCGTCGTAATCATCATCATCATTATCCTCCTCATCGTTATCTTCCTCTTCATCGTTATCATCATCATCATCCTCCTCCTCATCCATATCTTGCTCTTGCACAACATTTTTTTTTAACTTTTCTTGCTCGTTTTGGTATTTTTTCAATTCCATCAACTTCTTGTTCTTCAAAGACAATAACTCTTTTTTTGCAGTCATTGAGATCTCATATGCGGTGGTCATGCCTCCCATTCCAATGTCCCCACATGCTAAGATTTTTTCAACAGGTTTCAATATATGAATCCAGGGCAAATTCTCTTTAAGAAACTGAAGCTGGATCTTTGTAACTGGATGAGTGTACATGAAAGTATTCATTGCTGGTGCGATAATTATAGGATATGTAGGATTCCATACTCGAAAAATTGAAGTCAATAGGTTATCGGCAATCCCATTAGCTATCTTAGAAAGTGTATTCGCAGATATTGGTGCAACAATAAATATATCCGCCCATTTACGAAGTTCAGCATGAAGTATAGGATCATTCACGTGATAACCAAACCATTGGTCTTCATCTCTCCAAATTTTTACATCAGCTGGGATTTTTAATCCTTTAAGAAAACATTCGGAGAACTTTGTAATAACTAGTTGAATTGATACTTTATCACGGCCAAAGACCTTGTAAAGTTTTTCAATAACTTCTGCAATTTTAATAGTAGCAATAGATCCAGAAACACCAAGTAAAATATGTATCTTGTTGTCATCTGCTTTTTGAAAATACTTGGTGAAAGGAATTCGTGGCATATTTTCAGAAGCAGTAACAGAAGTCACAGTTTGTGACTGTTCTGTTTTAGCTTTTGCAGCCAAAGTGGCTTGTTGATGTGCTGAAATGGCAGGATGCCTCATCAGCAGTGAAAAATTTCTTCTCAATAAGCTGATATCAGAATCTTCGAATCTAGGTATTTCTATGTCCTCCAGAAGCAGAGGTCTCTCGTCAATCTTTGTTTCTTTCCTATCTGTAGTACTAGTTGAATTACTATTCTCTTTACTGTTATTATTACCATCAGTATCTTCAGACACAGAAAAAAGATCCAATGGATTATCTATATTATTAGTAATAGCTGTTTTTTGAACTGTTTTACTCTTATTCGTGATAACATCTGCTTTTTTCTCACTTCCAGAGACATCAAACAAAATCTCTTCTTTGCCATTTCGTTTAGTAATAATGCTATTGTTACTGTTACTTCTGCTAGAAAGTGAATTGCTCCTACTGCTAGCCAAGCTATTAAGAGCGGAACCGCTCTCGATTATTCCACCCCCAATAGATCTAGAATTTTCATCACTGACATTTTTCTTATTGCTCACTAACTTAACACTATTTACCTTAGGTTCCACTCGGACTCGTTCCAATTGGCGAGCATCTACTGAGAAATCAACTTCTTTAGGTTGTGTTAATACTGTGCTGTTATCACTACGGATAGAAGAAATGGTAGTCTTGAGTTGTGGCATTTGTCTTTTCTGAGATTGTGAAGTTTTCTGTTGAGAATTTGAAGATACCATAGCTATTGGGCCGTCTATTCTTCTTCTTGTTGTGAAATTCAATGCCTCGGTATTTCCATTCAAATCTAACTTCGTAGGTGTTTGTGAAAAAGTCTTGCTACTATTTGGATTTGTTCCAACATTATTATTTTCAAGATGCAGCATAACAATTGTAGATGGATTCTTTCTCAAAATGGAACTACTTCTGTTGACGTTGTTAATATTGCTAGAAGAATTAAGCAAAGAGCAAGAAGTGGCATTAGCCGCAGCTGACGGAATTCGTTGCAGTGCAAGCTGAACTTGCGGGTGTGTCAAATTAGACCCTGTATTTGAAAGGGATACATTAGAAGCATGTGTTGATATCGATCCTCTTCTAGATCTTTCCAAATCTGACGGTTCATTGAAAGACAAACAACTTGGTTGTTTGACAATCCGAGTTTCTTGGTTACTGTCAAGAAGATTATGTTGTAATTCATCAATATTATTCTTAGTAATAAGATTTGCATTAGCAAGTGTATTACTGCTGACGATTCCGTTCTTAGTTGAGGACGTGGTCAGTAGTTTCTCTGATGAGAGGTCTTTGTTGCTGAGAGACAGTGCACCGGGACTAAGCAAGGTATCAGTATATGAATATGATGGAGGAAAATTAATACTGATGCTAGATTGTTGTATTCTTGCACGGTCAATAGATGAAGAATTACTAAGGTCTGAGTCAATAGTATTAGTATTGTGAAGAATGGTAGGTTTTGGAGATACAGAAGTAGACCTTGAAGACATTTCATAGGGACCGGGAATATGATTTATATGACAAGCGGAAACACCAGAATTACTTATAGGATTACCAGTTGAAGGAGGAGGAGTCATCATTTGTTGTTGTAAGCTTGTGGAAGATTCATTTTTAAGAATTGGTTTGGAAGATGCTGTAGCATTTGCAACTTTCAAAGTTGGTCTTCTTTTAATTGTGGCTGGAGGAACTACTTGCTGCTGATTACGACTTGATTCCTTTTCAACTGGCATAGTAGCGTTGTTGGTGCTGGTACCAGAGTTGACAACCGGCGTAGTGTTTTCTTCATTTAGATCCATCACGGAAAATATTATTCAAGAAAATGATTTGATGGATGGTAACACAACTAGATAGCAAGCGCAACCTTTAAAATGTATATAATTTTTCAGTTCGTTTGTATGGTATTATTTTATAAAAACAGAGTTATAGCATAGAATAAAGCCTCGTATATATTGTGATTTTCGGTTTAACATGGGTATTTGATTTCATTTGTCTTTAGCGGATCAATATATTACCAGTAGCAGCTTGCAAGTATGATATTTTGTGAGAAGGGAATTTTTTTTTTTCTGAGTTAATTAAAATGTAAGCAAATCCTAGAAGCCACTAAATGCACACAAATTATCAGGATTGAATTTTTGATGTCTCTAAACTATGTAAAAAAAATTTTTTTTCCTATGTTTTCTTTTTAGTAGTTACATATAGTCTAGCACAATGTAAAGCAAGTACTAATGATGATTTGCCTTCATGTTGAGTGAAAGATTTAAATGGGAGCTCGAAATTATTGACTTACAGAATTATCTACTTATTGACAATTCATTATTTTTCTAAAATATATATTATAGATTTCAATATATATAAAGGGAGTGATCAACTAAAATAGTGTATTTGCCACATAATGAAAGGGCTTATAACCAATAAAAGCAACTTATTACAAGTATTATTGTATTTTAAGGTAACTTATACTGATATCGAACTTCTAATTATTAAAAATGGCAAATATTGATAATTTTAGGGACGTAGGAAAGTATATGCATAGCAATTATGTACTTCTTTTCTTGCTGAAATAAACATCTGGTGGAGTCACAATACCTAATGCCCTAATGGCATCAGTGTCTAACATGTCCAAGCCGACTTCAAAACTAGCATTGACCCAACCAAAACCTTCCGTAGCTACACCTTTGAAACCTTCTCCTTGATTTCCATATTCGGCATCGACTCTGTGTGGATCTGTTGCCCGTGTAACATCGTATTTTTCAACAACAATCCCATTATAATCCACGAATGACTTAGTCATAATATATAGCCATCTATAGATTAGTCTCTTACATTCTTTAATATATCCGTAATTTTTCAATCCTACCCATGCAAGCATTTGCTGTGGGGCCCAACCATATGGATAATCCCATTGTCTATTTGGTCTATCAATATTAATTTCTCCACGAGATTTCTTTGTACCTGCAACGAGACCTCCCAATTCTTCAAATTTAGAAAGAGAATTGTTTACTAATTTCGTTGCTTGACCTTCTGAAGCAACACCACTCCAAAGAGTCCAGAAAGCTGTAGCTGATTCATAGTCACTTTGCTTTTGTAATTCTGTATCATAATCAAAGAAAAGGGATTCTTTCTCATTCCATAAATATTTAGTAATTGCTGCTTTTCTCTGTTCAGCACGCTTAAACCAGATAATACTTTCTTCAATCTTTCCATTTTCTCCAATATCAAAGGAATCACCAAAGTCATCTCTGATCACCTGACCAATATCTGTCTCATATTTGTACAATAAAGAATTCAAATCAACAGTACATAAATGAGCAGCTCTCGAATCCAAACGATAACTGGTATCATGGCCAGATTCTCTAACTGCACGGTCATTCAAGAAATATTCATCAAGATCAGGTTCTTTCACCTCTTCGTTATTATACATTTGCTCAAATTTCTCAAAAGTTACACCATATTTCTCAGCATATGGTTTCAAAAATGCGTGAAAATGGGTTGATTCCGTCTCAGGAGGAATACCCAAACCACCAGGATGATAACATGATAAGCCAGTAGCCTTGTCCAATCTAGGTTCACATACCCATACTGTGTAGTACTCTTTGATAGAAGCTTTGATTGCTCTGTGAAGAAATTCTTTAGCAAACACAGGATTATCACCATTTTCAAGAAGTTTTCTATGCACTTTAATTGCCATATCCGTCAAAAATGGAGGTTGAGATCGACAAAGGTAATACGATCTATTTGCGTTGAGAATCTTACCATAATGTTCAATCTCAAAAATGAAATGTTCCACCATTCCTTTTGCAAGATCAACTCTATCATCTATTAAAAGTCCTAATGATATCATGTAAGAATCCCAACCATAAAGCTCATTAAAACGCCCACCTGGGACTACATATGGAAAAGCCTTCATAGTGTAATTTTTACCATCTTTATGAAAAATATTCTCCGGATGCATTGATAAAACAGAATCCTCTTCATCATCTGACAGGAACGTGTCCATGAACAAATGGTCTTGATGTTTATTAGCAGTGTTATTATTTTTATTTCTAGACGAATTTGATGTTGAAGTAGTGGGAATTTCAATTCTTTCCATAGCTAGAGCCAATAAACCAGGTTTGTCATTAATAGATTTGACAAATTCAGCAGTGATCACTTTTGGCAATTTTTCAATTTTTAATTTTTTATTATCTGGAGAACTTTGAGCGACTTTAGTAAAATATTCAAATTGATCATCACAATCATAAGGGACATACAATCTAGTGAACTCAGAAGGAATCTTACTGTCATATGCCATTTCCATAAGATTACTACCGTCTAATCTTCTCGTCAAAGAATTCCAAAAAGAGCTTGAAATCAATCTTTTTAAACGTCTTACTGGATTTTCATTTAATCTCTCTTCATCCAAAATCATTTGATTTCTTCCCATCCTTTTGGCAATGGTCAATTCCTGTAATAAATTACTCAACATATAAGTTCCGCGGATATCATAACCTTTATAACCATTTGAATTAATGGTTCCAAGTTTCAATACTTTAGGACCTGTATCCTCAATCGTAATTTGGAAGTTATTATCTGTGTCTTCATTTTTCAAAAGCTCATGAAGTGTTTCGTCAATATTTCTAATCAAGAACCGTTTAGTACTATTGAAAGCGGCATCGTCTTCGCTTAATCGTCTTTGATGTCGGAACGAATTTGAATTTGATGAAGCATCATTAGAATGGATGCTATTGGTACTAAATAAAGAAATGTTATTATTACTTCCACTACTACTGTTTCTACGGTGAGATTTTGCATTAGCGACAGAAAAACTAAAAGTTCTATT
The DNA here is from genome assembly GCA_031125485.1 of Saccharomycopsis javanensis. Classification (NCBI taxonomy): domain Eukaryota; kingdom Fungi; phylum Ascomycota; class Saccharomycetes; order Ascoideales; family Saccharomycopsidaceae; genus Saccharomycopsis; species Saccharomycopsis javanensis. The sequence continues at coordinate 206,479 of JASTUL010000011.1, forward strand.
TCTAGCTAATCTGGATCCTTTAGATAGTTTCGACGGATCAGTTTTATCACCATAATATATATCTGGTGACGCTAATGGATCCAAGTCGTCACTATTAGAAGAAAATGATCTAGTATTTTTTTTACTTGGTACACTAAAAAACTGCAGCATTTTTTTTATTATATTATTGTTTTCTCGGAATGAGGTTCCTTTTAACGTTTATTTTGTATTTGTTTTTTTTTCGTAGACTTTCTTTACTTATTCTATGTTTTTGTTATACTATAGTTTATCAGCAATCTATAAACCAGTTCTATGAGTATGAATGTAAAACAACAAAAACAAAAAGAAGCATCTAAGGATACATTATATCAAAGGAGTGAATTGTTAAAAGGTTTGGAAAATATATAGCATCCTTCCTGTTATTTATTTATCTAGAAGTCCCTCCACTTTTTTAAAGCAACGTCAAAAAAAAGAAATGCAATAAAAAAAACAAGAAAAAAAGAAAAAAAAAGTTAAGACGGAAAATTTCCACCGAGAGGAGAAGCTTATCTGGTCATATAAAAGAGACTCATAGAAAAACACTATCACGATCTCCGACAACGACAATTGAATAGTATAAATAACACAAATTAATAATAATAAACTGCAATTCTTATAAAAAGAAACAAAAACGGTCGATATGGTTAACATTTATATCATGAATAGTGACAGTGATAAGTCACATATGCAAATGAGAATATAGGCAGAAAAATACGAAAAATATCAATAAAAATATAATATCATCAGAAAGTATCTTCAATATTTAAATCATATTTACAATTTCACAGTATCACTAGGTATCTCTAGATACTGAAATCTTTTTAGAGATTATGACTATATTGTAAAGAGCAGAATCCATGCCTTTTAAATATAAGTAATTATCAGATATTTCCGATGTATATAGCCAGAGATAGAATTTTAAACTGAAATTTGACTTTTCAAATTCCTAGTTAATTGTATAATAGATGAAATAATTATCTAGAATCATGTTTCCTCTTACAATTGTTACTGAATATATGTTTATGAATACTCGATTTCGAATTGAATTTGAGTAATTAAAATTGATCGTACTGGAAAATTATTTAAGTTGAAGCTTTTTCAAGAATAGTTTAAACAAAAATTCTAATAATTACAACAAAAGTTTCCAAGATATGCTATGACAATACACAAACTTCTGAATTCCTTTATAAGTAAACATCTTCCGGATGAATTCAAAAGCTAAAAAAAAAAAAAAACTCGAAAAGGTTTTTTCCTCAATACATACATAATTCAGTTCAAATAAACGTAAGTTCTAATTTAGAAGTTTCTTAATGTAACGGAGTTGATTAAAACAGATTGATCAGCAAAAAAAAGCTTAGATTGCTAGTCGTATTGGTCTTGATAAAATATATTGTAATGGTCTACTATACTACTATACATTTAGGCATTAGCTAAGCAAAATGTTTTATTTTTCATAATGACTTAATCCACTTTTTTTTTGTCAACTTATTTACGAGTATTATGTATTTTTTTTCTATTTTTTTTTTCTAGTTTATTTGCTGTTTTATTTACAAAACAAAAAAAAATAAAAAATAAAAAAAAAAGTCGCTCCGAATGCTTAGTCTGACTTTTAAATCATATAATATCCCTGTCTAATATAGTATATTATTTAGGTTATATATAAATATAAATAATAAGCATACTTTCGACTGTTTCCCTTGGCAATTGTTGTAATCCTTGATTGGTTTCCACCGCTATTTGGATCTCCCTTTTGTCAATTGTGCGTGTTCAGAATAATAGCAGACATAGTATTATCTAGTTTTAAATATCAAGAAAAAAACATGGGTATCTTTATCAAAAATATATCAAACTTGAAAAAGTATAAATATCAAGGCGAGGATCGTTCCATTACCACAAAGTATTTTCTTAAGCCATACTGGTGGTCCAAGTTTGTCAATATATTCCCATTATGGTTTGCTCCAAACTTAGTGACGCTCTCAGGGTTCTGCTTCATGGTTGCTAGCTTACTTACGGTTTTTTATTATGATCCATATTTGGACAACATAGACATTCCACACTGGACCTATGTCTGGCATGCGTTTGCTTTATTCATGTATCAAACCTTCGATGCTTGCGATGGAATGCAGGCACGTAAAACTGGTCAAAGTGGTCCTTTAGGTGAGTTATTTGATCATTGCGTAGATGCGCTAAACACAACTTTATCGGTGATTGTGTTTGGATCTGTTACTAAAATAGGATTTGGTCCTTTGTTTCTTATTGTTCAGTTCCTCTGTCTTTTCAATTTCTACATTAGTACTTGGGAAGAGTATCACACGCATATCCTTTTCCTTTCCGAATTCTCTGGTCCTGTCGAAGGTATCTTAATGTTGGTAGTTCTTTACTTGTGTACTGCATATTTTGGAGCTGATGTTTGGATCAAGGTTTGGGCTCAGTTCGATCTTAGCAACTACCAACTCTTTCCACAATCATTGATTGACCTATTATATTATTTCAACGTGACAGATTCTAATGGAATCCTTCTTATTGATAGTACTTTTATTTATGTGGTTATTGGATTTCCATCGCTCTTTTTCAATATTTACTCTGCCTATGCTAACGTTCATAAATGCTATTTAAAACAAAATAACAGTGAACAAAAAACCAATGACGCAATGCAAGGAATTAGACCTTTCTTAACTTATTATCTCACAATTATAATTTATGTATTCCTTACATCTCCTTACATATTTGAAAACGGTTTTTTGGCATTGGTTTTACAAATTGGTATTTCGTTAGCTTTCAACGTGGGTAAGATCATTATTGCACACTTAACATTGTCTGAATTTCCTCACGATATTCCAACTTGGTACCTCCCAACATTACAATGCATCGGTTTTGGACTCGTGAATATTTTGAATTTGGTTAGACCAGATATATACTACATTGATTTAAGTTCTGCTGTTAATAATCTTACTTGGCTTGGATTTGGTATCTCAGTTGGAATTTATGGATCATTTATTGCCGAAATTATTTCGGAAATTTCCTCATATTTGGATATCTGGGTTTTGAGTATTAAACACCCGAAGAAAATTGACTAGAAATACACGACTATAATTTTATAATTTGAAAACTTTTGTTTTATTATCGTTATCCATGACTTTCCTTTTTTTTTTGGCATGGTCATCAGTGAAATAAATATTCCTTTTTTTCCATTTTTGTCTATAAACAAACGTTGTATTCAATTGTTATATTTGTATATACATAATTATGATAACTAAAATCATATAAAGAAAGGGAAATAGCATAAATGTTAAAAGTAGATCATAGGTGTAAATAATTATTCACTTATTTAAGCAGCAGCAGCTGGAGCAGCACCTGCAGTGTCTTGGAAAGCACCTTCAGATCCAGGAGCTAAAACTTGTGCACTTTCTTGTTGCATCTTAAATTCCTTTTCGGCTTCAATAAATTGTTGTTCAGATAAAATAGACAAAGATAATGGAACACCCAATAATAAAGCACTACTACTCACAATCCACAATAATTTACCAATGTTGTGAACACCCGATTTAGTACCAGAAAGAATAGTGAATGAGAAAAACTTAGAAAAAAAGTCTCTTTGTTTTGGAGGAACCATAGTCTTCAAAGCGACAATTCTTTCATATATAGTTTCATCAGATAAATCATCGTCTTCCTCTTCATCTTCATCGTCTTCTTCTTCTTCTTCTTCGTCTTGATCTTTTGGATTTTCTTCTTCTTCTTCTTCTTTTTCTTCTTCTTCTTCTTCTACTTTAGTTTCTGTGTTTGATTGTTCTTCTTGTTCTTCTTGTTCTTCTTCAGTCTTAGTAGTAGTTGGGACTTCATCAGCAACTGGGTTAACGTTAACTGATTCTTTTACTTCTGTCAATTCAACCATTTTTATTTCTTTGTGGAGTCTATTTATTCAAAATCAGTTTAAAAATGTTTTCTAAATAACTAACGGAAATAGTTTTGCAAATTAACTAGATTTTCGAATTGCCAGTCAATACAGTAAATATGAAGCAATATATAATATCTTGTATGCCGATAATATTATTATTTGCATGGTTTATTTTCATCTTTTTCATTTTTTTTTTTCACTCTTTTCCACAAATTTAAAAATTTTTCTTCACTCCTCTGAGAGCGCGAATAGAAAACTTCAGGTAGGGTAATTATTTTTCTGTTTTTTTTTTTTAAAAAAGGGAAAAGAAAAAATTGATTTTTGTTTACTAAGGTGTTCATAACCACAGATATTTGACTCAGTAAAAGTAAAAGTCATACCGATGTGGTTACTATCTTTAACCAATTCTTCCTTCAAAATATTATTCTACTTCAAAAAGATAGAGGCTAATCAGTTATTGGAAAGCATGCAAAATGGACATCATTGTCATTTGGATAACTTATTGTAATAAAGTTTGAATTTTTATTGCAATTTTATAATAATCTCGTAATCTAAATGAAATCACGAATATGATAGTCCCCGAAAAACTTTTGGATTAGTTTCTTGTTTCATGTACTTGCTTCTTTTTTTTTAACATCCTTTAAGATAGCAACTTTTAGAATTTACTTATAAGTAATTTTGATTTACCTTTGTAGGTGAATATCAAAGAAACTGTTAGCGATAAATCATTGAAGAAAAATAGACGGGATGTGGGAAAGAACTGAGTGAATAGCAATCATAGCAATATTGAAAGATACAAAGAAACACAATAACAATATATATATTATTGCCCTTATTTACGATAGTAGTTTTGTCAGTTGAATAACTTTTGTTGATTTGATATAAAGTAGAATGGTTATTAGAATCAACATATATTGAATTGTCGGATATTCTATGTTTGAAATCATCCAAAAATAACATGGGAAAAGAAATGTCAGATTATCAAAGAAGACTTATGCTCATTTCATGAACAAAAAAATTTCTTTGAAACATTATTTTCTTCTCAGTTTATGCTAGTACTCTATTAATATATTAATTCTTCTGTACCAGCTAGGTTCTGAGAAAATGCATAAGCAGTGTAAAAATTGTTGTAAAATAAAACATGATACAAATATTTCAGAAGTCCAAAATAGAAATTTTCGTTGATCAAATGCAAAGCCTAATGCAACTTTTAATTTACACTGTTAATATGAAATGATAAAAAAAGTCCGAGACAGGAAATCAGCTTGAGATAGTTAATACCAATAAACAAATAAATAACAACAATTAAAAGAAAAATAGTATTACTATTAAATATCAAAGAGTTGAATAGTTCAACGGTATCGTTTTCTACCCCACAAAAACGACATACTCTTATTGAGACTCACTTGATTCTAAAATTTCGATCTTTATACTGCACTTCTTCAAAAAAAAAAAAAAAAAAAAAAAAGAACAATTACACTAATCATACACATCAAGCCATCAAATGAAAACTGGGGTCCAATCCCGACCAATACATTTTTTACATTTAATTATTTAGATTCTCAGGTCCACTTTTTCGCAGCCCCCTCCTCCTCTGGCAACCTGCCCGTAGCATTTCGGGAAGCAACTCGATAAATGTTCTGCATGTACTGGAATTAGAATAAATTTATGCATAGTAAAGAAAGTGTATAACGTGCATATGTATTAAAGAATCTGTCAGAGCTTAGGTTATTTTGTATACATTTAATCTCTCCACTGTGAATAAATAAAAATTTTTACAATTGCATCTCATTTTTTGTTCTTCTCCAGGTTTTCTTATTCAGAGGGGATTACAACAACAGAATAAAGTTTCTCTTTGTTTCACTTGCTCAGTATTTCTATTTTGAAAGATATGAAATATTAAAGTTCTTCACTTAGTCTAACATTAAAGTTCTTATTTAGTTTACTATTATATTTCTTATTTGATATTCTTTTGTTTAACCCACATTGAAAGAATATTGTTTTTCGTTTTGCATTATTCAAGAATTTTTTGTTTTCCATGAACTTTATTAGATATATCTAATGGATCTATTTAAAAACGTACAATAACTAAAATGCATATTTTACATGCAAGTTATATTGATTCTATAAATTTTATTATTTATATATAAAGTCAATAATTTCCAGGATATATATATTTGCTTAACCTTTTTTTTTGTTTGTTTAAAAAAAGCCCCCGTTAAATTTTTAAATATTAATTTCAAACATTTTTAAATTAATAATCATTAGGTGCGAGTCTCTAAATAATTTAATTATAATTTCTGACTCGGCTATATATATATGGGAAAAAGTATAGACTATTTTAAATATTATATGGTACAACAGAATAAACCCTCCACCAATCTCATCCAATAAAAAATCATTGAAGTAGGTGTATTATCAAAATTATCATTTTAATTAAGCTGAATAATAATGAATAATAAGCACGGAACTTATAGATGTGAGAAATGTGAAAAATCTTTCACAAGAAAAGACTATCTTACAAGGCATGAATTCAACCATAATAAAATCAAACCATTTCGCTGTGATGTCTGTAACTTTGCTTTTACAAGAAGTGATTTGTTGGCAAAACATTGCAAAACTAAAACACATCTAAATAGGTTAACTTCTACTTGTGGCATCAGAAAAAGTAATAGCAATGACGTTTCCGTAACAAACCTTAAGCATCATTTACAGAGAAGAAGTATGAGTTTGAGTGAAATTATGGAAAACAAAAGAGACAAAAAGTTAATTTATAGAAAAACTTCTATCACACCGTTACTGGTCGCTCCACATATGAATACTAATAATTTTTCAAGTATTGGTGGCGATCTCTTAAAGGACGATTACGATGCTGTTGAAGATGACTGCGAAATTATAAATGAAATAACAAATAATCAAATTTTAGCCAAGGAAAGCTTAGATTATCAGCGGCAGCCAAATATTAATCAAATAACTAACAGTTACAAACTTCCTCAAACTTCTAAAAGTACTACATTTGGCTTTCTTACAACTACACCTACTATTCTTCCACCATTAGCATTGCAATTCGGATCTATATACTTGCTGAAAGACAGCACAGCCAAGGCAACATCTTCTTCTGCAGCTTCTGATGCTGTTACTGTTACCGTAGCTGTCGCTGCTGCTGCTGCTGCTGCTGCTGCAACAACAAGCTCCAATTGTCAAGCTATTGACAATAACTCTACTACAAGTAGTTCAGAAGAAAGTAGACATAAAATGAAAATCTCAAATGTATTAAACTACGACTGAAAACAGAAGGTTGTTTATACACGACTCCTAGCAAATTGTAACATAGTAAAAATATAAAAAATTAAAAATAATATACATAAAACATAGACTCATTACTTTTGTAGATTAAAAGTGATTCTATTACTAGCAATAGTAGAACAGGCACTAGTAGTAGTTTATTTGGTAAATATTCCTATGGTGGAGACATGTATTGTCAAGTTATAGGGAACACTACAGGTGGAGATCTATTTGTTTGCCCCTCTATTTGTCTGCTTGTTTGTCTGGTCTTCAGCATACGCTTTTATTATCTTTCTTTCGCTTTCTGGCTGTGTATTAAAATTATCTTAAGTATTCTTCCTAGCACTGTTTTATGGAAAATTCCGGGTAGAACAAAATTTAATTTTGTTCAAAAAGTGTATACTTTTTCTTTTCGGCTCTCCAATCAGAAGACCTTATATGAAAACCCTGCCAAAAATAGGTACGATATTTAAATCACAGCCAACATCTTTATATATGTGCCCCAGATAATGCACATATTTATATTGTTATGCGCTAGCCATGCACTCATCTGTATTTCTCTGCATGTGCTCCACATATATTTTGAGATATGCGGAGAAGTTTTAGATGAGAGCTAGAAAGAATTTTAATAAAATTTCAAGGCAGCCAATCATATTGAACCTACAAAAGCTTTAAGACATAGTGTTTGGAATATGATGTAATTGACAGGCTCCCTCTAAATACCCAAAAATATAAAAAATGAAAATTTTCTTCTTTTTGTTTGTTAGTACTGAGACTCAAAAATTTTACTATCAGGTCTTTCAATTGTTTTTTGTAATTACCTTTTTAGAAATTCATAATCTGGATACACCAAGTGAACTGTAGTTTGAATTCTGAAATTCACTAATATTTTCTACAATATTTTTTTTTCTGAGGAGTTTATTCATACCTGCTACCTTGAATTTTGATTAAATGGTAAGCATATACTATCTAGCATTTAATCAATTCTGAGAAAAAGTAAAAAAAATAATTTTGAAATAAAGAATATTGTTGGTAAATGAAGACAAAAAAAAAATGGGTAAATAAATAAAAATTGATTATAAAGAAGAGTAGTTCATAAATCATTGAACATGCTCGTCATGAGTAACAATGATCTTTTCTTGTTCAACAAACTTACCATTAGCATAGTCATGTGGTAAGTCGCGAGCAATCTTGACAACATCCCAAGGTTTTTTGACGTCTGACAAGGAAAAGATTTTATCCATTTCTTCCAAGGATCTACCAGAAGTTTCAGGATAGAAGAAATAAACAGTTGGAACCATTAACAAATTAATGGCAGCAAAAATAGTATAGGTGTAAGATCCAATGTTATGAAATGCAACTGGCGTAATCATAACAACCATAAAATTGAACGCCCAGTTAGTAGCAGTACTCAACCCATTAGCAGCAGCTCTAATATTCAATGGTGTAATTTCAGCTGGATATAACCATGTCATGCCTAACCAACCAATACTAAAAAAAGAATTAAAAACAAAAAGGAATACAGCTGCTGCAATTCCTGCACCGGTACTATTGCCATTTTTTGGATCAGCAGCCCATGTAGTTCCTGTCAAAATACCCATAGAGATAGCTTGACCGGCGGCACCAAAAATCATCAATTTACGTCTACCAAAACTTTCAATAGTAAAAAAGGCAACCCAAGACATCATAAAATATTCAGTACCATTACAGGCAGCTAATATTCTGGAATTCAATGGTGACATGTGTATATATTGTTCAAAAATTGTACCTGCATAGTAGGTGATTAAATTGATACCACAAATTTGTTGCATCATTTGATTACAAGCTGCAAGAACAACTCTATGGAAATTTCTATTTTCACCTTGTGACAAAATAGTTTTGACAACAGCCTTACTAGATTGAAGAGAGTCTTCTTCGTCCAATGCATCTTCAATTTCAGCAACCTGTTGTTGAATTTCAGGATGATTTCTAGGCAATCCGTCTAACGCAGAAAACACTTTGCTGGCTTCGTCTACTCTTCCTTTTTTCAATAACCATCTTGGAGATTCAGGCAAATATAAAATGAACGGTAAAATAATAAGTGGAAAAATTATTTGAAAGGCCAATGGAAATCTCCAAGACACAGAAGAGTGTTTGATAAAATAGAATGCAAAATCGATCCAATAAGAAATCATAATACCTCCAGCAATTAAATTACCTTGTAGCACAACCAATTTACCTCGTTGTTCTGCTTTGGAACATTCAGATTGCCAAACTGGAACTGAAGATGTATTCAAGCCATTCCCAATACCAGTAATAATTCTTGCTGCAATTAGTTGTCCAGTAGAAAACGAAGCACATTGTATAATAGCACCAATTGTCATTATCACACAGCCCAGGAAAATTGTTTTTCTTCTGCCAATCTTATCACCAATATACATAGTAAACAAGGCACCAACTAAACATCCAATTTCATAAACAGCTACAACAAATCCTTGATATGTAGATTTATCTGGATGCAATGTGGTGTCGATATCAGGGAATGTGTCATTAAAGGTAGGTAAAGTTAATAAGGATCCCATGACACCTTGATCGTAACCAAAAAGGATAAAACCAACACCGGCCATTCCTGAAATTGCATAGTTTAATACTTTTCCAGACATTCCCAAGTAACTATAAGTCTTGGTATCTTCACTGCCATTTTCAAGATCGGAGTTAGATCCTTTGTAAATTGAGGGTTCTTTTTCTTGCTTTTCATTTGAAAAGACTTGTTCACCAATATCTGACATTTTTGCTCAAGAATGTTCTTAATAATTATTTGTTCTATTAACTAGTAAGAACTATATACTAAGTAAAATATAAAGAATATAATAATTATATAACCAAAAGAAGTAATATAGAAAGAACTATTTCAAACTTCATGTTTCAAAAAATTCGGAATTGAGCATGTTTAAATATTTGTAATTTTCTTTTCTGTCGTCTTTCCCAAAGTATCCCTTTGTTCTTGAAATTCATAGGCAATATCATAGTTTATTCGTTATATATATATATATATTTGTATTACTCTTTTTGTTAAAATATTTTAAATCCTCTATTCACTAATGCTTTTTTATGCATGTTCAAGCATAGTATAACTGTATTCTGTTTACAGATTAATATGATGTAATTATACATTTAAAAATTACCTTGTTCTGCAACGTCAAAAGAAAAAGAAAATGGCTTGTAGAGCTGCCTGTCTATTGACGCACATCAGAATACATCATGACCAATCGCTATATTCAATAAATAATAAAAATGTTTGTTTATCGTAGTAAATATGTTTACAAAACTCATATATAAGTAGACCCTAGTATAAAAGTAAGAATACCAATAGTGTAAAGTATAGTGAATCAAGACAAAAAAAAAATTTCAGCTCGTGATAGCAACTGTTTTGTTTTTCCTTTTTTGATATAACATACAATACAAGGCAGTAAGCTAGCAAAGCAAAAATAATTATTAGTTAGTTAGTAATAAAAGACCATTCTCTATAACTATTGCAGTTCATGATATACTCTTGCTATACAACCTTTATTATTCATGGATTATTGCAGGATTGCATTGTAAAAATACAATGCAGTATTACATTTTACGTAGAAGTAGAACCAAAGATTGCTCAGAAGTTGCATAATTACCCCACCATCTCCATCATCAACATGCATTGTTACGCTTTCCTACATCTTTGCGATCCGGAATATATATATATATATATATATACAGTAAGCAAAAAAAAAAAGAGAAAAAAAAAGGAAAATATCATTTCTCCGAACAAGTATTAAAATACACAGTGAAATAGATTTGAATTACTTCTGTCGTAGCTAATTTGTAATAGAGTGTTAAAGAACCTCAGATAACAAAATTCATAAAATCCAGTAACTCGTTTCTTGTTCTGTTATTTAAGAATTTTGTTGTTTTTTTTATCTACTACTATTATCTACGGTTGTTAATTTTCTCTATAAGTATGTTTTTACTTAACGGAAATTCTTTCCTGTAATGCATAATTCTATATCTCGCTTGTCTGTGTATTTCCTAATAAACTACAAATGCACCCCAATTTCTTGGTCCCTGTAACTCCACATATACACTTGGGTTGGATCTGAACAACTTGATCTTGTGAGAACATGAAATTATTATGCTTTCAATAGTAGTATCAATGTGTATTATGTCATAAGCGTGTACGTTTATGGCAATAGAGATATCTTTGTTACAATCAAAAAAAAAAAAATTTGGAAAAGCTAAATAATAGAAAGACAACGAAAAAAAATTATAGTTTAAATTACAATGCCAAGTCATTCAACTTGACGAAGTTCTTGGAAAATGTTTATAATTAATATCAACTAAGAAGGCAAACCAAAATAATAAAATAATAAGAATAGTATATCTAAGAAATATTTTTACCAGTTTCATCCAACTCCGTTTATATTTCTTCTTTTCTTTTTCTTTTATTACAACTTTAATCAGAATAATCATTAGTTAGTTGCCGGTTTGCCTTGCAAGAAGAAAAAGAAAAGAAACAAAAATTAGAAAAGAAGTTTAGTTTAATTTCAATGAATACTATTAATTGTTGCCACTCAGAGAAGTAAATAGCAAAGCTAATGAAAATAGACGATTTAATATACCATGAAGTTTCTTAATGTACTGATTAATCTTTTTTACCAAGTTGAAGAGATCATTAAACCTTATATTTGTTATGATTTTGGATTGCTTGCTTCATTTTAAAAAAAATACTTACATATTTGTACAATTTTATAAGATATTTTAAAATATTAGGAAATGTTGAGTAAATTTTAAAGGTTGAAACATTGTTAAAATTAGACTACAAGCTTAGAACATTCTATGGATATTAAAAATAAAGGATGGAGATTTCGAAATGCAAGGCTGAAATATTACATGTATCAATTACTGCAATAGATTCTATTCAACGTAATTTTTCTCGGAATTGCTATAGGATTTTAAGTTCATTCTAATTTTAAAGAAATGAGTTAACCCAATTAAGGGTTTCAATGTTACTAATAACTATAGTCAGTGATATATTATTCTTGAAACCAGGAAAAAAAGGAATTTAGCAGCATAACACTGAATGTTCCTAATTGAAATATTTTATAAGTTTTGTGAGAATACTTTATGAGAGTGAATATTTATTGGTAAATAGAAAATGAATTAGGATTGTTTGAAATACTAATTGGTTTTCAAAAAGTGGTTAGTTGGTTTGACTTTGCTAAATAATTGAGCATTTTAATCATTGTATTGAATCTAAATTTAATGTATTAATAACCTTTAATGTATCTCTTCGTGTTATTCATGTACTTTCCGTAACAAGTGTTATTAAATAACAAAAACACATTGACTCAAACCATCTATTATTTAGCGAATTTTGAGTTGTGATTTTTATTGTTTTTTGTTCTATCTTATACAAGATTATGCCTATTGTCGCTTTGTCATTAAATTATAAAATATTATCCCATGTGAGAAAAACTATAGTGCCATCTTAATATTGGCATTTGTTGAAATAGTTACGATCTTAATAACTGTGAAAAATTCTACTTTTACGCATTTATGTTTCTGTGTTAAAAAAAGCAAAATAAAAGATAACCCCGGTTACATAATTTTAGTAGAATGTTCTGCTTCATCACAAATTCAAACTAGAAATTAAAATTTTGTCATAAAGAATAGTTACTAACAAAGCAATAGATGGATTAACTCGATAGGTTCTTCTTGGTATAATAGTTGGTTTTCTCAGTTACAGATATTATATTGGCAATGCTGCAATCGTATATTTTAAATTCTGAGATCCCAATCTATAGTTTCAATAGTATGATGAATCAATAGCGAACATTACGAAGAATGTATAATTAGTGAGCAATATATCTAGTTGCCAAATGCCTACAATCCATATCTTATTTTGTAAAAAAAAAAAGCGAATAAAAGAGAAATATATATATATATATATATATTGTCTATTGTGCAAAGCATTAATGATTAAATAATTATGTTTTAAATTATGTTCTAAATATATGTATATGTAAAAATGGGTAATAGGAAATAAAAAATGATGACATTAAACGAAGACCATGGGAAAAAGGATTATAAATAACAAAACCGTTCATTTATAAAATTATTACAATTATTTCAACTGAAGTTACAATCCAAGCTGTACTTGAGATTTCTATTAGAATCGAAGACACCCCAGTATCTTTCAATATCATTAGAAGCATCTATTGGTTTCCAACTTTCATCAAAGGCTTCGAAGGCAATAACATTAACACCCCAAGCTCTAATACCACAAATAGCTTCTTGCCAAAATTGCTTAGCGTTTGCAACATTTGGATCAGCAGAACCTTCATAAGCAGCACCACCAGTACCCCAACCAGTTTCACCAACCCAGAAATTGATGTCTGTGGAGCCTTTGGTTGTTTGGATAACTTGCAAGGCTTGCATGATATCATCTACAAAGGAATAACTAGCATTGCTCATGACTTGACCTTGCCAGTAAGAGAAAGCATTAGCAAAAACCATGTCAGCAGTCTTGATAACTTCAGCGTTGGCGCCATCAACAAGGACATTCCATGAGTCAACGGTACCGACTTGAAGACTGCTGTAACTGTTACCATCTTTATCCTTGAGGCCGGAAAGTAATGATTTTACTTCAGAAATGGCATCAGCTAAAGAGGAAGCGGTCATATCGTTTCTGTAAAGAGCTTCAGAACCAACAGTTACACCAAGAATATTGGAAATGGACAATTGTGGTAAAACAGATGTCAAAGCTGATTTATCAGCATTGAAAGAGTCAGTGGTATCTGGCCAAACACCAATGAAATAGCTGAAGCCAGCATCTTGAGCGGCTTGACCGAGAACTTCAAGAGAGTTACAACTGTTAGCAGAATAGAAACGAACCTTCTTAGTGTATGGCTCTAAGACCTTAAAATCAGCAGCATAGTCATCTGCAGTTTTACAAGCGCCTGAATTTGTTTGGACACCCAAATCAAAAGCTAAATCACCGATTGCAACGACACTCGAAGCAAGCAAAGTGATAGGAAGTAATAAAGAGGAAAATTGCATGGCTAACCGTTTCTCTGTTCTTTTTCTTTTTATTTTTAGTAAGATAGAAAAAAATAAAGGATAATAAAAGAAATGCTAAAAAGAAAAGGAGAAAGGAAAGAAAATGAAATAAATAAAAAGTTTTTTAATAGTGCAAAGAACTGGACATCATAAAGGAATTATGGTTCTATTTGAAGGTTCCTTCAAAAATTTTTTTTTTTCTCTTTAATTTTGTGTTCATTATTTTATTTCTTTTCTTGTTATTCTTTCTTTTTTTTTCGGTATTTCTCCCCCTATAATCTATTCTTTTTGCAGTATTTTTTTTTTTCATCTATAGTTTCCATTTAGTGATCTCGTTTCGTATTATCTCGTTCGGATCCAAAACAAGTCCAAAACAAGGTGGTCTCTTTTTCCTGTTTCATTCACAACAGCGACATAAAGAAGAAAAAAAAAATTTTTTCTTACAGGTAGCATTAATTTTTTCTGAACGCACTTGAAATATATGCAAATTTTGAAATTTTCTATTTATAAACGTGTGAAAGTGCGAATAACACATCTTAAAACTAACATTTTTCTTTAACAAAACACAAAAGAAACCTCTTGCAGTTCTAGAACAGTATTAAACAGCGTTGAAAATTTCAAAGTTGAGTACATTGAGTGTGCAGATATGTACATCACAATACATATATACACATATAAATACATATATATAATTAGTTGGACGTGTTATTTACTTAGCATAATTCTTTCAAAAAGAATACATCATCGAAAAAAGAAATCCATGGATAGTTGAGCACCCATTCACCAGCATTTTGAGGTATTTTTTTTATTGTAAATCGTAGTATCACCATCTATCTTATAGAAATTAATGTATAGATCTTTATTTTTGTTCCAAAATATCGTTACATGTCATATATCGTTATGGATAAGCATGAATCTCATTTTCCAACTAAATGAATTTTTCTTTTTCAATCCAACTTAATATGATTGGACTTACTTATTCAAAATCACTTATGTGTTCCTAAAATAGTTGGTTTGAAATGCATATCAAGAAACTGAAAAGATACTGTAAAATCAATAAAGTCTGAAACATTAGTAAATTTTGGTCAAAAAATACAAGAAAGTCTCAAAAACTGGTCCTGACACAGCTATTTATGTACAATAAGTAGTTGTATACTTATTTTATTTTATGTTATTTCATTTCATTTTTCGAATCTACGTTAGACTGGAAAAATACTTTCAATATGGTCAACATGATCTTTTTCAGACTTAACTTTTTCGAAATCATCATTTATTGTACTTTCGCGCGGCAATGATCTTTCAATACGAACAACATCCCATGGAAGTTTAGCGTTGGAAGCAGCAAATATGTCATCCATTTCCTCCAAGGATCTGCCTGAAGTTTCAGGATATAAAAAATAAACAGTTGGAATTATCAAAAAATTAATAGCGGCAAATATTATATACGTGTAAGGCCCGATATTAGCGAATGCGATAGGCGTAATCATAACAACCATGAAATTGAATGCCCAATTCGATGCGGTACTCAATCCATTGGCTGCAGCTCTGATACTTAATGGTGTAATCTCAGCTGGGTACAACCATGTCATTCCTAGCCAACCAACGGCAAAAAAGGAATTGAATACAAAAAAGAAAACAGCAGCAGCAATTCCTGCATGAGTATTGTTACCATTCTTAGAATCTGCTGCCCAAGTAGTAACAGTTAAAATAATCATGGTAGTGGCTTGACCTGCTGCACCAAACATCATCAAATTACGTCTTCCATATTTTTCTATTGTAAAGAAAGCAATCCATGACGCTAAAAAATATTCAGTACCATTACAGGCAGCTAATATTCTGGAATTCAATGGTGACATGTGTATATATTGTTCAAAAATTGTACCAGCATAGTAGGTAATTAAATTGATACCACAAATTTGTTGCATCATTTGATTACACACAGCAAGAGCAACTCTATGAAAATTTTTTCTTTCACCCTGATGAAACAATTGTCTAAATTGAGAAGTTTTTCCTATGCTTCTTTGCTCAGCTAATATTCCATTGTTGACACGTTCGAGCTCAGTAGCAATAATTTCATCATTCATTTGGCATTCATCCAATGCAGCGAAGACATGTCTAGCTTCTTCAAAGTTTCCTTTCTTTAAGAGCCATCTTGGTGATTCAGGTAAATAAAATATGAATGGCAAGATGATAACAGGAAAAATAATTTGAAATGCTAATGGGAATCTCCAAGAAGCAGAATTAGTGGTCACAAAGTAGAATCCAAAGTCGACCCAATATGAAATCATAACACCGAAAACAATCAAAGCGCCTGACATCATTACCAATTTACCACGGACATGTGGTTTAGCACACTCAGATTGCCATACAGGAACTGTGGCTGTGTTTGCACCATTACCAAGGCCGGTAATAACTCTGCCTGCAATTAGTTGTCCAGTACTGAAAGACGCGCATTGAATAGTAGCTCCAATAATCATAACAATACACCCAATAAAAATTACTTTGCGTCTACCTAGACGATCTCCAAAATAAGAAGTAATCAAAGCTCCAACTAAGCAACCAATTTCGTATACAGCAACGACAAACCCTTGGAAAGTAGATTTTGTTGGATCATCCATGGCATCCATTGAGGGAAAAGTGGTTCTGAAAGAATCCAATGTTAATAAGGATCCCATGACGCCTTGATCATAACCGAAAAGAAGGAAACCAGCACCAGCAAGAAGACTAATAGCTTTATTAAGCTTTGAGCCACTGAATCCCAAGTATTTTGGCGACTTACCTGAATTCTGCGTGTCTAAAGCTGTATCATACGGAGTTATAGATTTTGCTGACATCTTTCAAAAAATAAAAACGTAAAAAGACAAGAAAAGAATAAGAATAGAAAGAAGAAGAAAAAAAAAAGAAAAAGAAAAACTAATAGACGTATTATATGGGGATAGACAGTTATGGCATTAATTTCTGTATCTGTTAAAATAAAATAAAATAAAACGATAATATTTTCGGAATCAATAGCACCAGAAAGTTTTACTTATTTATACATCTTGACTCGAAGGACAAAGCTTTAACGAATTTGCTATTCAAGAGTAGAATTAGTTGAAAAATATATTTTGTTGAAAACAGTTATAAATTGTATCAGTTGAACAGTATACATGTAGAAAATAAAAGTCTTCTCGAGGAATGTTTGTTAGCAATCTATTTCATTTGCAAGCTTATATAATAGTATACTGGCTTTTTGATTTTGAATAGCATATGGGTTGCTGATCCAATAGTATGATACGGCGTCAAGAAATTGCTATATTTTCATTACAACATAAAGAAAACACTGAGATGATAGCTGCTTTACTCTTACATATGTAATTATACCGTAAAATTACCTTGAATAGCCGGAAAGTTTGTTATATAAATTAGCTGCGTTTACAAGAGATTTCTAGATTCTACAGCATATCGGCATTTTGATCCAGCATTTTGTATTTACTGCCCCAGGAATTTCGCCATGGATTTTTTTTTTAATCTTTTATTTTATTATTCATAGTAATAGATAGTCAAAGCTTAAGAGAAAACAAAGCAATGTATCACAAAAACTAAAAACAAGAAAAAAATTTAACTACGCTCCATCTCTATTTACGTCATACTGTTGCGTGGTATTGTTATGTCAAATACTAACTTATTTTTTTTTAAACTTTTATCGTCGGGCATCCTTCTCCACAATCATATCACATTTTTTGCAAGCAATTGTTCGGTCATGTAAACGCACTATCTGGCATTTTGTTTTTGTTTTGTATAATTGAAAAAAAAAAATCAATAGCCTAGTTGCCTTTTTCTGATTAAAAAATTTCTTTTGTTACCTGACGTATATGTAGGTAACTGCTATATGGAACAAATTAAAATTACCTCGGACAAATATACAAATGTACATTAAGATCAAATGTTTGACAGCAACAGAATATTGTAAATATTTTTTCTGTATACATAACAATAGCAAGCATTTGTGTACATATGCAAAGATGTTAAAAACAAGATTAGGGAATCTTAAGTTTCCTAAAACAGACAAATTAATACATGGATTTCCAATTGAATAATTCCGTGCAAAAATTAACTAGTTACTATGACATGTTTGAGTACCGACTAAATATAATTATTGTACCTACAACATTTAAATACTTGTAATATAGTCAGGCATAAATAATAGATACAATGCTGACTACATAGGTATCTTAGGTACATATTTATATAAGATGAGTCCACTGACAGTGTTTAGTAGACTTATAGAAGTCACAATTAGGATTTCAATATAAGCAATTAATTAGGTGTTGCAATTCTCATAGTATTCATGAAAATTATTTTTCGAGTAAAGACCTGCACTAATCCAAATTGATATCTTTCTTAACCATAGCGATGCAAATAGGATGATAGTTATCTTCAAACTTTCTAAATGTTGTAACTGCCAAATCTCTATTAACCTGGTTTAGCAAAATGTAACCAGGTCTAACAAACTTCATTCTTCCTACGGTACCCAACCAGTCTGCAAAAGGTTGGTATATTTCACTGATTTTACCCAACAATAAAATCTTGAACAATCTGAATTTGACTTCGGCATTATTATTCTTAACTACTCTGTCATACTTGTCTTGTATGAATTTTAAAGCTTCTTGTCCATTTTTTGAAGACAAGTAATTTGTATCTTTGTTTAAGGTAGCCAAGTGGTCTAAGAAAACAACTAACTGATTCGACGAATAATGTTTGATATCAGTGTCATTGTTGAAAATGGTGGATATTTTTTCATAGGTTAAGGCACCTGCTTTTTCTTCATTGATGACTTTGAACCATTTTTCAGAAAGATCAACACATTCGCTTACCAAAGTTGTATCAAAATTTGGTTTTGGTGGCAATCCTTCCTCCAATAACCAAGTCTTGTAATCAATTTTTGACAACTTTATATAAATCTCATAGTCAAAATCATAATAAAATTCGAACAATGTTTCGATAAATTGATAAGTATCCAAAGATCTTTTGTTGAATTTGGTGAAATAGTGCTTAATGAATGGATCAAATTTTGAGTAACCGCCTGCAACACTTTCTAAATGAAATAAAAAGTTAAATCCCTTTTCATAAGGTACAGTACTAAAAGCGTCATCAGGATCACTACCGTCCTTCAAATTTTGAATCAATTTAGTGTACTGCTTGTCCATTCTAGAAATGCTTTCTTCTAAATCATTCCAACCGATTATTGCACTGAAATGACGATATGCCTCACCATGCAAAGCAGCCAAAATGCGTCTCTCTAAGTATACAGTCCAGCCTTCATTAAGCCAAAAATGTTCCCAAGAACCATTGGTGATCAAGTTACCACTATACGAATGTGCTAGCTCGTGAGCAATAACATCAATATTCTCACCATCACCACTAATGATAGTAGAGTTACCTAAAGTTAATTGTGGGTTTTCCATACCACCATAAGGAAATGCCATTGGAGCAATAACAAAATCATAATCTGTCCATTCATATTTATAGATTAATTTTTCTAAAACACCAAGGAATTTTTCAACAACATTATCTTTAAATTCATTAGCACATCTATCAATTCCTACAGGTTCTGTATAAATCAATGATCTAGGACCTATTCGTGCACTGGTAATATCACCTGAAACGATAGCAAATAAATAAGAAGGAATAGGTACAGGTTGAACAAAATGATATATATCAGGATTTAGTTCTTTCGACTGCTTTTCAGTATCAGTTAGACATGATACTAAAGTTTTTAATGGAGATTTGACCTTAACTTTGAATGGAGATTTGATGGATGGTGTATCAAAACATGGATAAATAGATCTTGCGTGGATAGGTTCACTTTGAGAAAATAAGTAATCTGCAATTTTACCATCTGTTTGACTCTTACTAAGAAATTGTAAAGCAGTAGATTCAGTAGTAGTATTGAAAAAAATCTTAACCTTTACATGATCAGATAAATCCTTATCACTTTTAATAATTAAAGCATTCCCCAAATCATTTTTAGTGTTCTCAGTTTCGATATTGTAGCTTGAAATTTCAGAACCGTTCAACAGAACTTTCTGAATTTCAACAGTTGTAATATCTAAGATAATTTCTTTCACTGGACTTAAGATTTGCAAATCGTACTTTACAAAGCCATTAATAATTTTCTTATCAAACAAAATTTCAAAATCCAAATATGTTTCTAAAACCTTGAAGTGTGTGTAATTGGAATTAGTAGAGTAATCCAATTCAGGAGATTGTTTTGGACGAATTTTCTGCAAAACTTCTGGAAGTTTTACCAAAGGTAATTTACCGCTAGTAGCGCACGACATATTTCTTCGGAACTGTGCTAATCCTGATGAAGAGTGATAGCAATCCTTGACTTTTTTTGATAAAGTTGATGAAGAGAACAAACTGAAACTCCTCAAAATAATATTTCTTTCTCTTCTAAGACCAGATACAAATAATCTGTTGCAGAGCATTAATAAAAATAAGAAAAAAAAATGAAGAGTTCTACTAATTTGTGATATTGAAAATATTACAAGTTATTAAAATCAGGTCCACAATAAAGGCTTGCACTTAACATCTTTTCTTAATCGTTTATATTTTTTTTTTCTTTGAAAAAAAAAAAAAAAAAAAGAAAAAACTCAAAACGAAACTGGCTACGTATGGTGCAAACGTTTGCAAATATTTTGTTTTCAAAGAGGGAATATCCCTCAAAATATTAAAATAGTTTCTGAAAGTACAAGAGTATCAATGTCAACACGAAACATTCATCATGACACCACTGGGGATAAATCAACAGGTAATATATTTATTGACTGCATTTGTAAAATAATTTTTGTAGATCTGAGGAATATCTCTATTTATAGATTCTCAATAATTAATAAATAGCAAACTTGTGCTACGCCACTGTGATTTACACTTACTGATCATAAATGAAGAAGACTTATGAGGAGTTATTAAAAATTTGAAAAAGTCAAAGTCAAAATATTAAGATTTTATGATAATTTTCGCATTAATGTCATCTAGCTTAACTGGTCATAATAACCTGAAAAAAATGATTTAAGTCTAAAGGCTACGTTGTATTATAATTTTAAGACAAGGCAGATATGAACCAGTTTTTAAATGAATAGGAAAAAAAATCTAAAATAAAAAGATTAATAAGATATATTAGTATTTGATTAGAACTTAAATAACAATTCTCTTCTATTAAATAAAACCAGTAGACAAGTATCATCTCAGATAAAAAAAATTAAAATTTATGAGCAGAGTGAATAAAGTAATAATTACAGATTAAATAGTATTCGAAAGCGGCTTCAGTTTTTGCTTTCAAGTTACATAGAGCTTTACTAAGAAAAATTGTGGTGAATAGCAAAACATATATACCTCGCTTATTATGAATATCATAAAATACCATAAATTTAGATCGTCAATAATCTAAAATTGAAAAATAAGGAATAAATACAAAATTATACAGTCTAAAAAAAATAAATAAATGCAAGTTACAGATAAATTTATTCTGTAGGATATCCGGTGTTTTTGTTGCTATCATTATCAGAAGGCCCCCGAGGTGAAAGCATAAAGTTCAAATCAATTTTTGATCGAGACTTTTGATGTCCTTTGCTGGAACCTTCTTCATTCAGGGAGTCAAATGACACTTTACTTTCACGAGTATCACTATTAGCACCACTACTACCACTTGGAGGAATAAGGTATCTTGCTTGTTGGTGTTTGTGTGTAGGCGAATACGCTGTCACATTCAGAATAGTCGGTGGTGAAAGAGTCAGAAATCTATTTGGAGAAAACTGATTAGATGAATACTGTGGAGGTGAATAAGTCACCGTATTACTAACGGTGTTAATAGTATTGTTAGTTGGAAACACAAAGTTTTTCTGCATTGAATAACCATCAATTGATCCCTGTCTGGAGTGTTGAGATTGAGGCCTATGGCGGACAGGAGTATTTGGTGTTATTGTAGTAGATGGCAGAACAGGTCCTGCATTTACATGAACAAAATGTTGTGCGGGAGGTATCGAAATATGTTGTACATGTGCTTGTGGCTGTGCTGCTGGCTGTTTTTGAATAATTGATTCAGAGAGTCCTCTTCTATGATAATTTCTTCTCATGGGCGATCCTCTACTTGCCCATGATGATTGTTTTAGGATTGGAGCAGGAGGAATCATGAGGCTGTCGTTACCACTAGTTTCTTCACCACTAGGATTCAATATCGTATTATTTTGGCTATTATTGAACAATAGGGAACTATTTGCAATTATACTAGTGTTTGCTGATGTTGGAAAACTAGTATCATTTACATTAGAGATACTTGTATTTCCAGTTATAGTTGCACTAGAGATGCTTGTTTTTCTTTGCTTTCTTATAGATTCATCGTCAAATTCTGTCTTTCTAGTATTTTTTGAAGAAGAAGAAGAAGCAGGACCCAGCCAGTGATGAAATTGATACTGTACTGTTTGAGGCAAATTTACTTTAAACACTGAAGTTGTAGCTTTTCCAGCAGCAGAACCTAATGAATGTGATCCTTTGGTATGAGTGTAAGGTTTCAGCTTGGTTTTGCTTATTGTATTATTAGTTATAGTGTCAGTAGAAGCAATGTTATTACTTATAGAAGATATTTCCTGTTTCTTGGTGATCTCTGTTTGTCCTGCTGCTTTTTTGGAATGGTCGCGTAACTTCTGTGTGACTTCTGGAGTAGAAAATTGGGTAAGGTCACTAAACATCAGCACTATTGATTCTTTGGGTATATTGTATTTAATAGCTGAATCCAATATATTTAGAGTTTTTTCCAAATTTGCAAGCTTAAGCTGTTCCTGTTTTGTTTTCTGTTTCTCCGTTTGCAATTGGATTGCTGCGGCTAGTGTTGATTCTGAAAATTTCCAGTTCAAAATATCTTCCACTTTAAGAAAGTCTTCTTCCAGTTTATCAGTAACAGTTAGATCTGATTTAGCTGTAGATCCTGAAGAAGAGGAGGCAGTAGAGATAGTTTTAATCGTGGAAGACGTTGTTATATTTTCTTTTTTGCTGTCTGTACTGGAAACTGTTGGAGCTACATCTGGAGAGCTAATGGTTGCTTTTGATTTACCCTTTCTGGTTAGATCAAACATATTTTCAGCGCGAAGTTTGCAACTCAATACGAGTATAAAAGAAATAAAAGATTCTACTTTTAAATCCTTACTAAAATAATAATAATTAATTATTGAAAAAAAAATGTTAAAGGAAATGACAACACGCGGATAACAAAAAATGGGAATGGTAAATGCTATAAACAGAGACTCTGTAGATCTGATATATCTTATCCTTGTATTATGCAAGTCAGTGGTTTTCAAGGATCTTTATATTTGACATGTATTTAACAACACCTACTTATATGGCCATAAGTAAAAAGGTGGTGGATAACGATTCATATTATCCACCACTATAAATATTCTGTCTGTGCTTTTCCGTGTGCTACCTGTGCTTTATTTATAGTGTTGAAGCATATTCTATATGCGTTCCCCTTTCAGCAGCTACGACGTCTCTTTCGGGTAGCCTGCATCTATTTATATCTGTGTGTGTCCCCCAAAGAGTCAAGCAACCAAAAAAAAAAAATATCTGAAAATATTTATATAAGACACAATCAATTAAATAATAGGTCCTATTCAGCACATGCACCCTGGTCTCTTTGGGACTCTCGCCACTTGATTTGATAAATATGGTAAAAGTAAAGCGATATAATTAACAAATATTTTTATAAACAACACTTTTCGATAGCTAATTTGAGTATTCTAAAAATTAATTGGATTTTTGAGGAATAAAATAGAAATATAGAATACATTAGGAATATTGAAGAATCAAGAAGTAGTTTTAGAATAAAGACAAAGTAAACAATATATATAAGAAAAGTGAAGAAGATAAACAGGAGGATGAAAGATCTAACAATAGTGATAGTAAAAAATATAAAAATAAAAAAACGAATGTCATCTGTCATTTATCTTCAATACTGTAATCAACTTGGATTTCGTCAAACATCCGAATTCCAGGTTTCATTCTCAATCCTTTCAAGCCATCCATGCTCTCATATTTTAAGCTGTAAGTATATACTTCATTTTCGGAGTTATTTATTATTTTTGCTTTTCCGTTTACTCCTTTTTTGTGGATTATCTCTTGTTTTGAATTGGCTTCAATCTTACATTTCTCAAAAATGGCGTTGAACCAGAAAGAACAGTAGACTCCTCCAAGAAGAGCCAAATGATAACTACTATCAGTAATTTGAACGCATATATCTGCCCCTCTCGTACTCTTAATCCCTTCAAAATGATATAAATCCTTTTCCAATTCCATTGCACATTCGTACAAGCTATTCATCTTGTTGTTATTTACATATTCAAGTATTTTAATTCCAAAATTTTGGGCGTTTGAAAATCTACTTAAATATTTATTTTTCACAATCTTGATTTTTTTAATATTCACCCGACATTGATTAGTGATTATAATTTTTTTATCTTTAGAATCTAATTCAACTATTTGTTTTAAGTTGTTTTCAGTATTATTTCTTCTTTGTTTTAAATTGTTGTTCCAGATTTCCAAGTAATTTAAATATCTGCGTTGGCTCTGAATTGATACGCCATTTGCGCTATCTAATATCGTAAATCTCATTCTTTTTTCTGCATAATATTTGTTGGCTTTTTCAAAATTTAAATGGTATTTACACATCAAATAACCAACCACTGCAGTTCCTGATCTTCCTTTACCAGCTTTGCAATGTATAACTACAACATTCTGTGTATTTAGTTTCAAATAATCATCGATTGCACTGATGATATTTAATAATGTATTAAAACTTGGTGGCTGATGATCAGGAAATGGAAAATGTTTAATATTGCCAAATACTTGACAGTCATCATATTTGGATCTTTCTTGTTGTAAATTAAAAATCATCCATCTATTGCGATGCTTATCGTTCAAATATCGAATCAAATCATTAATAGTATTTTTATAAAAACTGTATGGGATACTTTGGGAATCAACAGGTTCTGAACATACGAGAATTCTGTCAGTGATAGAAGTAAGATCAAGTTGGTTATAAAGAGAAAATGGTTCAATGGAAGGTTGATGTGGTAAAGAATGTACAGTTTTAAGAATAGTGGAAAGTGTCATAATTCCTACAAGATTTAATTTTCTTTTCTAAATATAAATCTTTTATATATATGTAAGTATTTTTACTTTTTTATTATTTTTCTTTTGTTATATTCAAAAAATTTAGTATTCTGGTATTTTGAACAAAGCTGTGAAAAGCTTTCTAAAAGAGCGGTTTGAAACATGGAGAGAAGTATGACAATAATAAGTCACTATCTTTTGTTTCCTTTAATGTTTTGTAATATTTTTCTTTTTCTTCTTAATTTTTATTTATTTACTATTTTTTTTAATCTGTTCATAAAAAAATAGAAATTAGATTTTTTTTTTCAATTTAAAGTTTTCATTTTTTTTTTGTCTTTATTACTGTTCTTTTACAAACATTTTAATGATAGCTCAAAATACATTCCACAAATAAAATCAGAAAATTTGTTAAACATATATACTAAAAATTGAATTCACCTCTAAATTGTTCTAAGTCCATATTTGGAGATATTTTGCTCATCAAGTCTTTTCTCTCAAGTAAATAGAAAGATCTTCTCAAACTTTCAAGCATTCCACTGCTTTGACTGCTACTCAAATCAAACATTTTGCCATCTTCATAATCTCTACCTTGAGTTCCTTCCACCTTGTGCAAACTTAAACCTGCTAACAAATGTTCTGCAGCTTCCTTGTGACATCCTATATTCAAACATGATATAGCTAAATTGTATCTGGCTCTAACGAAACTAGGGCGAATTTGTAAAGCCTTTCTGTATGCAGAAATAGCTTCTTCTGATCTCCCAGAGTTTGCCAAAGAAGCACCAAGCCTGGACCAAAGAATTTCGTTATTCGGATCAATTTGCAAGGCTGCTCTGAAACAATCTATAGTCTTATCAAAATCTGTTTGAGAGAAATATAAAGCACCTAAGCTAATTTGAAAATCTGCATCTGCGTGAGCGGCTACGTCCTCATTTCTAACTAAATTCAAATATGTACTTATTACATCATCTGCTTCTTTAGCTGTGTAAAATTCGTTCATTTCATCTGTATTATGGACCTCAGTATTGTTGTTAGCATTAGATTTCGTCAAATTATTATAAAATTCCTTGGACATAGGATATTTAATAAATAACCATCTTTTCAAATTGTTAACTGCGGTACGCTCACTTCCCTCATTAATATAGGAAATTGCAGAATTCAAGAGTGATGTTAAGTTATTAGGATCAAGCTTCAATGCCTGTGTATATGCTTGTAAGCTAGCCATTTCTTTTTCATTTGCGGCTTGAACTTCCCCTAGTTTGATCCATGCATCCAAATGTTCAGGCTTTTGTTTCACAGCAGCTTCAAAAGCTAAAGCTACCTCACTTAATTTTGCACCACTTTCCAATAGTTGTAATCCAATTTCGTAAGCTGAATCCTGGTATTCTAAGAAAGGATTTTTTTCAGAGAAGGTGTAAGTATCGAATCTGTTCATATTATTATTTGAGAGCAACGCATCAAGCCCTGAATTAGAATTTGCAAATTCATTATGATTTGCTTCATTAACTTCCTTCCAAATTCTATCAAATTCTGCGTTGGTGGTATCACCAAGAATAGAATCTAAAGGCTCTTCTTCAGTTTTATCAACATTGACTTCTCTGTCTTCCTTTGATTGCTGTTGCTCTTTTTCAAGAGCAAGAGATTTTTCAATGGTTTGAAATTGCGCATCCCAGTTGACCTCCTGATGCTGTGATGATGATTGTGATTGTTGTTGCGGAAACAGATGTTGCATAGTTGCGCCACTATTTGCAAATCGGAGTGTATGCATGAATCTAGGCTGATACAGCATAGAATTAGGATGAGCAGCCACATTATTTATAGCCGAAAGTGATGAAGTCGAAGCATCATGGACTTGGAATTCACTTGACCAGTTACTAGCTCTTGCGTTCATATTTTGTTGATGCTGCTGTGATGACATGTTTTGAATTGGCGAAGCACTCAGACTTCTGAAATTGCCACTTGCGCTAGTATTTGTACGAGCCAATACAGGAGAGCTCAGGGCTGGCGACATATTCATTAGTTCATGATTAATTGGACTCATGTCGAAGGAATTCATTTGCGGTGCCTGATTGGTCAACATCGCATTTGTTTGGTTAAAGAATTGATTCATCTGAGAAGTATCAGTCCGACTCATTTGTTTATTGTTGACCATAGCACTTCCCATAGCAGAAGTTGAGGAAGCCCCATACTGATTATGAAGAGATGTGTCTTTAGATACTCCATGACTGGATAATTGCGAAAGAGGATTCTTAGACGTAGAGCATTGTGATCCAGTGAAAAGTGACATGTTGAAAATATTAGCTTTGCAATCTTGCCAACAATAATTATTAACGATCTATATAATATGTATACGTAAAATTTTTGAAAAGACCCACTATGGTTGTTATAAAGTTAACTCCAGTTTAATATAGGGAAATAAAAATAAAGGATATCATCTGTATATATGTATGCTAATGAAGAATGTATTGGTATATATATATGGAGCTCTTTCCATCTATCTTTACCAAAGTCTCGGAGAAAGAGTGCTCCGGGTCGGTTTGCCGATGAAAAATTGAAAAAATCCTCATATCGAAAGAAAAATTGTATAAAAATCAGTCATATTCGAAGTTCGATTTTATCGCATGCGAGTAACTTTTAACTTGGGAATATGACACGGTTCGAAGCACTGTATTTTTTTTCTTACTCCACATTTAATTTTTTTTTCTTTTTCTTTCATGATTATTAATAATATTGTTGGTTTTTCTGGCTCTGTATGCTGCGATATATATATATATATATATATAACCTTGATAACAGCAGCCTATACATCCACAGATTAAATAAAAATAACCCTTAGCAGCAACAATTTTTTTTTTTTTTTGATTAATTATTTCTTTAGTTAAGTGCAGTAAGTATTCAAATTGAAATATTAAAACTTATTGTCAGGAAAAGCAAAAAAAAAAAAAAAAAGATAACAAAGGCGAAAGCGGTTAACCATTTCAGAATTCCTATCAGCGACAACAAGTTCCAAACACAAAGAAAAAGAAATGTCAAGTTTTAAAAGATTGGTTAGATTTGTTTCTGAAGACGCGAAAATCTATTTTGGTGATGCTATTGTTTCTTCGAACCAAAGCAACGTTGATCTAAGATTTGCTAAAGAGGCCAATGTGATTCTTGGTGACGTTTTTACTGGTAAATATATAGTTACTAATATTGTGAAGCCTATCAAGAAGTTACTCAGTCCTGTACCAATCGAGAATTTGCAATCTGTTAGATGCATCGGAATGAATTATGCCAAGCATGCGGCAGAATTAAAAGTAGCAAATCCTAAATATCCTGTAATCTTTTATAAGCCGAAGACTGCTATTACAGATCCAGAAAGTGAAATCATAGTTCCAGAATTTGCCCAAATTGAAGGACACGACATGGAAAAAGGTAAAATTGCTCCAGCACAGATTGACTATGAAACTGAATTGGTTATTGTCATTGGTAAGTCGGGGAAAGATATTCCCGCAAACAAAGTTTATGAATACGTGTTAGGATACACAGTAGGAAATGATGTATCTCAAAGAACTTGGCAATCTGTCAGAGGCGGATCTCAATTTTCTACAGGTAAGATGTTTGACAGTTGGGCACCAATTGGACCAGCTATTGTTACTCCTAGCATCATTAAAGATCCAAACAATTTGAAGCTTCAGTCTTTTGTTAATGGTGAACTCAGACAGGATTCGGACACTTCAGATATGATCTTTAATGTTGCTGATTTAGTAAGCTTTGTGTCTCAAGGAACCACTTTGTTACCTGGTGATTTAATTTTTACAGGTACTCCAAGTGGTGTAGCTGCGGGAATGCCAAAGGGACATAGAAAATGGTTGAAGGATTCGGATAACTGTGTATGCAAGATTGAAGCAATCGGTAGTATTGAGAATCGTGTTGTTTTTGAGAAAACGAGACTCAAATCAAAGTTGTAAGCAAATTGCACATAAAGCAAACTTGTCGGCAAATTGCACTTGAATCATCAGATAATATATAATAAAACAGAAAATGTACGTTATCTTTAATATTACTTAAACTAACTGTATTTGTATGACTGTTTATGCAGAATATCGGCTTCTTTTAAAAGTAGCTATATTATAAGTATGAATTAGTGTTTGATTAGTATGAACATGGATTTTGTGCATTACAAGATTCATTCATTGCACAAAAACATATTTTCTAGATAAAGAATTATCTAGAAAATTAGTCTATTATAAACGCGTACTAAGTTGTTCTCACATGTATACAGAGATATATATGATAGATAAACTACACATGTAAAATTTCTTTTTGTTAATGTGTCTCAGTCATTAGGTGAAATTTGAAAGTTGTAGGACGACTTACAACTAATATCATATTCATATTTCCATCTCACAGTATTGAAAACAAAGTTGAAGGACGTTGTTACTAAGTGGATTATCCATACAAATCGTGATTGCATTTGTGTTTGTGGGGACATGAGGAGCAAGTTACATAATCAGCTATTTAACAACATCAACCACAATGCATGCACTAAGCTGCCTCAATACTTGAATGCTCAGCTTAGCTACTAAGCTAAACTTTTGACTGTCCGTCTTTTGAAATATTTACCAACCGATTGGCTTCTTCGGTGGCTCAGAATAATGTATTTCTTTCGTAACTATTAGAGGACGAAACAGTCATCATCAGACCTGGTGCAGAGTAGCTCGTCCCTTACTGCCTGCACGCTTTTAAACGATCTTGACGAACTTCGCAAAATTTCTTTACCTTGATGTCTCCTAGGAGAAAAAGACAACGCAAGGATGACAACAATTGTTTTTGAACGCTTAGTGACACAAAATATTAAAATTGCTGCAGCACAAACCTAAATGTCCCGCGCGCTCTAATTATCAGCAGATGATTTTTAGGGAAGCAGAAAAATAGGTGGGGAAATCAGGCAAAAACAGAAAGTAAAACCTTAGGAAAAAAAAATATTTATATTGTGGTCACATTTCATTCCCAATCATCCATTCAATCAATTTGAAACCAAAACTATTTAAGTTTCTTTCCAAAAATAAATATTAGTATCATCATTATCTGACCAAACATTCTTTTATTTAGCTTAGGAATTCCTTGATTTTGTTCTGTTTGGTTTTCATTTTTGTTTTTAATATATATTTTTTAGTTTGTTTTATCAGCTTTTTTTCTGTTGATTATAGCTATCTGACATCGGCAAAAGTCTTTCGTTTTTAATTAACCCTATGAATCTTTGCTCTATTAACGACAAAAAAAGACAATTTGACAAAATATAGGAAGAAAGTGAAGATAATAGAAAAAGAAGAAGAAAATAAAATATATAAAGAAAAACAAGAAACAACACAGAAAGAAAATAAAAGACAAAAAAACAAAAAAAACATATTTACAAAAATTCATTTATAATGCCGCGTGATATTAAAGAACATTTGTTATTTGAGGTGGCTACAGAGGTAGCAAACCGTGTAGGGGGTATATATTCGGTGTTAAAGTCAAAGGCACCGATAACTGTTGCTGAATACCGTCACAGATATTGTCTCATTGGACCGATCAACTACAAATCGGCTTCAACAGAAGTTGAGGAATTGCCTGTGAAAGATCCAAAAATTAAGGACACTTTGGATGCTATGTCAAGTAAGGGTATCCGTTGGTTATATGGACGATGGTTGATTGAAGGTGCTCCTCGTGTTTTACTTTTTGACTTAGATTCTGCAAGAGGATTTTTGGATGAATGGAAAAAAGATCTTTGGCAACTTGCCGGAATCCCAACCCCACCTAGCGATACGGAGACAAATGATGCTATTTTACTAGGTTATTTAGTGGCCTGGTTCCTTGGTGAATTGGTCTTTCGTGACCGCGACCGTGCCATTATTGCACATGCCCATGAATGGCTTGCAGGTGTTTGCTTGCCACTATGTAGAAAGAGACGTTTGGATGTTACCACTATTTTTACTACTCATGCGACTTTATTAGGCCGTTATTTGTGTGCCGGCAATGTCGATTTTTATAATAACTTGAGCAATTTTGATGTCGATTCAGAAGCAGGTAAGAGAGGAATTTATCATCGATATTGCGTGGAACGTGCGGCTGCTCATTCTGCAGATGTATTTACCACGGTATCTCATATCACTGCTTTTGAGGCTGAAAATTTATTGAAAAGAAAACCGGATGGTGTCTTGCCAAACGGGTTAAATGTTATTAAATTTCAAGCGGTTCACGAATTTCAAAATTTACATGCAATTCAAAAAGAGAAAATCAACGATTTTATTAGAGGACATTTTTATGGAAGATATGATTTTGATTTAGATAAAACATTGTATTTTTTCATTGCTGGAAGATATGAGTACCGTAATAAAGGTGCAGATGTTTTTATTGAAGCTTTGGCAAGATTAAATCATAAACTAAAGGAAGCCGGATCAGATATTACAGTTGTTGCTTTTGTTATTATGCCAGCTCTGACTAAATCGTATACCCAAGAAACTTTGAAAGGTCAAGCTGTTGTGAAAGCGTTGGAGAATTCTGTACTGGAAATTTCAAAAAATATTGAAAAGAGATTGTTAGACCATTGTGCAAGATATCAACAACATGGTGAAGAGGTTCCTCAGTTAGATGAGTTAATTCATCCTGCAGATAAAGTTTTATTGAAACGTAGAGTATACGCTTTGAAACGTGATTCTCTTCCACCTATTGTTACTCATAACATGAATGATGATGCTAATGATCCAATTTTGAATCAAATCCGTCGTGTTAAATTATTTAACGCACCAGAAGATAGGGTGAAGATTATATTCCATCCTGAATTCCTTAATTCTAATAATCCAATTTTGTCGTTGGATTACGATGAATTTGTCCGTGGTTGCCATTTGGGTGTTTTCCCTTCGTATTATGAGCCGTGGGGTTACACGCCTGCAGAATGTACTGTTATGGGTGTTCCTTCCATTACGACTAATCTATCTGGATTTGGTGGATACATGGAAGATCTCATTGAAAACTCACCAGATTACGGAATTTACATTGTTGATAGAAGAATGAAGTCTGTAGATGAGTCGATTAATCAGTTAACGGATTACATGTTTGATTTTTCACAAAAATCCAGACGTCAAAGAATCAATCAAAGAAACCGCACTGAGAGATTAAGTGAACTTTTAGACTGGAAACGTATGGGATTGGAATATATCAAAGCTAGGCAATTAGCATTGAAACGTGCATACCCTGATCAGTTCAAGGGAGGTAATAATCCATTCGCTGATAGCTCTATTAAACTTACTAGACCTTTATCCGCTCCAGGATCACCAAGGGATAGAAAATTGTTGATGACTCCAGGAGATTTGGGTAGTTTGCAAGAAAGCAAAGAAGTTTTGGGTACTGATGATTATGTTGGGTTCAGATTGAGTACTGGTAGTGACGAAGATGATGATAGTGAAGAAGAATATGAAAGATATCCTATTGCTTTGAAAGGAGAGAAACAATGATTAAACTTATGGATACGCTAAACTCATATAGATGGGCCTTTTTTTATTGAAGGATCTCTTGATCCTTATAGTTACGCCTTTTTTTAGTGAGCTTGAAATAGAAAGAATGGAATATACATTTCATGTTTATTATTATTATTTTAAATAGTAAGATAAATGTAGCTTTTATTTTATTTGTCTTGGAACACTTTCATGATATTTGCTATTATCTATAAAGTTATTTTTTTGTTTATAGTGTTTTTACAGTATCTTGTTTCCGTGAATAACCAAAATCAGAAGATTCATGTTGGATGAAAAAAATTTGTATTGTGGAGACAAAGATGATTGCTGGGATTACCAATCCGAAAATTTGTTACGCTTATGCTAACAAAAATGATGGAAGAAAATTAGAAAAAAGGAAGCAAAAGAAACTAAAAAAAAAAGGGAATCAAACTAACAATACATCTGTATTCCGACGTATTTATATACCAGTTCTATACAAAATTGTCGGAAAATATTAATTAGTTATCCCTCAAATTTCAGCTTCTCTATTTTTATGTTTGTAGTATAAGGTGAAAGTTAAAAAAACTAAAGCGGAAATGAAGATGTATGTTTTTTTGTTTTTTCTTTGATCTATGATTTTGGTTCTGTTGAGTTTTTGCGGGGTGCAGGAATGCCGAGGCAAGGTACAGTAGTAGAACCCTTTACTATCATTGCTTTTTTGTTTGCGGCCCTTTTTACTCAATAAGGACCTTTTCTTCTTTCTTCTCTTTTTATGCTGAGATTAATAGGTGAATTAAACAAGTTGCATTGCATACGGATAGACGGATCCCTCTGTTTTTTTTTTTTTGCTTCTTCGTCATGCACCGTTAGCATTTCTGTTTATTATTCTTTGTATATGTTTCGAAAGTTACCGTTTTGCAAGCTTGTTCAAGAAGAAAATAAAACATTCTGGGATCATGCGTAATATTTGAGACTTTGCTGCAACTCCAAGGTTGACATGATACACAATCAATACAATCAGTACTGATTTTGATCAAAGAACAAATTTTTTTTTTTTTGCATTTAATTTCTCCACTTTTCCGTCAGTTTACTAACACAATGTATACTAAATAAGCTTCAAAATAATTATTTACTTATATGACAGGCTAATTTTTTATTTTATATGCCTAATTATTATTCTGGACTATATATTAATAACAAAGAAAAAATATTTTACTTTAAAGCTTGTACCAAAATTATCATTAACAATTGAAATTCCATTCTATGCTATCTCCGCAAATTATTATATCTTTTCCTAATGTTCACGTTAGATCAATTTCAAATCTAAAATATTATTTTTAGTTATTTTTTGTAGCTTATATCCGTTTTAAATAACCTATTGTTCAATTTTATGTTGTTTTCTCTTCCTTTCGTAGACTTGTCCGATTTTTTTTTCCAATTTACCATGTTCTGCTGAGCACACATTTCTATGACATATGTCTTACGGTTTTGCAACAGCTTGAATTTCCTCTTTTTGTGACTCCTTACTGTGTCACCAAAACAGGAAAAACGGTTCATATCTCACGTAGTCATGTATAGTTTTTATCCATATTTCCCAACGGTATAGATAAAAAATTTCCCTTAGTATTTTACGTTGTAACGACTATTATTAGTTCTCACTCCAATTGTTTTTTGTTTTAGTTTTTCATTAAATTGCTTATTGTGCCGACTATTATTAAGAATATTTTTATCGTGTCTTCTTTTTTATCATGACTACTATATGGATGTTTTTATCCTTACTATATGACTATTTTTTTTTTCTTTCTTTCATTTCCATTATCTTGGTACTATCTGTTTTGCCCCACATACCCCACAAAAATCATGCATATCTTGAATTCCGACACTTTTCTTTTGCTATGTACACTTGCATCTATCTTTGTTTGATTTACAGATGTTATCTATCCCTAAATCTCTAGGAGCGAATGAAAACTACACTTGGTAGATCGAATAATAAAAATTATTCAAAATTTGAAGTATAAATTAAAGATAAAATCTTTTGTTTTTATTATTTGTTTTTGTGATTTATAAATTCTTTTAGTAGAAGTCTTCCACTAATTAAAAAATACAAAACAAAAATGTCGGTGATTGAAGAAATTTTTAAGCCTGAAGTAGAAAATTTTGATACTGTATCTAGTATCGAAAAAAATGAGTTTCAAACTGCTACTAGGCAGCCAACTCATGCAACTAATACACCGCTGGAAATCGCCCAGTATCAAGAAGAGGGACTCGAGTATTCTAATCAAGAAGTCAAATCTATGGTTCGCAAACTTGATTTAATTATTATTCTGCTCATTGGTATATGCTATATTTTTTTTTACATTGATAAAACTACTCTTTCTTATGCTGCTATTTTTGGTCTTAAAGATGACTTGAAACTTCATGGAACTCAATACAATTGGTTATCTGCTGTTTTCTATTGTGGTTACCTTTGTTTTGCATTTGTTAACAACTATTTCTTAATTAAGCTTCCTATAGGCCGTTTCCTCGGGTTTAATATTTTCATGTGGGGTGTCCTTCTTATGTTTCAAGCAGCTTGCAATTCCTTTGCCGGACTCATGGTAGTCAGATTTTTTGGTGGTGCTTTTGAATCAGTTGCCGATCCTGCTTATATGTTGATCACTTCAATGTTTTACACAAAACGTGAACAACCTCTTAGAATTGGTGCTTGGTACTGTTTTAATGGTGTAGGTATTGCATTTGGTGGTCTTTTAGGTTATGCAATCGGTAATATACCTTCTAATAAATTGCCATCCTGGAAATATGAATTTCTTATCATTGGTGCTATTTGTACTATTTGGGGAGTTGCTATCTTTTTTTTAATGCCTAATTCTCCAATTACTACAAAATATTTGAGTACCCGTCAAAAGAAAATCCTAATTCATAGACTAAAAGACAATCAGACTGGTCTTCAAACAAAAGTTTTTAAACCTTATCAAGTCAAAGAAGCTTTTCTTGACCCTAAGATGTGGTGTCTTTTCTTCTCTTGCTTTTTCTCTAACATTCCAAATGGTGTGGTTAGTAACTTTGGTACTTTGATTATTCAAGGACTTGGCTTCAATAAACTTGTTACAACAACTTTACAGATCCCTTATGGTGCCTTTATTGTTCTTTGTATTTTAAGTTGCGTTTGGCTTAATGATTTCTTTATTATCAAACTTAAAAAGAACCTTCGTTGTGTTTTCATAGTACTTTATATTATTCCAAACATTGTTGGTGGCTTTGGATTAAGATACATTCCACTTGAAGGCCATAGAGTAGGTAAACTCATTTGTTATTATCTTACTGGTTCTTACAATGCTTCGTTTGTTCTTCTTTTATCATTGAGTACGGCTAACATCGCTGGTCATACAAAAAGAATTGTTTTTAACGCCTCTATTTTCCTTGGATATTGTATAGGTAATATTGCAGGTCCATTTATGGCAAAAAGTAATCAAGCTAACGAAGGATATCCATTTGCATCCAGTGCTATGTTTTTCTCTAATTTTATGCAATGTGCCTGTATTATCTTGTTTGGAATTTACTGTCGTTGGGAGAACCATAAAAGAGATAAAGAACAAGGTATCTTGAATGTTGAAGATGGAAGAAAAAAATTAGAAGTCCATGGTTATGATGACTTGACCGATATGGAAAATAGATCATTTAGATATGTTTACTAAATTTTGTTTATGTCACTCTTTTTTTTTTATATATATTTTGTTGAAAACAGTTTGATCTAATTACTGTTCTTTTATCATTATTATTTATCTTTTACCATACTATTTATTTCATTATCTATTTACATGTGTAATATAATATATATATATATATATATTTATATGATTTTTCTGTCTTTTTTTTTATCATGTGGAACTAAGTTCTTTTTCAATTTATAACCTAATAATATTGAAGACCATATGATTGATTTCGGAATAAAAATATTATTGGTAAAAATTCTCGGTTAAGCAAATCTTCAATAACAACTAATGAAAATATCTACAATAGATCAAAAGATGAATTTTTGTTATTTCCCTTTTTTTCTAGAGAAAATCTTCTACAATTTTTTTCCAAAATTTTTCAAACTTTAAACGTTTTTCTTAGGATTGATTTATTTTTAATAATTATAGGGTTATAATAATTACTATAAACCAAAGAACTATATACAAATCAATTATATACATTATATAAAAAGAGCATCTAAAAATGACTCGTTACCCTTTATTATTATCACTACCTTTATTACTATTATTATTATTATTTTGTTCATAAAGTGCTAAAAATTGACACTGTCTTTGAGATTAGCGGTTTTAATTAGAGAAAATCAACGGCCTTTCTTCTGTAAGCGTTACAGTCTCTTAACCATTGTTTATAATCTTTTAAACTGAATATTTTTTCACCATAAAAATCTGGTACAGGATTGGAAAATGATTGTCTGGAGGCGTCTACTCTGTTCTTGATGATGTGCTTTAAAAAAACAGAATTTTTCAATTCATAGATAGACAAGTATTTCTTATTGGCTAATTTGAAGACTCTAGATCCAATAGAAGGACCAGCCAAATATCCAAGACCACCAGTAGCGGCTAATGTAACTGCAGTCACCAATATTGGGTCAAAACCAAAAATTGTAAGAGTGGTAGGATCCATCTCAATTTGAGAAATATAATATAATCCCATACCAGCACCAATAGCAGTAGTAAATACTGAACTGAACAAATTATAACGACGTTCGACCTTTCTCAAATTAAGAAACTGGTTCCATGTTAAATTTTTGGAGGCAGCAAAGCTATTGGAAGAAGCAGCTGTGCTATTGAATCTTATTCCTATAATTGATCTTCTAAGGATACTAGAAATAGAAGGTTTAAAGGCAAACATTATTTATTCTTTAATTATAATTTCAATCACGATTATCTATTCGACTAATGTTTTATTTCTTTTTTAAAAAAAGATAATATGTTAATCAAGAAGGATAAAAAATATTTTAAGTATATTATTATTCACGATAAAGTCAATATTGCAAGTTAGAAGCAAAATTTAAAATATGTAAATAAAATAGGAAATTTATCAATGAGAAAAGTTTTTTTTTTTTTTTTTTACTGTGGTTATTGAAATGAGAAAATAATTTGAATGCTAAATAAGAAAAAGCTTGAAATTTCACAGAAACAAAAAAAAAAAACTTCCGTCATGCCGTACAAAATTAATTATTAAGTGAAAATCACTGGAAATTTCATAATGACTAGTTGAATTACGTCAAGAAGAAAATAACTTAAAGAGGTTCTATAATTGAAATTTATAAACAAATGAGTGAACAGTTACAAAAAGATATAAGGAATAACACAAATAGCAGAAATAAGAATGAATGAAATTAATGAATAGTTGAGGCAAAAAAAAAAAAAAACATAAATGGAAAAATAAATAATATAATCAAGAATCAAATGAAACAAATTGAATTTAGAATTTTTTTTGAAAAAAAAAGAAAACATGAG
Organism: Saccharomycopsis javanensis; assembly: GCA_031125485.1. Classification (NCBI taxonomy): domain Eukaryota; kingdom Fungi; phylum Ascomycota; class Saccharomycetes; order Ascoideales; family Saccharomycopsidaceae; genus Saccharomycopsis; species Saccharomycopsis javanensis. The sequence goes on from JASTUL010000011.1 coordinate 244,854, forward strand.
ACATAAGCAGGCTATTCTCATAGAATGAATAAAGAAATACTACCTACCAAAACGGAACTCCATACCAAAATGGCAATGTTTTTCAATCTGGAGTTCATTTCATTTAAAATAAGTTGTTTGGAGGCAGAGTTGAAAAAAAATGGAATTGAACCATTTGTCATGGACCAGGTACCTGATGAGAAAAGATCATCAGAATAGGTAAATTTCTGGTGAAGTGTGGTACTTGGGTTGACATTGGTCTTATCATTATTATTATCATTAGTATTATTATTATCGTTATCATTATTATTATTATTATTATTATTATTATTTTTGTTGTCGTTGTTGTTGTTGTTATCGCTATTATTATTATTGTTATTGTTGTTACTATCACTATTATTATTGTTATTATTATTGCTGTTACTATCACTATTATTATTGTTATTATTGTTATTATTATTATTGCCGTTGTTATCACTATTATTATTGTTATTATTATTATTATTATTATTGCCGTTGTTATCACTATTATTATTGCCGTTGTTATCACTATTATTATTGTTATTATTGTTATTATTGTTATTATTATTATTGCCGTTGTTATCACTATTATTGTTTGCATCATTATTATCATTATTGCTCAGTAAATTATCGCTATTCAATGAATTCCTGTAATTATTACCATTAGTAGCTGACTTGACGCCATTAGATGAAGCATTGTCGACAAAATGTGTAGCATCATTGCTAGCTGACTTCAGTTGAAATGAAGTAGGTGCAAGAGTTATCGACAGATATAACAGACCATCACCACCACCAGGCATAGTGGAGTTACTATATTCTGAATATTTGGAAGTAGTCGGGGTTACACGAGAACTAGACGAGGACTGAGGAACAACAGGTGATGTAGTGATATTAGTTGTAGGAACAACAGGTGATGTAGTGATATTAGTTGTAGGAACAACAGGTGATGGAACAACAGGTGATGTAGTGATATTAGTTGTAGGAACAACAGGTGATGTAGTGATATTAGTTGTAGGAACAACAGGTGATGTAGTGATATTAGTTGTAGGAACAACAGGTGGTGTAGTGATATTAGTTGTAGGAACAACAGGTGGTGTAGTGATATTAGTGGTAGGAACAACAGGTGATGTAGTGATATTAGTTGCAGGAATAACATGTGATGTAGTGATATTAGCCAGTATGGTCGAGGATGTAATATTTGTGGTAGACAGACTAGACGATGTGATACTTATGGAACTGGATACCATTGATGTTGCAGTCTGCAGCGGAAAAAACATGCCAATATCACCATTCTGATTTAACAGAGTAAATTGCCAATTTGTTAAATTTTCTAAACTATATACGTTTTCAAACAGCAAACTAGTTAGAGCACCGTTATCTGGTTCCAGTAAAGTTATTGTCCAAATAATAGTTGTCTCTCTCCCATCAAAAGCTTTCATATTTTTCTCATTAATAGCAGTAATAATACCTGGATAGAAGAGATCTGTTGATTCATTTTCGTAATACAAACCAAAATCGAATCCTGTTATTTGATTCTGAGGGACAAGCAATGTAATATCTTTCTCCGGTGAAATTTCATTTATTATGGAAGTTTTGAAAAAATCTCTCATCTCAATAGTTATTAAACTATGAATTTCAGATGACATCTGTTTGGCGAGATTTGTATTAAATTGTGGATCATTATGAGTCGTGGATGTATACCCAGTGCTACTAGAAGAAGTATAATCGGATGTTGACACGGGTGCTGATAGGGATGTTGATGTAGATGTTGACGTGGGTGTTGATAGAGATGTTGACACGGGTGCTGATAGAGATGTTGACGTGGGTGTTGATAGAGATGTTGACATAGGTGTTGATGGAGATGTTGACATAGATGTGGAAGTAGAGATAGGTGGAATTATGGACTCAGTGGTGCTTGTAATACTGCCAATACCATTACCACCATTGTATATAGTACCATTATTGATGGCTAGACCATAATTTATTTGATTATTTGCTCCGGTAACTGATGTGTATTCGAACAATCGGTAATCCGGCATGGTCTCTACCATACTAAAATCGATATCAATTCCTAGAAGAGGTAAATCGATTGAATATTCTATAGTGGTAGTTTGACCATGAAACGCGGACGTCAACTGCTGACCTACTAGGTTGTTCAAAAGACCGGGTAAACTGATAGTTGCATACGTTATTTGAGGAAAAAAGTCATTAGTAAGATATATGTCATATCCGGTGAGAAACATGTTAGGCATGAGAAGGGTAAGTGTTGTATAATGATTCTGAGGATCGGTGTAATAAGACGTTGAGAATAGGTTATCCAAAAGCTCAGTTTCCACCATCAGCTTAATCATATCTCCAAGTAAGTCGGCCAGAGCCTTTGAAATGAGAAGACAAAGGACAAATGTTAGACGTGTTAAGACAAACATAAGAATTCTATAGCTGGAGTAAGTTTTTTTTATAGAGGTAGATTCTTAAGAAGAACACTAGGAAGAGGAAGTAACATAAAGGGTAAGTAAAGTAGTTAGCTGAATAATAAATATGGCAATAACGAACCGAAGAAACAAAAGAGAAAACAAAAAAAAACAAAAAACAAAAAACCCTCCAAGGATCCAATATTTCTTAGCAAAAATAAGCCGAACCAAATAGGTTGCAATTAGACTGTATCGATCAATACGATATAGAGAATACTAAACAAAATTTGGTTCAAAATAAACATAAATAAAATAAACCAAGACAATACTTAAGTCAGCAATAAAACATCATAAAATAAATTTAGAAAATAATTAAAAAAAAAAAAAAAGGAAATTAATGGATATTTAGATGCACTTGGATACATTTGATATCCTCAATTTCAATCTTGCTTTTTACTGTTATTTAAGCATACATAACCCTCATCACTTGCAAGCTGAAAGAAGGTATAATATACCTGGATAACTTTAAATACTATAAAATTTTTCTTGTTAAGACTAAATCTATTATTGTTACCAATAGACAATATGCAACTTTTGCGCGTCCGTGATTTTCTTGTCAATCGTTATTTTTTTTTTTTTTTTTTTCCAAAAAAAAATTTCTTTTTTTCTGTTCTGTATTTGACTGCCTGGGAATATCTTGGATTAAGCTCTAAAAAGGTTTTTTGAACCATACAATTTTCACTGGTGATTGCCGTTTACAGAAAAACGGTGAAAAAATGTTAACATTGATAAACATATTGTAGCGTTAGAGCGCATTACAATACACATGTATACTTATAAATACATGGTTATGTAAGCCCCTTTACCTAAAGTAGAGCGCATGGGAGTTACAGAAAATTGCATAATAATGAATAAAGCACAAGATGGATATAGAGAAGTATTTTTGTGACAAGGTCTCCAGAAGCTTTCAGATTTTGTCTTCCGCAAGAAGATCTTATTTCTGGATATGTGAAATTTGGTAAACGCCTGTCTTCTACTATTATTATTGTTACTTGGTTTTGCAATTTTCGTCTTTTTATTAATATTATTTATTTGTGTCAGTAATTATCCATTAATGATTGAGAAATCTCAGAAGTATCCATGTGCTTTTTCCTTTTTTTTTAGGTAACTTTATATTTTATTACATTCATGCTAGCGTTAATTTATCAATTTCTCCATTTTATCAACAAAAAAAACCGAATTTACAAATTACTTTATTTGTTATTTTGCTGCACAGTTTTATGTCACTGACGTTTTTAAATTTGATTCAATCATATGGAAGTCAGTTTTTTTTCAAGATTGGTTACTACAAACGTGCCACAGAAAAAAAAGAACAATATGCATGAAGATCATGAATATGCCGCTGGACTCAAACATCAATTTATTTTTGTTTTATAGTGCATTTTTATCGTTATTTTTGGATTGTTATTATTATGGTTATTTTTGGATTGTAATTATTATGGTTATTGTTATTTTATTGCTTTTTTTCATTGTTATAATTCCCTCTTTCTTTTTCTTATTGTTATTTCATCTCTTTTCATTAAGCCTGATTAGAAGAGTTTTGTAATTCTTTGATTCATTAATCAATATAATTCATCTTCAAAAAGGCGATTATTTGGATATTAAATATTCATCAATTGTTGTTTGATGCATTACTTTAAGGAGGTTCTACTTGTTTCCAGTACGTGCATATATCAAGACAACACCTCAAAAACAATCCTCTCATTTATGTGATGTAATGCAATAATAAGATTAATTATTGATCTTTTTTTTTTCGAACTCAATGAATTCACTAGTTAGAAAAAGGCAAAAATCGCTTCAGTAGTTTAGCACCATTTGTCAAGACCACATATGTTGTCAAAGTTCGATTAAATGACAAGTATAGAAAAGATTTTTTGAAATATTTTTGTCTTATTGAAATATCTGCAATTCTTTCATTAATAAAGTGTATGGGATTCTGTCATTAACAAAGCGCCTTCAATTAACAAAGTGTCTTCAATTCTGGCAAAAAAAAAAACAAAGTGTCTTCAATTCTGGCAAAAAAAAAACAAAGTGTCTTCCATTCTGACATTAAAAAGTGTCTGCAATTCTGTCCATATTAGATACCTATGAACAATCGATTGAAATTTGCGCCATATTTTCTACGTCAATCTTCATTGTTTTTATCTTATGTACATCTTCTGATACAACCTTGCTTGTAAAAACACGATTTCGCCTCCAATGCTTGCTTTTTGAGACATATCACTCATATCAATAAAATTTCACATCTTTGTTCCAATGAACTAACTTTTGACTGACCTTCAAGATAATTTACTATTTTTGCAAAGACTTTAATTTTGATAGAATTTAGTATTCAGCTGAAAAATATTTATTCTACAGGATACACATCTATTTTTCGCACATATTGCTGCCAAGTTCAAGAATTATATTGATCTTTAGAGTACATTTTAGTAATAACTTAAGAAGTAATCCTAGTCAGATAATAAGCAATTGTTTCGGAGCGAATAATAATATTCAGAAAGTCAAAGTTAGTATTACTGATTATCCCGTGAAGTTCCGTTTTTCATTTACCCCGGCAAAGGCCGTTTATCTGATGAGCATCCACTGGCTCCATCCTGCAGCCCTATGGACAGCTAAAATAAATGAAAAAAAAATAGAAAACCAGCCTAGATCGCTGTTGAGTCACTAATCTGCGTGTGAATCATCTTGAGTCATCGTAGTCAACTCAACAATTCCCACCAAAATTTCTCCGAGTCGCTGGGTTTTGCGCAGAAATCAGCGCAGAGTTTTACTCACAATGCTTGCAGACGCAATGTCATTGGTTGGTAGCCCCTGTATCATACAAAAAATTAGTGTTATTAATGTTTTTTTTTTTTTTTTTCTTTTTTTTTTCCGGTATTACTGATAATTACTTTTTTTTTCATCCATTGGTCATTTTGGTCTAGCATATTCAACGATTTAGTAAACACTAGTATCTCAGATTACCAAAGAATATATATATATATAAGAACCGTTTGTGCATTTCAACTTAAACTCTTGTACTTCTTTTAGAATATTTTGTTTATTTCTTTCGCTTTTTTTTTATTTTTTTTTTTTTTTTACATGTCTTTCAAAGCATCTTCTCTCAAACATTTTAAGAGTCAACTTAAAAGACACTTTTCCTCTAACAGTGCTAGCTCTACCGCCACAACTACTCAAGAAATGTCTCCTGCTAATCAACGTTTATCACAAATTTCCAGTATCTTATCTAATTCTTCCAAGTCTTCCTCATTGGCTACTCCGGTAAAGCCATACAAGGTTTGCGTAATTGGATCTGGAAATTGGGGTACTACTATTGCCAAGGTAGTTGCTGAATCTTGCGCTGAAAATCCAACTATTTTCAACAAGAATGTCCATATGTGGGTATTCCAAGAGAAAATAAATGGTGAAAATCTCACGGATATCATTAATACTAAACATGAAAATGTCAAGTATTTACCAGATATCAGACTTCCTAATAATGTTATCGCTGAACCTGATATCGTTAAAACCGTTGAAGGTGCAGATCTTATTATTTTCAATATTCCTCATCAATTTTTGAAAAATGTTTGCAAGCAACTTGCTGGTCATGTTCCAGCAACAACAAGAGCAGTTTCATGTCTTAAAGGTTTGGATGTCACTCCGCACGGTTGTAGATTACTTAGCAGCTATATCACCGATACTTTAGGAATTTACTGTGGTGCTTTGTCCGGCGCCAATTTGGCTCCAGAAGTTGCCAAAGAAAAATGGTCAGAAACAACCGTTGCTTATAATCTTCCAAGCGATTTCCGCGGTCCGGGAAAAGATATTGATAAATTCGTATTGAAAAGACTTTTCCACAGAAGTTATTTTCATGTTCGTGTCATCAGTGATGTTGCTGGTGTGTCCTTAGCTGGTGCTTTAAAAAATGTGGTTGCTATGGCTGCTGGTTTTGCTGAAGGTATGGGCTGGGGTGATAATGCCAAATCTGCAATTATGCGTGTTGGTCTTACAGAAATTGTAAAATTTGCCGAGAAATACTTCCCAGGAAACAATGATCCAAATACTTTCTATCAAGAGTCTGCTGGTGTTGCTGATTTGATTACCACTTGTTCTGGTGGTAGAAATGTCAGAGTTGGAAAATATATGGCTGAAACAGGTGCTTCAGCTGTCGAAGCAGAAAAGAAATTATTAAATGGTCAAAGTAGTCAAGGTATTGTTACTACAAAGGAAGTCCATGAATTATTAGCGAATGACAATGCCACTCACGAATTTCCATTATTTGAAGCCACTTATCAAATCATTTATGGTGGTTTAGAAATTGAAAAATTACCTTCTTTATTAGAAAAATTAGGTGATTAAGTACATTTAATTTCAGATTTATTATACACAGATGGTATAACTCTGACCTTTAGAATTTAGCACCTTAAGTTTGTTACAACTTTGGAATTGTTATATATAATTTCTATTCATTTTAACTCGTTACTTCTGAATATAACTTAGAAATAATCATAGTATATGTGGAAGTTTCATATAAATATTAATACATAGGTAATTGAATGATTTTAGATAGACTTTGGTTTAGCAGAATTAAAGGTAACTTAGTTGTAGATACTGCATACGCGATTACTGAATTGAAGAATCAAAGTTGTGATATATATCAATTAATGTGATTTGTTGCTTTCAACTATATCTTCTACATTTTAAAAGTCAATAATTGAGGAAAGTGCTTGTCTAATACAGTTTATATAAACTTTCATAGATGAGAAAAGGTTGATTTATTAGTTTCTCTTCTATTTTTCCAAAGAAAAAAAAAGTTTCAGCAAGTGATTCAATATTCAATTAATATTGCTTGAATCATAAATATAATATTTGACTACTGAATTTTATTTAATTCTATCATAAGAAAAAGGATTTAGCAAATGTAACACAAATCTAATATAGTATGTATGAAATTAATTAACGACACAGAACGGTATTCAATTATTTATTTTGAAACTAGCTGTTCATTTTATCGATTTGGCTGAGAGCCTTTAACTGTAACTGTCTTTTCCAATCGGTACATCCAGTATCAGCCAACAGAAAATATTTAACCAAATTCTTTAGAGATTCATCAAATATAATATTGTTATTATTCAAGTATCCAGGTGATGTCAATAAACCACTTTTCGCCATAAAATTTAATACCAAAGCCTGTGACCTCTGTAATGAAATATATCGATCTTCAGAATCCATTAATTCATATCCATGTGCAACAGAATTCATAATATTGTTTCCTCCATTATTCATTTGATTATTAATATGATGCGCAAAATTATTACTGTTATTGCTGTTATTATTTTGAGAACCCATGGAACCATTGAGAAATTGAGGAGTTCCTACGGAACTATTTTGGTAGTCAAACATTTTCAAGTCGACATGGTGTGCCTTGGCCAAATGACGTCTCAAATTGGTAGTACTTCCTTTATTGCTACTCAATGTTGATTTCCAATTGCAATTGTCTTCAAAGATACACCGTATCTCAAAATCTAAGTACTTATGATCATCTCTATTTGATTTTGTCCAATATTTGTTTTGCAAGGGAACAAAAAGAAATTTTTTGTAAATGGGAGATTTGTATTCTATAGATTTTAATTTCTTCCCTTGAAGAGGATCTGTGGTAGTATTGTTGATATTTTCTCTATTCTTTGATTTGGTGCCATTATTGTTAATAATACTATTATTATTATTAGTATTATTGTTGTTGTTGTTGTTGTTGTTGTTGTTATTGTTGACATTGTTAACATGAGTATTGTTACCATTTGTGGTGGCAGTTGCATTGATACTTAAGCCACGAAGCAAACTTGTATTGTAAGGATTATTCACATTCCCTAAACTTACATGTTTGTTAGCGCTGAGTTGTTGATGATGATGCTGCTGAAGATGATGTTGATGATAATGAGGATGTTGAAGATCACGAACCTGGCTTCCTGAAGGGCTATTATTATTATTGTTATTTTCTACCGCGGTGGTAGAAAATTGGTTTGCAAATGCATTAGCTGCTACTTCAGAGAACTGGTCATTTTTAATCGACAGTGCCAAATCATGATGAGATGTACTAGTCATTCCGGAAATTGTAGGATCAACAACATCTACTAACGAGTCCGCAATATTTTGGGTATTGTTATCAACATTATTATTACTAGAAATTCGATTATTATGTTCATGAGAACTATTAGTTACAGCTGCAAGTGCCGCAGCAGCTGCCTCAGCAACACTGGAAGTTGTAGCATTTTTGGTGAAATTGTCAACCATCGGCAAAATCTTTCTCCTCTTATTAATAGTGTTATGTGAACTATTATTATTATTATTATTATTATTATTATTATCGGACATTCTTTCTTCTACTTTGCAAATCTTATTTTTCAACCTAGTGAATTCTTTAGATTTATAACTAGAAAATCAGTATATATAATTGTTTGTTGCCTTAATGTACTAGATATTGCTAGCGTATAAACGAGTATTTTGGTGAGTATTTCTAGATTTATATGATATATATATTTGTTCATATTAATACTCCTCATGAGTAAATCATGCAAAGTCTATGAGACAAAAGAAACTAGATAAAGAGAAAAAATTTTCCTAATACTCCAAACACCAGAAAACCATAACATCTTTTAACTATTACATTAATAAATACCGATGCAAGATAATACTTAAAAATTGAACAAAAAAAAATGAAACACTGGTTGTGCCACAAGGCCTTATTTATGCAAACCTCTGCTTTGAAAACCCTTTCGGAAATGAGTGCTAAGATCTACCCAGCCTTACATAATTTTTTTAAAAAAAAGTTAAATGTATTATTAAACTATATATTTTATACTTCATTATATATGCTAAGAAATATTATAGAATTATTGTTTATGACTTGTTGTATATTTTATGTTTTATAAAATATTCTCGTATCATTAAAATAATTTGATTGATTTTTCTACAGATAATATTTTGTACCGGAGACAAACATCTCCACTTTTCATTTAATTCTAGTTAAATTTTGAAAATTAGCCAATTGATTTTTCGACTGGATACAGCTATTTAATTAATGCAAAATAATACTTTTTTTTTTGGAAAATTATTCTATCAGTAATTTAGTGAATTATTTCCGCATTCTATTTATTTGAGTAATTAACATACAGTGGCATATTCATGTAATTTATCAATTATTTATTTACTATTTTAATTTTTGTTAATTTATACTTTATTTACATTCACTGATTATTTTATTTTCTATTATATTTATTATCTTGTTATTCTTTATTACTTTTTATTTCTTTAAATAATTTTCAAATTGCATATATATATATATATATATTGTTTCTTGTTAGCTTCAGATGAAAAGTTCAACTAAGCACAGATAAAGTTCACAGATGTTGTTAAACACAATTTGTTTGAATGCATGCATGATTTTCGCAAGTTAAAATTGTATGTGCTACATTAAGAAACTTACAATTTAAACTTAAAAGAGAAATCTTAAAGCAATTTTCGAATCTGTGCACACATAAAATAGGCATTCTGCAAATTAAATTAAAAGGTAAACAAAGTAAAAAAAATAAGGGAGATCTAAAAATAAAGACTTAATGTTGACAATAGTACCAGTCTTATTTAACTTGTGAACAGATAATTTTGGTATATTGTTGGGTGATATGATATAATTATATGTACCTACTGTACAATTTTAAGCAAGGATCATGCTTGACTTTACTTTATGAGCTTATCAGAAAACATTTTAAAACTTATTAAGTAGGCATTATTTAAATTTTCTTTACATCTTTGTTGCTTTTTTTTTTGTTTCCAGTAACATATATGTTTATTTATAGATAGTACTTCTCAAAAGAACTTTTCACACTTATTTACATACTTTTTTCAATTCTCCTTCAAAAACTTAAGTTGACATATTTTTTGACACATTCATTTTATTTATTTATGTTTTTCCCATTCAACACAATCATTTCCTATTTTAAATAAATATAAACAAAGATCCATTTATTTTGGAAAATATTATCTTCCTGTTTCAACCACATTTAAAAAGTTTATCAAATTATTTGTAGCATCATAATTATTGTGTCGAAAGATTTCATTCAAAAATAAAAATTCAAAAAAAGAAAGGTACAAAAGAAAAAAGCAGTGGAAGTAATAAACAGTAACGATAACAATTAACTATGGATATTTTAACCAATACAAATAGACAACACAAATTCAAAATAGGCTCTTCAAATAACAATCTTTCTAAAAAAATTTCAGTTCCATCTTTATTTGTGAAAACAAACTATACAAATAACAGTTGCAAAGAAACCTTCAGCCCGAATCCATCTCCAGAAAATGTTTCGCAAAGAAGGTGTTCAATCTCTTCATCTAATACAGTATCCACATTATCTTCAGAAAGATCTTTTTGTACAGATACTTTTTCAAGAAAGTCAAGTGGCTCTAAACCACTAAAGTGTATACCAAGAAATCATTCAGTGTTGGGTAAAATATGTTGCTTTTGTGGAGACCAATTTCTTCATAGCTTTTCTCTGATATCTCTATTTAGTGATAATAAAATTATAAACTTAACATGTGGTCATGAAGCACATTATGACTGTTATTTAATTTTTATGGAACCATATGGAATGAATACGCTTCCCATTTGTACCATTTGCAACAAGCCTGCTAAGCCAATAAATAGTAATGACTTTAATAAAATAACGGAATTGGCCCTAAGTGGGGAAGCCACAAGATTTGTTGATGATTTTGTAATTGGTCAAATTAGTAGTCCAGTACTATACGGCAATAATGGGTCACAATACATTATGTCTGATTCAAAGTGTTTTAATACTATGGAATCACCAAAATCAATAGATTTCTTAGCTAATAGAATTACCAAAGATCCAATATCTCTTACAGAATATCATCAGGATATATTAGTCGATTTGACAAAACCACAGGTAAAAATTATTCCTGAATATAATTGTTTTGAAGTTAATGAGTCAAGAACTGTTAAGCACAATCTACCACTTGTCATAAATGTACTGTTAACCAGATATATGGTGAGACAACAGATACTTAATGGAAAAAACAATATATATGATTTAAAGGTTAAATTTGAACATTATTTGAAAATTTCAAACTGGATTATAATGAATTATCTTTCAGAATTCAAAAATTTTAGAGAATTCCATATGAAGCCTATAGATTTTGAAGTTAGTGATACTAATTCTTTGTTAACCACAAATGAAGATTATGAAATGAGTCACAATCAACTCACAAATTTATTGTTCATGGATTATAAGAACGGAATAGTTAATAATTATGATATTCTTGTAATGTTTGATAGTTTAGAAGTGTCATTTGATCCGAGTGATCATTACGAATATTTACAATTTTTCTTATTTGAAAATGACAAACTTTTGTTGGTTAAAGATCAAAGCGAGCCAATTCTTGGAATTGTAAAGTACAAATCTGATTTGAGTAATATTATACAAGTAGATAATAATAATTTAATATTAACATTTTCAACTATGTTATTAGATGAAATCAAAATTAGAAGTACGAACAAGTTAATTATTACAAAGTGGAAAAATTATTTGTCAAAATTTTTATCTGTCAAGGAGGAACCTATTGCAAATAGTGGGCATAGTATCATAGGATTCGAAAATGCTGAAGAGTTGGTAATAGCGAAATTTAGACATGCATTAGTACCCTTGATCCAAATGACATATAATATTTGGGAATTATTACCAAATAATTTAGTTCCAGAAGATATGAAACATATCAGAGAATTGTTACAGTTAAATAGTGAAAAAAATAAGACAAATATTGAGTTTCCACTACCATTGTTGAAGAAGTTGATACCGGAACCAATATTACCTCCGTTTAGATTTACTATTTGTATTTCATTAATCAATACAAATCCTAAAGTTTCTAATGATGAATATGTTAACCAATTAAAAAGCATCTTACAAGAATGTTTTCAGGATTTAAAATCAGCAAATGACAAATTAGGAATAGTATATATCTCTTATGATCCAAAAAAAAAATTAAAGCCTTATACTTCAAGTTACATCACGGATATAAGAGATTGGACAACATTATCAAGTCAGTTTGATAATTTCAGTCAAATAAAAACGCTTGAAACACATGATGCTAAATTAAATAATATGGAACAAGCTGCTTTGTACATGGAAGCTGTCGAAAGATTATTTGAATTTTGGGGTGACTTGAAGTATGATGAACAAAATAACAAAGAAAATAATTTTAAGTATATTAAGAAGATAGTTATGCTATTGGATGGTTATGATGCTCACGACTTCACAAGCTTAAGCTATGATTCTAAAAAAACACTTCAAAAAACCGTAAAGCTTCTTCAGAAAATTATAAGAGAATACAAGTTTTCAATTCATTGTAAGTTGGTTAACAGTTTAATTGACAAATTTGCTGTTATGTTTGCAAATTTGTTAATCTTTGAGAATTATTTTACAATTGGTTCAAGTTTTGAAAGAATTTATAATTTGTCTCAGTTGAAGCTTTCTAAACAGTTTCTGGATTGGAAAAAAATAATTATTCCAAGTCTAAAAGTTGTAATCAATAGTAAAAGTCCAAAAATTAAATTATGGAGAAATGAATTCCGCAACAATTTCCTTAGCTTATTGGAATTTACTGATAATCAGGATTTGTCAGATGCCGCTTCCAACTTATCTGATACATCATATGTAAATCCATTTATAGATACCACATTGTGTTCACCATTATCCCCATCTCCTTCAATAGAGTCTCTTAATATTTGCCTGCCAACTAGTCCAAGAAGCAGAAATTCAAGTGTTACATTTCGCAGCAGCAATCGACCATTAACAATTCATCCCCAGTCTCCCTTTTCTCCAACTGGGTCAGAAGTTTTACCATCACCTACCAAATCGATCTCATCCCCAACATATGACAACAGAAAACGAAGAATAGGCTCGAATCAATCTCCAAAACAATTAGTATCTATAAAATCTGGCTTCCCATTGCAGCAACTTTCTTCTCCAACTCCATCCTCTAGCACTTCAAGTAAATTTAGCTTTGTTGATGAAATATTTAAAGATAAATTTGATTCAGATAGGTCAAGTGTTTCCACATTGAATATCTCAAAAATTCAAAGAATGAATCTGGATAGCTTAAGCCGTAAAATCAGCAATAACGAACCTTTAAATAATACGAATGAAAGCTTGAAAACTAGCTTGAGTTTTAGGGATAAGAGAAAATCAACTTCTAGCGGTTTTTTAACAAGTTTAGACATCTGTGAAAGCCCAATTAGCGCATTTATGCAAACCACAACTGTTTCATCTCCAAAATTTAATTATTTTGAAGATTCTGTAACTAGCTTTTCAACTACTAATAATCCTATTTCAACCGCAGATAAAGAGTCTTTTGATGATTTGACTAGTTATTACTTTAGTTCAGAACTTAAAGACTCTATATCAATTAGCAATGAAGAAAAAGATTTATTATTGATTGCCAAAAATGCTACTACTATATTGAAAGATGATCCAGAGGAGGTAGTGATTTTTGTTAACGATATTAAACCCGGTTTCAACAAAAATATCATCATTAATGCCAGCTTTGAGTTTGATAGAGATTTGAAGCAAACTATTAAGCAAACTATTAATAATGATCCTCTTGGAATCAATAACGGTTTTTACAGATGTAATGTTTTGCTGCATACGAGTTTTCAAAATGCCAAGCAGATTACTCCAAAGACTGAAGTAGATGTAAATATTGGCTTAACTAATAGCAATAACAACCGTGAAATTATAAATAACAACTTCCACCTTTCTTATGGTGAAGATGTGACTTCCGAATATATTAAAAGTAGGAATTCCATTAGATATACTGTGAACTCTATCATTGAGCAGCAGCAGCAAGTGAATACATTTGATTTTGATAATCTTGAGAGAATATCTAGACCATTAAGTTTTATTACATACGATAATGATTTTGAAAATCAAACACTAAACGAAGAGGATAGAGATTCGTTAAAAGATAGAGATTTTGAGCTTCCAATTTTCCCAACACCATTAACGAATACAAGAGATCATTTGTATGCTAAAAGACAAATACAATTGACTATTATAAGTACACTTATTTATGCCCTGAAATTAGCTAAGCTGGACATCCGCAACATTACATCCTTATCCGACTACAAAAGTTCCACAGATCTAGTCAATACATATTATAATCCAAATCTAATGCTTTCTAAATCACTAATTCTAGGTTTAACGTCGAGCATTTTTGCAATGAGTAAAAACGTTGCTCCTAAACAACAAAATTTTAAAGATTATGATGTTTCTGATGAAGAAGATGAGATATCCAGTAAAGATGATATTAGTGACAAAAAACTAAAAAGATTTGTTGAACATATGAAATTGATTCTAACAATGATTGCTGATATGTACGTCACTGAGCCAAATCAAGCTTATATGAATAGTTATGAACTAATATTTGAATTATGCTTCAATATGTGACTAAGATTAAGCATTTATTATTGTAATTTTACCATATTTATTTTTAATGTATTTTTATGTCGGGTTTATGGTTTAGGTTAATAGTAAATGTAAATAAGAAATCACATATAGTACTAGTAATGATAATTATCACAAACAAGAATATTTACTATGCGCGGACAAAATTTAAAACATTATACTTTAACATATAAATAGAAATTCCAAGTGTGACCACCAAAATTTTTCAAGTTTTTGAAATTTGATCAACTAAAGATATTTCATCTTTTTCTTCTCCTTATATATGTATATATATATATATATATATTATTATTATCGTTTGAAAAAAATATCGGGTTTGTAATAGTACAGTGTTAAATTAGAATTTGTTTGTGTAACTAAATTATTCTATAAAGGTTCCGAAAAATCTAAAAAAAAAAAAAAGAAAAATGATACAGAGAAATGTAAATACACTAAATAGGGAATAGTTTAAATAAAAAGTCGATGAGAATAGAAACACCATTTGCAACTAAAAAAAAGATTGATAAATTTTTTTACTATAAATATATAGTATTTTGTTTTTTAGACTGTCATACTAATGCTAACAAGAACTAAAGTACAATTTCAACAACACCCTTCTTGACTGAAGTTGTAATAAACGAGCTTCTGCATCCTTCCTTAACGGGTAGCTTGACAGCCTGAATGCCTCCCGGATATACATGGGCAAATCTGCATTGTGCGATGTTCAAGAATTTTAATGGACAACATCCCAGCAATAAAATATCGACACCTGCTCTTGTAACTTTTATGCAACCTGTGAGATAAAGTCTCTGTAGTCTCAGTAACAGCAAGGATATCAGCAATAAAGAATTATCCAGGACGGCATTACCACAGAAGCTTAAATTTAGAACCTTTAAGTTTAAGCAACCTGCATTTAAAATATCTATACTTTTTTCATCTAAAGCACAACAAAAAGATAAATCAAGTTTTTCTAAATTAGGACAAGATGAAGCAATTGCGGAAATAGTGTATGAAGTCAAAAACGTACAATCTGCCAAAACCAACTCAGTAAGGTTTGGAAATGTGGTGCCATTGAGCCAATACAGGAATCCTTTATCTGTAATTGTGGTACATCTTTGTAGATTCAAGTATTGTAACCGGGATGAAATATTCACACCTAAGTTCAACATTGTCTTATCAGTAACATACTTACAATAACTCAAGTTTAATCTCGATAAATTCATGCTTCCATATTCATTGTTTGAAGATTCCAGACCAATAAGTCTTTCAACAACGTCATCTCGAACTTTCTTGCAATTACTAAGATCAATCTCTTCTAAGTGAGAGCCGACACTCATTGATGCTACATCCATGATTGACATTGCATTAACGTGCCAAAGCAGCCTCATCTTTAACTTCTTTAAATTTCCATTAATACCTATTTCATTGATAAGATAAGAGAAACCTTTATCTGTAACATGAAAACAATTTGAAATATCAATAGTCTCGACCCTATTCCCAATAAAATCTGCAATTCCAATTAATATATTATCATCAATCTTCGTCAGGTAAACTGACAAATCAATATTTTTCATTAAATTTGGAGAGAGATATAATATTTGGCGCCATCTTTTACAAACTCGTCGAGCTGCCATTAATGTTTTTATATCTAACATATTGAAGACATGCAATAGAACATTATCTGGGACAGTTGGGCGATACGCTAAAAGGGATGATCGTCTTCTCTCAACACCAATTTTTTGAATTCTTAATCTTTTATTGACGTTAATATATTGAAATTTGGGAAGTAGTTGTTGACCGCTGAAAAAATTAGGTGATGGTTGTGGTGAGTTTAGTGGTGGCATAGATAAATTAAAAGGGTCCGTAAAATTAGAATGTGTGGTAAAAACTTCAAAAGCAGATCTTCTTCTTTTCTTGACGTCTAAGTTACTACGAGATGGAATGTTTTTAGAAACATTAGATAATGAAGTGTTACCTGTTGTCTCTGATATGACAGTAGCTATTGAAGATCGTCTTTGATATGTGTCATAGAGAGAGCCTTCACTAGAAGAATGAATCCCATCTGTAGTAGAGGTACTTGTAGAAGCATGTGTTCCAAAGACGTTACCATTTAGAAAATTTGAATTCCATTTGATACCACCAGAAGACGGTGGTACTTGTTGAGCCACCATAGAATCTCGTTTCAAGAATGACTCCTCAGGTTGTAAGTCCTCATTATTAAATGAACTGCCAAAGCTATTATTATAATTATTATTTATTCTTCTCTCATTATTTGAATTTGTTCTCTTAATGGCTTCAGATTGGAATCCATCAAAAATCAGTGGAAATCGCTTACAAAGATCTCTCAAATAGTCATAGGGGAATACCAATAACTTTACTTTTGTCAAAGCTATAACATCAGCAGTTCTAGTGGTGCACTCTTTATTAATAAAAGCCATTTCACCAAAATAATCAAATTGTTTTAGATGTGCAAGTACTTTCTCGAATTTTGTACCATGAAGTTCACTTGTCTCAAAATAAATTTGAACTGCATCTAAAATCTTTATTTCTCCAGATAAGATAAAATATACGTCTTTAGAATTATCATTTTTTCGGAAAATGAATTCATTTGGGTAATGATAAACTATTTTTGTATTATTCAATACGAAGTTGTATAGAACATTAAATGGTACGGTATTATTTAACCTCAACTTAGATGAAAATCGTTTAACAGGAATAAATAAATCTGATAACGATTCTTCTGTAGAATCAATTCTAGTCAGTTGTGCCTGTTGCGTATAGTTGCCTTTTGTCAAAACCTGTTTACTTGTATCATCATTGGCAGGCAAACTGTTATTATTATTATTAAAAAACGAATTATCACTCTTTTCATTGCAGAACTCATCAATGACTCTGACAGAAGGATCATGATTTTTTTGAATGCTTGGCAAGATAATAGACATTCTTTGTTCTCGGTCATTAAATGAAGGATCAGATGCTTTGACCAAATTTTTGGCTAAAATCTCACTACTGAAACGTTTTTGCCTTTGGTTATCTTGAAGTGATAATCTCTTTTGAGCTTCATCTCTAATGGTTCTTTCGATTTGTGGAAATTTAGGTAATATAGAATTAAGAACGTTTTTGGTAATCATCATAGACAATGTTTTTGTCTTTGATATCACAGTAGCAGTTCTACTACGACAAAAAAGAACACCAATTTCACCAAAATAAGCACCTGGATGTAATTCTGCATGAATAGCCTCACCGTCTTGAGATGTGACGGCGACTGTTCCTTTCAAAAGTATGTAAAAAGCTTTAGATTCTTCACCGAATTTTAAAATGTAACTTTCAGGAAGATGCGTGACCAATTTCATGTTTGCAATTATGGAAGCATAGAAAGATTTAGGCGCATTTCCACTAAATAGACATTTCTGCAAAGTCTCAGATAAATTAAATGGTAAATTTTCATTGAGAAGTTCTAATTCGACATCATCTGTAGGAGGACGAATAAAGCTTACTCTAGCAATTTTAGAAGAGTCACTATTACCATCATTATCAGACAGCATTCTTCTACTATGGTTATAACTGTCACTATTCCTATTATCTGGTATTTCCTTATTGTATAGATCTGTCATGTTTCTTCGTACTTTTGCGTTATTATCATTTTGAATACGATCGTTACTAATAATATTCGCATCCCAACTTTGACTCTGAAATGATTCCCTATTTTCCCGATCTTTGCTCTCTTTATCCAGCAATACAAATCCATCTATGTTATCTTTGGAGTTGCAAATCGATTTATTCAAACCTCTATTGTTATTTGAGAGGTTAGCTAAAGGAGACGACTTGCTTGGAAGAAATCTCTCACACATTTACAAGCTTCCTGTTTTGTTCTTAATTTCCGCCCCTTTATTTATTTAAATTTAAACTATATTTCAAAAATCTTTGCAACACTCAAAGATTTGATATCTGGACTATATGTCGAATGGAATAAATTTGGTCATAGATTAAATTGATTGTCTGCGAATTTAATAATATAGTATATGTGTTTTAAGAAATTTAATTTTTTTTTTCGCTTTATTATTTTTATTTGGTTCTTCTTATTCTTTCTATTAATATGTTATTCTTCTTTGGGTTTTATTATTTTTATTATTTTCTTCTTTTTCTTTTATTCTTACAAGAAATTCTAAGTTGAATCTCTTAATAATGATTCTACTCTAATATAATACTAAAAACTCAAAATATTGAGTCTTTTATTTCTTATTTATTTAATTTTTTTGTTGTTTTTATGTTATTTTTCTTTGTTGCTTTAATAAGAGCTTTTGGCGTTGTTTCTTTTTATTTCAAATTAGCTTGCATGAAGCTTTTTGCGATGTTTAATTTTTAGCGTGAAAATGATCGGTTTTTTGCGATGCAATATTCTGAAAAAAAAAAAAAATCTGAAAAAAAAAAAAAAAAAGAAACGTCAATATTTAGTTATAATAATTTTTAATATTTCATCTCCAACTTGCCAAAACGTCAGGAGATATTCAATATTTCGGGATAGTGGTTGCCGTTTCCGAAACTGAAAACCATATATATCAACCTTTTTATTATACTACAAATAGATGCTACAAATCTTTTTAATTTTTTTTTTTTTTTTTTTTTTTGAGAATCAAAATGTATTGATAAATTTTGTTTAACAGTTTTTTTTCCGGAGTTATTGTTCATTCGTTATCACAGAGCTATGATTTTAATATCTATTTACAGTTATCACATTGGTCATGTCATTGAAATTTATATCACTGTGACTCATAATTAAAGTTAAGTCTTCAATCTATATACGTTTTTTTTTTTTTTGCTTCTCGCTACACTCAAGTTCACATTTTCTGATCAAAGTTATTGTTATTTTTCATTTTCTTATTATTTTTCATTAATTTGTTAATAACTATGTTTTGAATATTACTTTATTTACGAAGATTATTCTCTTTGAGAAACAAATTACAAGTCACAGCTAAAACACAACAGATCAATGCAAAAAGAAAAGATGAATGACAACCCTTGTTATATGCATTTAAGATAGTCTGCTTAATCGTCTCGTCTGTTAACTTATGGGCATACTCACTATCTTTCAAGCTTTTTTGTAAAATTTCTTTCAATTCTTTAGCCGGTAAATCAAGTAGTTTCAAATTTTGAACTAATGATTTCTTTAGTACTTTACTGAAAATTGCACTAGCCAAGGATACTCCGACTGTAGATCCAACAGATCTAAAACCATATTGAATAGATGTAGTCAATGCTTGTTGCTTTTGATCAACTGATGAAATCATAGCAACCAATGAAACTGTTATCATCACAGCTAATCCAAAACCAGGCAAAAATAAGACAAGCATCTCATAAATTGGTTTGGTATTGATATCTAAAAGATATACACCAAAATATCCAAATATAGTACAAATACCAACAATGAACAGAAGCTTATAGTATTTGCCAGTAATTTTCATATAATAACCGGCAAAAATGGATCCTATGGATACTCCTACAAAATTAGAAATAATTCTAAAACCGGATTGCGTAGCTGTGTAATTCTTGATAGATTGCCAAAAAAATGGAGCAAAAAATAAATTCGTAAAGGTGGCCATTGATAGAAACCAACAATTCAAAGATGATGATATAACTGTTCTGTCATTCAACAAATAAACAGGAATAATTGGATCTTTAGCAAATGATAACTCATAAATGTAAAAAACAGAAAGTCCTAATACACTGGCAACAAACATTATTCCAGCAGAATTGTATGACTCATCATCGTTATTGATAATTGTTGTGGCTAACATAAACAAAATCAATGAAGTTACCAAAATTATAGAACCAATGTAATCTATTTTTTTCAATTTTTCAAATTTGCTTGCCTTGATATCAGTTATAGGTAATCGTAAAAATTTATAAATACAACATCCGCTTAAAAGGCAAATAGGTACTTGAATAAGGAATGCCATTCTCCAACCACCAAATGATTTTTCAAAAAACCCTGCGACGATACCTCCACTTGCAGCTCCTAATCCAAATGCAATATTTCCATAACCTTGGTAGATCCCTCTTTCATGCAATGGTATAATATCAGACATTGTGATTGTACCCAAAGTGTTAAAGCCACCACCGCCAATACCTGTAATGAATCTAGAGATCACTAAGATATAAAAAGAATGAGTTATCCCAGAGGTTAAGCACCCGACCACAAACATTAAATTGCATATAGTGAAGATCGCGTTTCTCCCAAAAATATCGGAAATTTTTCCAAACAACGGTTGGAAAGCAGCGCATGACAATAAGTAGCTTGTAACAATCCATGACATCTTAGGTAATGAGTCAAATTCATTGGCGATAATTGGTAAGAGAGTGGCTATAATAGTAGAATCTAAAGCGCCCAAAAATATACTCGTGTAAATAGAGACTAAGATAATATTTCTTTTTGATTTTGGAAGTCTGCAAACCTGTCTTTCTGGAGATTCATTAATACTTTCATAATCTCGCGAAGCTGCGTCGTATGTTCTGTCATGCAAACTATCATTTATTTCATCAATGATAACCTCGGCTGCTAATCCCTCCGAAGCAGTAGAGGGATCATGTAACAATGGTTCATCTTCCTTTGAATATATGGAACTAGGCGCCATTTGTGTACTATTTTTTATTTTTTTTTCTTGTTTCTCTATTTTTTGTTTTGGAGTCAATGTATGCATATATGTAACTGATTGATATAATAAATAGTATTACTTGAGTGGTTATTCTTTTCACTTCTGGAGCAATACAGGGAAAACTCCGATACTAAATTATTAATACCTTATAGTCGTCTGATTATTAATATTATAGCTAATATTACTTACTGATGTTAGCATTACTATTTTGGACTCTGAAAATTGTAATCATCGATGATTTTTCTGTCTTTCCACACTATAGATTATATTTATATATTTGAGTAGATACGTTAAAATATGCACTCTAAAAGTTGAGTCAAAACCAGGAGAAAAAAAACATCACACACATTAAATATTCTAATATTTTTCTCACCTGAAATCACGTGAATTAATGAATAATCTTTGATGAAACTTTAATTTTATGAAATGTGGGATGTTATTTTGAGAAATAACTTTTAGATATCAATCATTTTTCCCAATACACAATTCGAAAGTATGCTCAGATTGCTATCAATACCAAAATGGATAAAACGTATAATGAATAAGAAAATTTTAGAATACATTCGTATATAATAGAAAAGGAAAAAAAGATAAGGCAAAAGAAAGGTAAAATTATGTAAACAGATCGAAAATCAGTAGTGGGATAGAATAACAATAAAGGTACAAATAGAAAAAAAAATGTGTAATAAAGAAAGAAAATGAATAGTCTAAGAAGAGTATATTCTATATTGCACTTTACCAGAAGTGACTCCTACTGTACATCCGTCAGTTCCTTGACCGTTGTAATGACCGTTCTCATAAACACATGAGCCACTGATGGTGGCTGATCCATCATAAGCAACAATTTCCATGTTAAAATTGGCGGCGTTTTGATTGTTTGGATTTGGAATCATTGACAAATATGATACGCCGTTGATATAGCCTGCACCCAATACTAATGGTGCCCAATTACCCACACCAGTGCTTTGCAGACCCCAGGAACAACCAGTTTGCCAATCAACACCAGCGTTGTTTACGTAATATTGTGCCGAGGTATACATTCCTTGCCATTGATAATAATTGGATTGGTCCACAGTCGTTAGTGGTTGTTTCTGACCTGCATCAACCACAGTAGGAATAACCATATTTTCAGTACCTGGATAGTCGGTACGACATATACTGACTTCTCCTTCAACTTGATTATTGACATATGCGACATCGATACCCCATTCACACAAGTAATCATTACCAGTGTCGGTTCTATATAATTTACCATTTGTGCAGATTAAGCCACCGATGGAGATACCATTGGATGGTTGATTCGATGGCCATTGAGTTTTAGACATACCTGGCTGACATGCATATGAGCAGTATGCACCTTCACGACAGTTTCCGCCGGTAGTAACGGTTTGATCTGAATTTATATACTCGATACCGGTCCAACCACCAAATCCTAAATTGTCTAATTGGATCACACCTTGACCAGAAGGGAAAGAATCACAACTGATTTGTCCATCTTGAAATTTTTCTGTTGGAGCTTGATAATCTTCTAAATCTCCTGTTGGTACGCTATTAGACAGATTTGAGGATGAGGTAGATGAAGCGTTCGAGTCACTACTACTGGAAGTGCTGGATAATGTCACAGTGTCGTCTCCTGTTGAGGTTACAACTGAAGTAGATGAAAGATCCACCGACGAAGAGACATGGGTAGTTGTTGATTGAGCTGCAGTGGCAATTACTGTAACAGTTGTAAGCTGTGTTGCCGTAGCTTTTTTATGAACATGAAGACCTACTGTAGCTGAACACAGGTCGGCTTTGACCGCCGCTAGTAATGCTAATAATAGCGAGAATTTGACAAACATGGTTTCTAGTCTTGCTTTATTTGTTCTTCTTTTCTTTTCTTTTCTTTCTATGGTTTACTCTTTTTTGTTTGTATTTGTTTTGTTTCTTCGTTTCTATATTCTATAGCTTTTATTTAATTTTTGATATTTTTTTTCTATCCGGATTCTTATAGCGAATTCTATGGATTTATCATTTGCCAAAGAAAAGCTATCAAGAAAAAAATATTACTAAAAAAAGGAAACTGGACATCCTACATCTGAATGATATGGCAAAAGTCACATCTTTTGGATTCGGGATGGTATATATAATATTAAAAATACAAAAACAAACACTCTAAAAATAGATATTACGAATAATTCAAATTAATAAACATTTCATGTTCTGTTGGCACTGGCACTGATTAATGTTAGGAATATTTATTGATATTGGATCACGAGTCGATTGTATAATGACTTAGACGGGCAATTCATGTTTACTAAATTGTGCAGATAAAAGGCTAAAAAAAAAAAGAAGACACTGTTTGCAAGAGAAAAAAAAAACAAAGAAAACAGTATTAACGTACTAGTATGGCACGTACATGGCGACAACAACTTATGGTCAAAAAGTTAGTTTGCCAAGTGTGCGACGGGCTATGTTAGATGCCCGACTGGAAAAATGCTGGCTTATTAGTGACGACTTGCACCTAACTACAAAGCTTACGGGATATCTAATGTCTGTAGCAGAAACAATATCTATCAAAACCATATGATTTCCAGTTCAAAAGAGAACAGGACGGTGTACTAAAAAATTTAGAAGCCCTTTTTTTTTCTTTTGTGTTTTCTTGAAAGTTTAAACATAGTTGAAGCTACTTAACATTAAACGGTTTACTTCATAACTACATCTGCAGCTCATTACAGGTATTACTTCCAGCACACTAGTAGCTTCAGACTCATTAGCTTCCTATAGGAATAAGAAAAAAAAAACAGTTACAAATAGAAATTTATTAGTTGAAAGGTCCTGATCAAGAATATTCTATTTTGGTCCTATCTTTTTTTTTTTGGTGAAGTTACAAGAAAAAAAGAAATAAAACATAAATTAATATAAAATCAAAAATCAAAATAAAAATCTTAACATTAAGGTTTCAATCTAATAATTTAAGTTAGCGAGAAGAAAGCAAATGGTAAGAGAAAAGATTTAGCTATTTTTACTACCTTAATAGATTATAAGTTATCCAATCGCTAGTGCAAGTAACTGACTCACACAAAATGAATCAGCTACTTTAGGTCGACCGCTTAGTATTGTTCTGGACAAAAAAACCTTGAGATGTTCAAGTATAGACGCAAAGCCCTGTGCGCATCAGCAGCAGGCCACAGAGTTTAGTTATACCTGCAATGCGCAGTGCAGTGTGCACTGGCAAGTGTGCACACTGCAACAAACAAATGGTTTATGCTTGCTGCAATGTGAACTCGTCAGACGGTTGAGCAGCAGCAAAACATAGTTCCAACAGTGATATACAAAAATATTAGTCGATAATCACTGGCCATAAGGGATAAAACTTCCGAAGAATCAGTGATTAAGGGGGAATGAATTAAGCGATGGTCTTTATGTTTGCTGCTTGGTAATATCTATTGAGTAATTGTATTTAGAATATCTATCTTGAGTAACTGTATTTAGAATATCTGCTTATATTTACAATATCTAATTCTATAATTATTTGCAGCTACAGTATCTAGTTCGATAAGGGTTGACTATTTTTCTATTTATCAAGGACTTTCCCTTTTTTTTTATCCTGCAAACAAATAGATGTATACAATACAATATGGGAAATAAAACCAAATATTTTTTTAGTAGTGACATTCATGATACTTATCTCTCAAGATGGTTATGAATTTCTGATAGTTATTAACAAGCCATAATGTACTAGTGGACTGCCAAATATGTTACTTGTTGACAGAAAACCTTTTGATTTAGGGGGCTAAATTTGTCTGTGAACGAGAATATATTTTTTTTGCGATTCACATTTAGGATGATTGCTAGAAGAGGTTTTAATTCAAGGTGTTTACTGTAAGTCTACAAACTTTCTACTAGCTCGAAGAAATTTTGGACCGTAGATTTAGGCAGGCTTAATAACACGTTGTATCCAAAAACCTTGTACTGTGAGTGAATTACAAATTTACAGCTACTGCATTACTTCGATTTTATTGAAGATATCATATAATCAGTCTAATACAGGCTGCAGCTGTGTAACGAGAATTGGCAGTTCTGAAAGGTACCATATACCCAATAGCTTTCTGCTTTATATATTTTTATTTTTACTTTTATTTTTGCTGATCTCTGCAAATGAATATTGTGGTAATCTCCTAACAGCAATATATACTAACAAAGAGAACAATATATCATAAATCGACACATCACCTTACAAAAAAAATTAGCAAAGGCAAATATACACAGAGAGCAGTAATATATAATTAACTAAATTTTTATCTTCTTTTTATAATACATCAATAGAGTTACAACAATATGTACAAAAACAGTAAGTCAAGAAGATTATCTTGAGAAGCGAAGTCAAATCCAAGTCAATTGCTGATTGTCTGTACCGCGCAGGGCGTGTATATCCAAAGATGTGCATACTGCATTCGAGATCTTCTTTATAAAAAGAAGCCTTGAAAACTGCACAAGTATGTCTGAATTCACCTTTTTATCCTTCATGAAGGTAACCTGCGACACAACATGCATCGCATTTATTACTACTTATATATTTGCAAAGTTGACCTGCAAGTGCCTGTTTATCAATTCATAGCATGATGTCAACCGGCCTCAACGAATAATACGTTAGTACTATATAACATTCATTGGCATCTACTAAGCTTGCATTTATTATAAAATCTATTTGGGCTGCATTTATTAGCACATGGATTGCATTCTTTAACTGCTAGCTGGTCTATTTCATTTGCATTTATCTTCTCGATAGATTGAGTATTCAGATTAATAATACACTTGCTCCAACTAAGGGCTTTTTTACCCTTAAGTTATACATATATATATATATATAGTATTTTATATTGCATCTATCAAATGTACATCCTTATTCGTTTTTGAAATGCATGCACATATTTCTGATATATCTGAGCACGTAGCATCAAAAGAACGAATCTCTATCAGGTAGAAGTACAGAAACACTAAAAACTTTAAATTTATAGAACAAAAATTTTGAAAATTTAGTTGATGGTAGTAGTTGTAAACTTGCTTGTACTTACTCAGTATTTTCACTAATGGCTTTTTCATTTTTTTTTATAAAATTTCCATTTTAGATTCTTTATCGATCATACCCTTTGGACTCTTTTTTTTTCCTTATTTCGTTAGGTTTATATATATCTACATATCTGTCTTTTTCATCTTGTTTGGTTTTTTTTTTTTTTTTTTTTTTATTTTTTTTATTTTACTTTATTTTATTTTTATCTTTTGAGATTTAATATAAAAGGTGACACTTCTTATAATCATTCGCATAGTCATTAGGAATATTCTATAGACATTACACAATCTGTAGCCATATATTTCTATAGTTATTCGTTGCTATATGGCGATTATACTCCTACCAAATTATTTTTTTATAGACATAATTCCAAAGAGTTCAACATTTAACATTAAGAATTTTTACATCGTCCTTGGAGTTCTTGCCATACATTAGAAATTCCAGATTCTTTTTTTTTCTCTTAAAAAAAACTAAAATTACTAGATACCGAATTTTACCCTTATTTATGATATATGACTTTCCACCTATATTCAGACAAGTCTTTAGTTAAATAATTAGATTCACCATTGTTTTCAAGTGTGTTAAAAATATTCAATAATTTATTTCCGTATTGAGTATCCACGAGTCCGAGTCCTTTAAGTGTTAGTCAGTTTTCTCACTTTATTTTTCTTTCTCATAGTTTTTCTTGTTCGTGTTTTATACTCGATAAATTATATCATACCACAATAAATACTACAGATAAGGCAAAGAACAACAAGTATAAATAGGTTTAAAAATAGACACAGATAATTAAAAGGGAAACTAAATACAGCTTAATAAACTCGAAAATAGGTGACGATACGGAAAAAAAAGGATCATATAGAAAACACATATACAGTAAAAGACAAAGACAGAACCAGCTATTTTCACAATATACAAAGCAACAGTTAAGATGTTCAACTCTATGAGTACCATGCAAATAAATCCTCTCATATTGCCAGATCAGTCTCTAAGAACAGAAAGTAGAACTCCAACACCGAACATGACCCCTATAGATGATATTCACCATTCCTTTGGTAATCAATCCATGTCAGTACTTTTAGGAGAAATGGATGAACAACAGTTATATCAAAATCATTCCACTAATAGATCATCACAAAACTTCTTATTAAACCAGCAGCAGCAACTAAAATCTCAACCTATAAGTCAATCTCAGAATCAACTATCTACTTTCTGTCATCGTTCTAGCATAAGCTCAACCACAACATCCCGTTCTTCATTGTTTTCCACACCGGATTCTCAAATGGATATATTATCTGAAACCAATGACACAATCCCCTGTAGACCCAAAGCAAAATCCATATGTACTTGGGAACCTTATACTATGGCACAAACAAATACATCTTCGTCCTCCATCACGAATAATTCAAATAATAATATTAGTGTACCTATTAGTGGAAACTCACAATTTGATAAATCGTTGGATTTGAGTCCTTTGCCTTTTACAGATCCTTTGGTGAATAACAGTCATAGAAGACAAAAATCTAACTTTTTCAACTCTTCTATTCCTATTGGCAACAGTGCAAATAGTTATAATGGTTCGAGTTCTGTTAACAATACTTCAATATCGGAGATAACTAATCTGTTTGATAATTTTGATCTAGAGTCAGTTTCTAATAATTTCCACTTTGCAAATAGCTCACTTAGCCCGCACACTGCTTTACCTAGAAGAAACAGTGATTTTAACGTTACGCTATCTCAACATAGTAATAATTCACAAAAACTACATAATCGTGTAACATCTGCTATGAGTTCTCAGTCTTCTAATAATAGTTTCAACGGTTTTGGTAATTCTATTAATACTACCGGAAGTAATACCATTAGCATGACTAACAATTTATCACTTAGCAATCACTCAAATCAGAGCTTTGACTCTTTATGTTTGCCTCGCACTTCATCCGGTAACGGTGTTTCAACTAGCAACCATATGACTCCTATTAGTAATTCCAGGCATACATCGCATTACGCAAAGTCTCAATCTTTATCATTGCCAGCATCAAATTCTTCAGCATCAGCAGAAATTTACAGGCAGCTACATCTACAACAACAATCATCAAATAATTTCCAAGTAAGTAGTAATCCTAATAATTGCATGAATAGGCCTAGCTTTAGAAGAGGAAATTCTGTTGCTGTGGAGTCCGATTGCTTGAAGGTTTCTGGTTTAGTCAATCAATCATCCAAAAGGCCAGCTTCTGCTCATGCATATTTTTCAAACGGTACTTCGCAATTCGTAAATAATGGTGTTATCAATTTGCATTCTATTAATACTTCCATTAATAATCATAGTAATAGTAATAGTAGTTCTGGATCCCCAATGTATAGTCCAGTAAATATACTTCCTCCATTGAGCGCCGGTAGCTGTTCTAATATTTCAAGTAATAATAACATTAATGCTGGAAACCCTTTGTTTTATACGCATAACAAATCTGATAGTATTGCTTTCTTAAATCATTCTAATAATTCTAATGGTAATATGTTCCACTTGAATGATAATACATATCGAAGAAATACTGTTACTGTCGCTTCGCCATATAGTAGTAATCTTCCTACTTTCAACAATCTTTCTAATAACATGGTTCCCAATAATCAAGTCATAATATCATCTAATAACTTGAATAACGGTATAACAACCATTTATAACAATGACAATAACTCTGCTACTCCAGGAGTTATTAATGTCAATGGTGCCTCCAATATTCCAAATAATGTTGTGATAACAAACTTAACTAATACTGCTAATGCTATCACCAATGGAGGAAACTTTACTTTACTGAATCAAAATAGTAATAATAGTAAACAAACTAGGAAACAGTTTAAAAGTACTCAACTGTCGCCAATACACGCAGACAAAGATGATATAAACAAAAAAATTATCATAGACAAAGATGTTCTAGTAAAGTATAAAAACCTTCCAATTAGGCAACTTGAGTCACAAATTCTAACATTGAGTAAAGACCAAAATGGCTGTCGTTTCTTGCAGAAGAGGATCGAGGAAGCGTCATATACAGATACACCAAAGGAAATTGAAGACAGCTGCAGAACCATTTACAGACAGGTGAAAACAATCATTCAGGATTTGGTCACAAATTCATTCGGTAATTATTTGGTTCAAAAACTTTTTGATCATCTATCTGTCGATGAAAGAACAGAAATTTTAAAAATCTGTGAGAGCCATATAAAGTATATTGCTTTGAACCAACATGGTACCAGAGCATTGCAACATATGATCGAGCTATTAACAATCGATAAGCAAATTGAGATTATTATAAGTCAACTCAAATCTCATGTTGTTGAATTAATTAAAAATTTGAATGGTAATCATGTGATACAAAAGTGCCTTGTTCAATTTGATAACAAGAAACATATCCAATTTATTGTAGATGGTGTGTGTGAACGTGTGTCTGAAGTTGCTTCTCACAGACATGGATGTTGTGTATTGCAAAAGACATTAGATTATAGTGACTTAAAACAGTTTCAGCAGATAGGAGATTCTGTTCTTAAAGATGGCTTACATTTATTACAAGACGCCTATGGTAATTATGTGGTACAGCACTTGCTTTCTAGCACAAGACATCCTCAAAACCTCAAACATGAATTCCTGAGATTGATCGGCCTTGAAATTCAAGGACACTTGAAAAACCTATCTGTTCAAAAGTATGCATCTAACGTCGTGGAAAAGTGTATAAAAAGTCTCGATAATGAGGAATTACAAAATTCTTTAATCTTGGAAGTTTTGGAACTAAGTACCTTAAAGCTATTAATTCGTGATCCTTATGGTAATTATGTCGTTCAGGCTATGTTAGATATTGTTTTATTTAATGGTATGAAGAGCCATGCTATTGGAAACCTTACCAAGGTGTTAGAAGATATTCCAGAGAATGATGTGTATGCTAGAAAAATTGCACAACGAGTTACAGATAAAGTTCAAAATTGACTTAATTTCATGCAACTGCTATTATTTTACAATTTCTATTTCCTTATATTTCTATATTATATTTTCCACAGTTTTGTGATCTCTTGGTTTTATTAATTTCTCAAGTAAATTGATTTTTTGTTTACTCAAAATTTTTATATATTTGTTTTGATGTTGCTTCTATTTTACTTTTTCGTTTTACAACTCCTTTATTATTTTATTTTCTTGTTTTAGTTCATTTTCTTATATATATATTTATATATATGTATATTAAATTATTTGATTTACATTTGTATTTTTGATTTTGATTTTACCTTATTGAATAAGTGTATGTATTGTAATGTAATGTAATATGTTTATTTTGTAATCATCAATATATACTGATTTTTCTGTTCTGGAGTTCAACAATTTTGGAGGAGTTGCTGTCACATGAGCTATAAGCTTCAAGTTTCTTTTTTCTTTTTTAAAAAAAAAAAAAAAAACCAAAACAAAAGAGAAATCAATGCTTTGGCATAAGACATAAATGAAGAAGATTGTATTAATACAATACTAATAAATTAAAAAGATTTCAAATAAAACAAATATAATAAAAAGAGTTCTGTTGAATTTTTTTTCTTTTTAAATATGGATAATTTACATGATTTAGTATTTTTAACAATACCTCCAATTACAAAATACTTTTTTATTTCAGTTTTAGTAATATCTATTTTTGCTACATCTGGCTATATATCTCCACTGATTTTGGCTTTTGATTTGTCGAAAATAATTCTTGAACACCAATATTGGCGATTGATAACATGTTTTCTATATAGTTATCCATTGAACCTATCTTTTTTGGGATACTTATTTATGAATTTGGATTTTATGAGATCAATTGAAGAATCATTCGTGACGCAGCCGTTATATGTTTTTGTGTGGTATCTTTTTTCTGATTCTTTGCTTATATTATTATGCGAACAGATTTTCACATCAAATTCCCGTAATCTACATGATAACTTCTATTTGACAAATCTTTTGGATTCATTGTTTTATTTGAAAATTAGAAGAAACCAAAATAATATTGTCAATATTATGGGCTTGATTGATATTAATTCTTCTTATATCCCTTTATTATTACCTTTGATTGAAATGGTTGTCTTTAGCCGATCATTTAAATCTGTTGTTAGAGGGATTTTATTGAATAATCTCATATATTTTTTATGGGATATTTTCCCAAAGTTACATGGATTTTGTTTGTTATCTCCACCATGGTTAAAATATCAAAACTGACTCCACAATATATTTTTAATATTCTGTATACACAGGCGTTTTCCGGTTCAAATTTTATGAACATAAATAATAACAACTTACACTTAAAATAACCATTGTCGTAGATTTTATTATATAAATCAATATCAGTTTTGTTCAATGATGATTTTTCTTTAAATAATAACTAGAACAAAGTAAAAAAAAATAATCTCAAAAAAAAAAAGAAAAAAAAAAAGGTGAATGAAGCAAGATTAGCTCTATTTGCCAGGTTGAATTTCTAAACTATACTTCCAGAATCTATCATTATCTCTTAAATTCTTTTGACGAGTGCTCCAGAGCATTAACAAAATGAACTCCTCTAATTGTTTGTTAATAACTAAAATGTCATTCATTTCATTTTCATTTTCAATATATTCACCTTCTGCATTCTTTGATAGAGAAAATATAGAAGTTTTACTGTTAGTTAAATTTTCTGTATTAGAACCATCTGATGAATACTTATATTCTATTTGCAAGTATTGTAGTCTAGCAATGCAATCAACAATTTTGGTATACTTATCAAAATTAATTAATAACTGTTCTTCACCGTTAATAATTAATTTCCTTTTGTTTCTATTACCATCTGTAGCAAAAATAATATCTTGTAAAAATAAATTAATATATGGAACTAGCGGTGGCTGGAATTTCTTATCTTCTTGGTGTTGAAAGTATGGCTTCAAAAAAGATCTATAAACCTTATAATTTTTGTAAGGATTAACAATTTTGCACAAATAATCAAATGTCTCTGCATATTTTACACTCAAGTTGCTCCATAACTTATCTAGTCTGCTAATGGCTGCAGACTGTAACACAGTAATGATTGCGGCTAACGAGTTAAAATTTCTCAATTGATAACAAGCCAAACCAATCTTAATCCATTGTTTCAAATTATTAACTCTTGTTTTCATGGTGAAACCAGGTAATACAATAGAATCACTGACAAGATCACTTAGTAAATTAGTAAATAAAACAGATTTTTCAATAGTTCTTGATCTTTGCAAATGAATTCTCTTCTCTCTAAAATTCTCATCCAACAACTCATTTGGCTGTATTTCTAAAAAAATCTTGGATTCGATATCAGTTAACTGCTTTGCAATCTCAACTGTATTATGTTGCAAAAGCTCATTATGAAAATTCGGAGTTTCAAGATTTAAATCCTTAGAGCAAATTTCGAACCACGAATCAATCATCTTAGATAAAGATAAAGGGGATTGACCAATGAACCATTCGGTTTGCAATATCAACTTGTATTCACCGATTAATCGTTCGAGTATCAATTCCTGATTTTTAGTTCTGAAGGAAGTGATGCTATAGTTACTAATACTTGATGTTAAACTCAAAGAAATAGAAATCAGTGATGATGCAGCAGAATGTAAAGATAGCATATCATTTTCAGAAGTAGACGGTGATAATAAATTCAAGCTACTATTGGTTGCATTAATACTATTATTTTCAAAATTAGCTTTAACTAGTCCTATGCGTTTAGGATTTAACTGAATATCAATGAATTCTTGGTTTCTTCTAGAGTGTCTCATTATAAGCTTGCAACAAATTTCACACAATTTATAACCTTCTTGTGGCAAATATTCAATAACAGCATCGTTAACAAAATTAAGTAAAATTGGAATAACCACGAAATCAGAATCTCTTTCGAAGTAGCTTTCTAACCATATTTGAATAACTGTTAATACATTTCTGCGCCTCTTTTTCATGACAGAATCAAAGTTATGATAGTCGGGATAAATCAATGCATTATTCTGAATCAAAAATTGTCTTTCCCGATCTCCAACATCAAATCTTTTAATTAATTCATAAACCAACTTTTTAGCATTAGAAAAATTTCTAAATGACAATAAAAAGGTAGTGATAAAGAAATCAGAAGGAAAATTTCTTTCGTTAGTTAATATGTATATCAAAGCTTTAAAACTTCCACCCAATACATTTTGATTTTTCCGACTAGTATTATTCAAAGAAATCATACTACTATGTTTACTTCCACTTTTGCTAATAATATTGAGATTAGCGGGGCTCTCATACTGAGTTAAATTAGATGAACCATCATCATACGCAATTTCTGAAATAATATTATTCATGCAATAATCTGAATCATATTCTTCATTACTCAAAGCAATATCATAGTCCAAATTCTCTCCTTTTAAAAATATTTGGACCAACTTACTACCTGAGTAAGTCAAACTTCGTGAAATACCTCTTATGTACGCATATTTGCAAGAAGCACCAACAGGTAAATGTGCTTCCCAATTCAAGTTGTTTTTTGTTACTTTATAAATCACAACCTGGTTGACCAACAACTGCTTAAGTCCGCATTTAATAAATTCATTATTGGAGATATTCATTTTTTCAAAATCAGGATACTTTCTACTGGCAGTTAATTGAAAATTACCAGTCGTATTTAATAATTTCTCACAAGATTTCACCACTTTGGAAATATGATCAAGAGTATTGGCTGCGACGCGTAAAATCTTATTACCTTCTTTCAGATACTGGAATTCTTTAACATCAATATCATCCTCTATCTGAATATCTGAGTCTTCTTCATTGAACAATAATTTCTGTTCATCATGCTCTGCTTTTGTTACAATACGTTTAACACTGCTTACCAAATCACTCAAACTAGACAATATATCATCGTACGAGTTATCAATGTACAACGATACATCGTTGTGCAACAAGCGAGTAGCAGACTTACTAATAAATAATAATTCTCTTAATAAAAGAATTATTTGGTGTGTAACAGATTCAAGTTGCTCACATGCATAAAAATTACTTTCAACAATATCTATTCTCCCTAAGATTAATAAAAGATATCTATAAAGTAACAGCTTAACTTGGGAAAATCTATCAATTGCATTAGGATGTTCAGGTAAATAGAACACAGTTTCTTGGTGAATTTTTCTATTCTGTCTTCTTTTTGAAATCATATCTTTCTTGCTCAATGTCATTTC
Source organism: Saccharomycopsis javanensis (assembly GCA_031125485.1). NCBI lineage: Eukaryota > Fungi > Ascomycota > Saccharomycetes > Ascoideales > Saccharomycopsidaceae > Saccharomycopsis > Saccharomycopsis javanensis. The sequence goes on from JASTUL010000011.1 coordinate 279,727, forward strand.
ATCCTCATAAATAATAGATTCTTTAGCCCAAATTTGAAGAAAAATATTTGCTCTACTAATAATTCTTAAGTTCATCTTTTGAAGAGATTCAAGTAGTGAAGTCGTGAGTTTATATTTCGAATGATTCTCGACGTAAGAAAACAACTGATACCACTCAGCTAACAATGATTTACGCACTTTTCTTAAGGATGTTCTTTTTCTCACAACTGGATTACTTCTAGAAATAGTGTTTGTGTATTGCAAAAGTAGTCTCACACCGTCTCTTATATTGTTGATATAGTCTCGATAAGTTCCCACAGTTAATGCATCATTTGGATATTTAGAAATCTGCTCATCAATATCTTGAGAGTCAATTGAAAGAAATTCTCCACTTGCTACCAACAAAGGTTTTAAATATCTTTTAGACGCAGCAGCATCTTCAATATTGTTAGTAAAGGGAGTAGATTCATTTACTGCTTTCTTGAAAAAATTTATAGGAACCCAACCTTTGCTGAATTCCCTATTAAAGAGGACAACTTCGGCCCAGCCAGATGAATCAACATTATAAACAAAGGCATTATCACCTTTCCGAAAGCTCAAACAAATACTGCTATCATCATTATTTTTTAATGTTGTAGAATCAAATGCGTGTGATGCTTTGACAAACATTGAAACATATTCATCAGCAATATCAGTATCTTTAACTTCATGATATATTTCCGAAGCTTCATGAATACCCGCACTAAAACGTCTACTGCGATGGCGGTTATTAAAATCTAAAGAAGATGTGACACTTGGACTCTTTTTAATCAATGACTGCTGCGACATACTTTTCACACTGGAAGATCTATAAATTGAATCATAAATCGAATCTGATGTACCATTTGACAATTGCTTAGAGTGATGATGATATTGATAATTTGATCCAGAGCCTGTGCTCCTTTTGCCATCAATTATAGAATTTCTATGGACAGGTGATGAAGATGAAGAGATAGACGATTTTGTGACTGATAAGGCTGAATCTTGGCCTGGAGAATAACTATTGGCATTTATCTGAAATTTTTCAGGACTTAAGCTAAAACCATTTAATGCTCTCAATGTTTGCACGTTTTGCCTTTTCATTTTGTTTTTCTCTGGAGATCTACCTTTTTCCAAGAATGGATTAGCAGATAAAGATGAAGATATAGAATTACTTGTACTCTGTTGTCGTAATTTTTTCACTGTACTTGTATTACTATGGGTGCCAGTAAGTGTGGCATCGTAATCATCCACAATTCGATCATATTGTTCAAATGTTTTATGTGGACTTTCAACGATTATAACTTCTTCATTATCACCAAATTTTGATATTTCATCTCCCGATTGATTGCTTTTATTGCCTTGCTTCAAAATCTTTGCAAAAATAGGATCTTTGGACATTTCAATCGGTGTTGAAGCAATAGGTAATCTACTAGAACTCTGGCGAAGTTGACTTAAGACACTCTGATTATTATGATGTTCATAAGGGTGTTCTCGATCAGTATATTCACCCCGTGGAGTTGCAAACTTCGAGGATGTCGGACTCAGAGAAGTCATGCTATTCATATCATCAATGCTACTATTAGCACTATGCAAAACTCGATCGTTTGACTTGGAAGAATTCTTATTACTGTTTGCAAGAGCTTCATACGTTAATACACTCGGGGATATTGGTGACTTGATATCAGACATCATCATTTCAGTATTATCAGAAGTATTCAAAGTGAAAGTGTTTGGAATATCTGATGATTTTTCACCTATTTCACTCTTGAAAATTTGAATCTTGAGAGGTTTAAGATTTCGATGATCAGTTTCGACTGTCGATTTGATATTATCACTTTTAAGAGGGGACTTAGTTATATTAGCAACATTGGATGATAATATGCCTCCAACATTTTCATGAATTAAAGTAACCTGACTGTTATTTTTAAGCGAATCATGTATTATTGGAGTTTGATCAATAATATCATCATCATTAGAAAAATCTAAATTAGTCGATATTATTTTTGGCGTCTTAAAGTTTCCAGAATTTGTTCTTGTATGCGGCCTACTTCTGCCGCTCATTGAAGAAGCCATTGAAGAAGATCTCACATGTGTAGGTGATGTAAAATCATCTTTGTATGAAACATAAGGTGCAGAAACTTCATTATTGAGGCTTGACGAATAAATTGCTTCTCCGCTCTCATTATTATTTAAAAGTCTATTCATTATGTTTGTACTTCTTTCATATCCGGTACCGCTAGCTAAATTTAACAATCCATTGCCTGTGCTACTAACAGCTTCAGAAAAAGCATGAGTAGTACTATTCAAAGGATTCTCATAGTCAGAAGAATAAGATCTACCTCTTTCCGAAACAGGAGTAACCAAAACATTACCATAATTCAGTTCAGTAGGAGATATAAAGACTGTATTATTAACAGGAGTCAGAGTGGACGCCTTATCACTCTCAAAATTCGGGTTATCCAAGCATGTATTAACTAATCTCCCAGATATAAGTTCGCTAGATGGTGGTTCTAAAATGGAACCTTTCGCATTATCTTCTATTACTGAGGAGTCATGTGTATGACCTATTCCATTTGATGCTGGTAGCAGTAATAAGGAAGGCGCATATTTATTTTGCGGCGTATCCACCTCTACTATTGGTGAAAGTAAAGTATGTGGTGCTATAGTATTGGTAAAATTGTTACTAGTAATATTATTATTGTTATTAGAATTTGCCATGTCTGTGTCAATATGCATAACATTTTTGGGTTCATCAACCCTTACTCTTTCCGCAATTAGTCTCTTTTTAGCACTGCCTATACCACTCGAAATAGAAGTATCTGACGACAAATTGGATGTATTTCCAATAGATGGAATAGGAACTTGCGGATTATCACTTGCCAATCGATTTTTTTTTCCACATCTATTTACGTTACTATTAAATGTGACTTCCTTCGGAGATTGTGTAACTCTTTTTGCAGTAATGATACTTGCGGCCTCCATAATCTCCAAAATTTCTTCTCCATGCGCAGCGGCCTCGAGACTAGCACTGACACTTTCTTCATCATTATCACTTATGCTAGAATCATCGCTAAAATCACCAATATCACTATCCTTATAACGCTTGGAAAAACGGCGTTGAAACGAATCAAGTAGTGGAGGAGACGAAGTGTTTATAATAGTAAGTTGCTTCTTGTTTTTCTTGGATGAAGAAGACGAATAGTAGAGACTTGTGATTCTCTTTGTTAGTCTTTTTGTGTTTTTGCGTTGATTCACTATAGGATCTTCTTCTTCTTCTCGGTCAAAAATAGTAACTGGATCATTATTTTTTGTTGTCAAATTTGCTTGCTTCTCATATCTTTCAGACGAGTTAGTATGTTCGATAATATCTTCAATTCTCTTCCCTTTCTCATTAATATGGGATAAATCACATGTTTGAGTTCCACTTAATTCCAAATCTTGCAGCTTTTGTTTCTCTGGAGAGGTTACTAGTGGAATAGGCGATAAAGTCTTATCATTATAATTACCACTTCCAATGTTATTTTTTGAATTGGCAGTATTATTATTTAAACTTCCACTTTTCTTATGTGAACCTGAATAATTAAGAAGATGAAACGTGCCTCCACTACTTCCATTTGCCTTCGAAGAAGACGATAAAGGTCCATGATAAGAATATCTCGCGTTCAGAGAATTAACTGAGCTATTATTTCCTTGTCTTTCAGGAGTGTTATTGTTAGAATTATTAGATTTGAAATGCAGTGAGAAAAATGCAGGTACAACTTTTTTTATTGCAGATGATTGTTGATCTGAAGATGGACTACTGGCAGAGGATGAAGAACTGGATATTAAAAGGCTTGAGACCAATTTACTATATCTTTTCGCACTACTTGGAGGACTTTTCGTAAGTACTGTCTTTGATTTCGTAGAGTTGAAGGACTCGACAATTGCATTTTTAGGAGTGGATGCAACTTTTGACATAGCTGAAGCTGTTGCGGATTTTAGTGCTGATTGACTATCAGAAATAATATCGGTTTTTCTTGGGGTTGAAGAACCAATTGCAAATTCATCATCATAATCATCATCTATATTATCTTCCTTATTAGCAATCCTAGTAACAACATTATTATCTATTGGAGGAAGAAGTTGAGGCTGTCCTTCGTTTTTTATGTGAACATTATAATCAATATTACTATGATCATTTTTATTATCATTACTGACAGTATCATCAATATCATCGTTATTATTATCATTAATATCGTTTCTGTTATTTTCAACCAACGTTACCGGTTCGTGAGTAATATCCTGGATGGCAGCATCAACAGTAACACCGTTCAGTAATGGGGATTTAAAGTTATTACCTTTGAAGTTATTACTAGCAGGCGATTCTTGTCGAAGCTGTACTGGAGTAGAGCCTGAATTTCTAAAATAAAAAGAATCTACGGTAGCTGTACTGAACCGATTACCGGAATCTGGTGTACCATATGCTGGATGCAGCCTTTCACGCACAATGACAGCATTGTTCCTATTATTTAAAGATGGAAAAGTAGAGTCTATCGGCGATGATTCCAATATATATTCTGTGGGACTTACAATTTGGGGTCCACCATTTGTTGAAGAGCTACTTTTCGCTGTGTTATTGACACATATTTCTAGTGAAGTCTTTTTTGGTTGAGTAATACCGATATCACTGCTCTCAGGAATAGAGTCAGCTGCAGCCCGACTCTGCATTGTTGTTCCATAATTAGACGTTTTGGCATGAGTAATTTCTTGATTTATATCAGTAGCATTTTCTATTATAGTGTCATGTTGGATACTATTATCACTTACATCAAGAATGGTTTTACTTGGCGAAATCACTTGAGGAGAAAGAAAAATTGCATTCTCATTACTAACTGAAAAATCTCGCAATCGTGTCTCATCATTTGATTTAAGGAATTCATTGGATGTTATTGGTGTTGAGTTAGTATGATTACTTATTGATACGTTATGGGTACTAAAGGATTCTTCAGTAGCAATATAAGGGGTAGCAAATTCGTCTCCAAAATCATCATCATCACTATGATTAATATCATTTTGATCATTATGGTATGGGAAATCTGGAGCATCTTCTGATAAATTTGAAGCAGGAGCGGAGATATCTAAAGTTTGATTCTGCATATATTTTTTTGATATTTTGCTATTTGCAGTATTGGAAGTGTTATGTACATTTGATTTTGAAGAATGTTTATGAAGATGTATCATGTTGGATATGCTAATCTTCTTTTTAAGAGAGGAACTACTTGGAGTTCTTGAAAGGTTATCTGTGTGTTGATTGTTGTGAAAAGGGTTTTTCAAAAAAGATGATTTCTTTTTAAGAGAAGGAGGCGAGAAATCGACGTTTTCTGATACCTTAGGTTTTACTATATCACTTACACTTATCACCGTTATTCCATTTGTATCACTATTTGAAGGGGAATGGTTATTATTAAAAGAGGATCTTGCAGATGAGGAATTACTGTTGTGCTGATATTTTAGATTATTGGCCTCAGTTTTGGTATTTGACAGATTACCGGCCTCAGTTTTTGTATTTGACAGATTACCGGCCTCAGTTTTGGTATTTGACAGACTGGTGGTTACACTTTTAATATTTGACAGACTGGTGGTTACACTTTTAATATTTGACAGACCAGGGGTTTCGGTTTTGATGTTTGACAAGCTCTTTTTACCCTTCAACAGAAGAATGCTGGCTACCAAATTTGTATCTGACAATTTTTTCTTCAAAGAAGGCTTAGGAAGTGAAGGAGGGAGTACTGTATCCGCGTTGTCTTTTGAATCTGAAGTGAAGGAAATATCGTTCTTTGGGGGAGAGGATGTGTTATTAGGAGATACACTATTATTGGGCGATGCATGGGTATAGTTATTAGGCGATGCATGGGTATAGTTATTGTTGGACGGTAAAGACGTTTTAGGTGAAGATGTACTAGAAGCAGTGGTACTATTTGAGCGTCTTGAGAACAATCCCATTCTTTGAGAATATAAATTGCTGAAATATATTTAATGGTAACAATAAAATATGATTTTTATGATTTATGATAGTAAAAATAACAATAGTGATAGCAGTAATAATATCAATAACAGTAATAATAGCAATAATAGCGATAATATCAATAACAGTAATAATATCAATAATAGCAATAATATCAATAACAGTAATAATATCAATAATAGCAATAATATCAATAATAATAATAATATCAATAATAATAATAATATCAATAACAATAATAATACTATAATCTCAATAACGATAAGAGTAATAATACTATAATCTCAATAACAGTAATAGTAATAACACTATAATCTCAATAACGATAACAGCAATAATACTACTATAATATCAGTTTTTTCTCATGAAAAGTATTATGATGATATGCTTTGTCACTCCTATCTCAGACTACACTGTCTTATTATTAATGTTACCCTTCGTTGTGAGACGCTGAATGGTACAATGTTCCCTATTAGATTTGTTTTAGCCGGCCGATGTTTTCTGGTAGTTTTTTTTTTTTTCTCTAACGGGTACTCTTTTAATATTTTAGGTTGCAAAGAAAAAAGGTATTTGTTACATACATAATAAAAAAGAAAAACATTATGTTAGATTGGTAAATTTTCTTTTGAAAGGTTGTTCCAAAAAAGAATTTTTCTTCGATGATGAAAGGACAAAGCCAAAAGGAGAAAAAGACATATAAAAAAAGAAGAAAAAAAATAGCTACTATCCGCACTCTGTAATATTTTATGAGAGACAGCTATTGGTTGGAAGCCCCGAGAAGATAGTCTCACCGATTCTATGTTGGTTGAATTGCACGTTGTACTGTTTTATATCTATAATCTCGTACAATACGCTATAACGTTAGTGCACATTTGTGTGGTGTACTATGGCCTTTGTATAGCATATCGCAGTGTTTGTATAGTTGCTATGGCACTTATTTGTATATTTGCTATATCACTTGTTTGTATATTTGCTATGTCACTTGTTTATGTATTTTCTATGTAACTTATTTATGTATTTTCTATGTCACTTATTTACATATTGTCACTTATTTACATATCGTCACAGGTTGTTCATAGTTTTGTTTTGTAATGGTCATATATATATACTTGTAGAGTATTGCAACAACGCAAATTATGACAGCCCATGGCTCCCTTGTTACACCGTTAAAATTCAAATATTCCATTATAGACCACGCATATCTTGCTGGTTTTTCGCCATACGATCCCCCCATATTATTCTTTTTTAATGTCAAGCGAATACCGTTATATGCTTACGATTTGCGTTTTACGATTTTTATGAATTTACATGTATTAGTTATCTTTTGTTATTGTTTGTTTTCCTTGTTTATTGTCTGCCTGTTTGATTCTTTCTTTGTTTGTTGTCTGTCTGTTTTTTTCTATCTGTGTTGTTCCTCACAAATTGTGCTTTAATTAGTGAAATTTCTTTTGTGCCTTCTATCATCATCTGCAAGAAATTTTGTTCAGTGCTTCGCGTTTTTATTTTAAAAAAAAAAAAAGTACCTCCTTTGTTTTTTTTAGTATTATTTGTTAGAATAATATTTTTTCTTACTGCGCTTTCATGCTGCGCCCCCTGTTTTTGGACGATCCTTTTTTAACTGAATTTTTTTTTGTATTTTTCCTGCCGTTTTTTCTCGTTAGTCTTGTTATTTAATTTTCTTGTTATCTTACAGGACAGATTCTACTATATCGGGATATTACCAGATACCCTTTGCAGCATATCGGAGTCTCAATTTGGAAGCAAAACTATTTTAAATAGTTTTCAGGTACGTTTCCCATCTGACACGTATTTTCTCATATATATTCATTCTTTGCACGCATGTAGGTCATTACCTCATATAGATATACTTATGTATATAAGAAAAAAAAATTTTTTCTTTTTTTTTTTAACCTGTTGTTTAATATACGAAGCCACCACCTAAAAGATTCGTCACTGTAGAAATTTAGCAGTTGTACATAGATATTCTGCTTGTATATATAATATCCATATATTCCTCAATATTTGTGGATCTTTTTCTTTTTTCTTTTCCTTTCTTCTCCTCTCGCTTTTTCCAATTCACATCCAAACCAAACCCTGTAACTCACCCCAGTCTCTCATTCATTCTTGCTTTCTCCTTAACTGTTACCATGAAATTATCTTTTGTCCTTTCCGCAATTGCTTCCCTCGCTGTTGCTTCGGCATCCTCCGATGAAGCTGCTTTCACCACCACTACCGTCACCATGACCAGTTATCTTCGTCACCAACACACTTCCGCTTCTACTGTCCAACCAGCCTCTACTGCCCAACCAGCTTACACTTACCATTTCACCAACCAAACTAATTCCCAACAAGCTAGTTATCCAGCAGTAAATGCCACCTCTAATGATACCGCACCAATAGATGTCCCAAGTTCCAACAGTAACGTAACTTCTTTACTTAAAAGAAACACACCAACTACTTCCGCTCCAGTCATCAAATCTTACCAAAATGGCGCAGTTTCTGGTAGATTCGCCAGTATCTCTGCCATGGGTGGTGCTGCTGTCGCCGCTGTCGTCTTATTATTATAATTGTAATAATCAAAATTCCCGAAACTTCCCATATCTCAGAGTGAGCTACAATTTTATCAATTGTTGTCTTATTGGCAAATCCAGTCCTAGTCTAATGGCATATCTATTAGCGGCAAGTATGCATTACTATCTAATAGCAAATGCTGACTATTTATATTCGTCTCTAATCAAATCCATCTTCATATGTTTCTAATCAAATCCATTATTATATTAACTGAGTCTGATCTACCCTAAAAATATTATGTACCTTTTTCATTATGAAGACTAGATTTTTATTTGTCCACATAATTCATATATGTTCCTTGTCTTTGTGTGGAGTGTTTCTCCTAAAATTAAAAAAAAAAATCCTATTTCCTATCTTCTCTCCAACTCCATCCACTTTCGATCAAACCCAACATATATATCTTGATTTTTACCTGTTTTTATGAATTTTTCTAATGACCAAACATCCCCAAAAATGTCAGACTATTTTTCCTTTTAAAAAAAAAGTACAATCTATCTTTGCTGGCCTTTCCTTTCCTTCCTTCAATTCTAAATTTTTTCAATTCCATCAGCAAATTTCCAGTCAACCAAAAGAGCATTTTTTTCGAGGATTTTTTCTCTGATATTGCTTTATATATTAGCCTTTTAAAAATATGATTACACCTCTTGATTTATGCTTTAATCATTTTTTTTTTTACTTTTATATTTTTTCCACCAGCTTTATTATTTGATTTCTTGTCTTTTCTACGTTCCATTCCTAGATATACTTTTCTTGTTCTACCTCTTATCTAGTATTCCTTCTACATTTTGTTCTTTTGTTAGATATGTTGTTATTGTTAATATATACTATAGATATCATAGATAACACTTTATTTGATTTCATTTCTTTACATTGTCTTATAAATCTAATAATTTCATTTGATTTCTTCTAAACTAAAAGGAAATATCAAAAATAGAACACTACATTGTGGTTTGACCATTGAGCTTCCTAACTTCGTTTTGACTATAAAAAAAAGGTAGACTACATTTAATTTATTGATGTTAATCAAGAAATGCATTTCATAATTCTTTGTTTTTCGAAAAAAAAAAAAATGTCAATAATACTAAATATCAATTAATATATATCATACTATTTATCTCTTGCTTTTTGAAGTATGTCATCGACATAATTTTATATAACATCTAGCTTTCTATAGATGTATATTTGTAATTATCTTTTTTGGATGCATGATAATCTGGGACATAAGTCAGTAAAAAAGAAACAAATGAAAAAAAAACGTTTCATGGACAATCTAGTGGATTCATCCGTTCACATATGTAAAAAAAAAAAAAAAAAAAAAAAAAAAAAAGAAAAAAAAAATGTGAAATCCAAGTTATCAAAATATTAACCCAAGTAGATCATTAACAAAATCTAAAGATAAAGATAATCACAATCAATTACCTTCGCTTTTTCTAAAGTTATCTTTTAAATCTTTAATACCAGGATCTTTTATTTTGTATACCTGAAACAAATTATGTCTTTTCCTGAAGTGTTGAATCGAGGCAATGAATTCCTAGAAGAATATCCAAGAACATCAACGTTCTGGAACATTTTTTCTCAGATGTCTTGTTTTTCAGTAGTTGCTGCTTCTAAAATTTTAGTAAATATTGCCTATAAGCCTAAGATCCATCACCTTGAAAGACTTGATGAAGCTTTGGATAAATCCAAAGCGGAAAATAGAGGCCTTATCACTATTATGAATCATATGTCTGTCGTTGATGATCCATTTCTCTGGGGAGTACTTCCCTTAAAATATTATTTTTCAGTAGACACTATCAGATGGGGTTTGGCTGCTGAAAATGTTTGTTTCACTAAACAGTTTCACTCTTGGTTTTTCTCTTTAGGAAAAGTGCTACCTACTGAAAGATTTGGAAAATCTCCTTTCCAAGGATCAATTGATGCTGCTATCAGATTACTATCACCAGATGATACTCTTGATCTTGAATATTTTCCTCGTTGTATAACAACAGAAGATACAAATGCGACTAGTACATTTTCCAATCCATATCCAAAAAATAAGCCAGTTTCCTTACTATTTGATGAATTAAAGAATAATTTTCCTGTAAAACGCACACGCCCATCATGGGTTCATATCTTTCCAGAGGGCTTTGTTCTTCAGCTTCAATCTCCATATCTGAATTCAATGAGATATTTCCACTGGGGTGTCTCAAGACTAGTTCTTGAATCAACCGTGACGCCATTAGTGCTTCCAATATTTAGTAAAGGGTTTGAAAAAATTGCTCCTGAAGACGATTCGCTTTTCAAAAATTTGGGGTCAGAAATTAATGTTTATTTCGGAGAATTGATCAATGATTCAGCAATCGAGTCATTCAGAAACGAATGGAAATTATTAGTTGAAAAATATGGAACTGGTAATGATTTAAACGAAATTTTGAAATATGGCCAGGAAGCTAGAGAATTAAGAAGTAGATTAGCACTGTTTTTGCGTGAAAAAGTTGCAGAGGTTCGTCACGAAATGGCGAATCTACCTTTGGAAGATGAAAGATTCAAAGATTTTAAGTTTTGGGAGAGATATACAAAGTCAGAAGGTGCTAGTGATCCGGATATTAAGTTTATAGGCAAAAATTGGGCTATTAGACGTTTGCAGAAGCATCTACCTGATTATCAACAAAATAGTCACGATGAAACTGGAAAATGATTGATTTGTATACAAATTGTGTAATTCTTTATCTTATTGTGTATATATTTTAACAGAACAGTAAATAGTATTCATTTATTTTGAAAGGTTGACTTACTCAAATGATTTGATTTGTAAACGATTTAGACGCTGGTACATTAAGTATTCAAACAAAGTGTTTTGATATGTATATAAATATGTAAGTGATAGACATATCATATTACAAGAAGTCGATTCATCCATAACTACACTTATTGATTTCCACTAAATATTTATTCAATATTAAATACCAATTACATAAAAATCTATTTAATAAACTATTTTGCAGCTTTAACCATATCTAAAAACTTTTCCTTAGATATTTCGGAAGCAATAGTCTTTTTATCATTCTTGTAGGCTCTTTTATCTTCCATATTATCCATCAGAATATCCGTCTGGATTTGGGTATTTAATATCGCATTAAATAATTTAATGACGCCTCGTTGAGCAGTCTTCTTCAACTGTTTCTCATGCTCAAGAATCAGTCTAGCATTCTCGTCAGATTTAGGTAATAAATCCTTTTTACGACTCTTTTCCATTAATTCCTTTCTTTCCATTTTAAGCAACCTTTTTGCCTTCAGTTCCAACTTCTCATCATTCATCTTTTTGATAATCTTTTTCTTCTGACGAACCAATATAGGATCTGACCTGTCATGAGCCTTTAAATGTGAATTTAATAATGCATCCATAGCATTGGAGAAAGACTCAGTATTTTCCTCCTTACTTTGTCTCGCTTTACTTGATTTTACCTTACTTTTTACGGATTTCATATCTTCTATTTCATCGTCTGTATCGTTCTCCTCACTCGACACCTCGCTCATCTCGACTTCATCATCGAGATCCTCTTCATCGTCAAAATCTTCCTCATCATCACCATCTTCATTCAAACTTTCTTCGTGTTCCTCTTCTATATTCTTTTGTTGTTTACTTGTTTCTTCTTCTTGTTTGTCTTTGATTTCTTCTACTAAAGTATCCACATCCTCTTCAATCTTTTTTGTGGCTTTTGGTTTACTGTCTCTACCAGTCTTTTGTTTTTTAAGAGAAATCGTACCTTTTCTATTTGACATCTCTTTTAGATTTCAATAGTTAATCTAGCGATAATAACAATAATAATAATAATAATAATAATAATAATATATATTGGCTGAGATATAAACTATAATTAGTATAAAGCTTCATTTATATTGTATTGTTGCGTTATTTGACCTTTGCTCATCTCTTCTCAATTAGTATTTTTAAGGACAAACATTAGAAAAACTTTAAGCAGAAAGGCGAAAAAAAAATGTTATGTGCACCGGTTACTCAAGGAATTCTTGTTCACTCATATTACATAATTTACTACTTATTAATGTTCCTTTAAGTAGATCAATTGACTTGTTTTCCAACTTGAATTCAGATGTGTCATATAATTGCATAATGAACTATAGATTTTCAATAATTCTTAATGATTGCTCAGTGATTTATTTATTTTTTTTTTCAATAGTTTTTTGTCTAAGCGTTTGAATTTCTGATTGCTTTTGCTCTTAAAACCACGTATATAAATGCAAGATTACTAAATCCAAATAATATCATGACGGAGTCAGTGAAAACAATAGATATGATTCCAAAAGGTCTGCATGGAGAAGATTTACAAAAGATTAGCAACATAAATTGTGTTTCGATTTCCAATATAACAAATAAACAGTCTATATCTTCCATTATGACATTTCAAAAGATAGTTGAGGATAACAAACCTATTCCTCAACTCACAGGAACTGACTTTTCTACTAGAAAAATAGTCTCTAGTTATGGCCACCTTTCAAAACAACAGAGAGTTCCAATATCAAAGCAACAGCAGCAAAAATCAGTTTTTTTAAGATTTAATGAAGAGAAACCAATGGCTTTGCTTTTAAAAGAAATAGAGACTGATTATGCAAGTGCTGTTAAGTATGACAAGGAACTTCTCTCACGCATCGATCTGTTAAAGATGGATATTGAGGAGCTTGATTTTGAAAATACAACCATTGATGCTACTATTTCTAAATCTCGGGATAAATTAAATGACAGTTTACAAGATCTTAAAGCGGTAGAGCTCCAATATTTTGAAAAGATGGATGACTTGAAGCAGCAATTTGATTCAAAACTGCACTATTTAGAGTCTGAAAAGATAAAGCTTTTAAGTGAATTGAATGGTCTAAAAAACGGGGCTTATTTGAAAAACTTGCAGGATAAGAAACTCAAATTATTGAGTAACATAAAGCATTTTAATGAGCTTCTAGAAGATATATCTAATAATGAATCTCTTATGGAGAAAAAATCAAATATTAAAAGACTTAAAATAGAAACTAAAGACATAGAGAATAATATAATCATAAAAAAGAAGAGAGTAAATGATATAGTACAGTTTCATTCACAGTTTCCTTCCTTACAACAAAAATATCTTGAGCAACTAAAGCAGCGAAGATTACAGAGACGTATTTTGAATAACAAACTACTAGATTTAAAAGGTACGATTAGAGTCTTTTGCAGAATCAGACCAGTTACTTCCAATGAAACAGATATTTTAAACTATGACATCATAGACAACAATGAAATTGTGATTCTAAATACGCTGCATAATGTCATTCAAAACAACAAATCAGATATTTCCAAATCCTATTTTCATCTAGATCATATTTTTCGTCCAGAGGATAGCAACAATGAAATCTTTGAAGAAGTGTCACAACTTATCGAAAGTTATTTGGATGGTAATAAAGTGTGTGTCTTTGCATATGGCCAAACAGGTTCAGGTAAGACTTATACTATGTCAAGTCCTAGAGATGGTATAATACCAAGATCCATAAATTTGATTTTTGATTCCATAGAAGAATCCCAAAACTCAGACAAGAACACAAAATATGCAATATTCGGAGAGTTTATGGAGATTTACAATGAAACTATTATTGATTTACTTGACCCAAAGGCAAAAAACAAATATGAGATAAGACATAATCCTGATTTTACTACAACTATTAATGGTTTAACAGAGATAGAAATCAAATCGGTGGATCAATTTGATTCAATTTTGAACAAAATCAACAAAGTAAAGAAAATAGCATTTACAAACAGTAATGAAAACTCATCTAGATCGCACACAATTTTTCGAATCAAGCTTAAAAAAGTTGACGAAGCTACGGGAAGTTTCGCAGATTTTGGTTTATTGAGTTTAATTGATCTTGCAGGGAGTGAAAGAGTATCTAAAACAAAGGCAGATGGTATCCGGCTAAAAGAAGCTGCCCAAATCAACAAGAGTCTTAGTTGTCTTGGAGATGTTATTCATAATTTTGGTAATAGGAGTAAGAATCAACATATTCCATTCAGGAATAGCAAATTGACTTATCTTCTTCAAAATAGTTTGAATAGTAGTAACTGTAAAACTTTGATGTTGGTTACTGTATCCTCTGATGCTACTCATATTAGTGAAACAATAAATTCACTACGGTTTGCCATGAAAGTTAACTCTACAAATACGTCTTCTTTGAAGTGAATTATCATAGTAATTATTTGTATGGATCACGTGCGCCTTCAATAAAAAAATTGTAAGAATATTTTTGGAAGAAGAATTTCCATACATGTTCGAAAAAAATTTCAAAAAAAACACGTGCGTATAATAATACTACAGTTTGAACGAACATTTGTGGAAAATTAATAAAGATGTCATTTGGATAACAATATGGATCTCAGTATCAAATAATTTTGAAGTAAGATTTAAAATTTTAAAGACTTCAAGACTACACAGATTGCAATATAAGAATGGAAAAATTTACAAACTGGAGAGATCCGGGAACGGGCATATCTCCATTCATGCCAAATAAACAATCTAAAAAAAGCAATCTAAGCTTGAGATTAATTCAAGGGTTGGTAAATATTTCTGTTTTCATTTTCAAATTACCATTATTTTTACTATTTTGTATAGTTTTTCATTTAATTCCTGTGAGATCTTTTAGGAAATTTATTGTCAATGTGATATTGAAATATTTATTTAGTGGATTCTGTAATACTTCTGGGAGTGATTTAATTGATCTTAGAGTGGAAAATGTAAAAAAAATTGATAAAAACCAAATTGCAGCAAACTTGCCCAACGTGAATGATGTGATTATTGTGAATTCAAGTTCTCCATTAGATTATTTTGTGTTATACTTGTTGAATAATGCAGGAAGTTTCAAAATTTTAACATTTAATGATAAAAAAAAATACATTGACATCACACCGTTTAGTACATTTTTAAAATTCTCATTAAATCTACTGTTTCATGAACGCTCCACAAGCCTAAAGCTTGCTATTGAAACTGTTGCTGCATCTGGTTCAATTTTCATTTTCCCTGAATCGACGCCAAGTAATAATAATGCAATCTTGGATTTCTACAATGAGAATTCAACTATAGATTTACCAGATGATAGAAAATCACATTTGAAAGTGCTAAGTATCAAGACTCTTCCAACCTATTTGACGACACCGGTTCCTTTGGGCAACTTTGGCTATCTATATAAATTGTTAACTAACGAAAAACCAGTGAAGTTCAAGGTACACATTGCATCTGTTCCACAGTTACAGAAATGGTCCGATATAAGATCCAAACTTTCAGATATCAGTGGACTTAGGTTGGTTGCCAATGACTTGGATTCTAAAAAACTGTTCATTGAGTCTTTTCAAAAGAATTGAGTAAAGCTTGTGTAATTATTTATTGATTATTATACTGTTAAATGAATAAATATCACATTTTGTAATATCCATTACTTGATAATATTCGAAATTCAATGCAGTAAGACGATGTATATGTAATTATTCGCAGATCTTTCTAATAGTTTACCATATTTCTGGAACTTATACGATAACCGTTTTACATTCATATACATTTACCAAGTATCGTTACAGAGCCCTGCTCTTACTGTTTTTATCTTCTTTATTTGTATTTTACATGATTGAAAAAAAAAAAAAAAGAATACGGAAAAAGTAACTGCAGCTTCATTATTCGTACAATAAAAAAGAAGTTACGACTGATCAATCTGGCGGTTAGAAAAATCAGACTAAAACTATAGAAAAAAAATATCACTAAAATTATAGTTGTTTAACGAATATTCATTCATTTAGTGTTAAATTAGACTATTACATCTTTTCAAATTTATTAAATGTATCAAATATAAGAGAAAATCTTGGATCATTAACTTTATTTTTGTTGTACTTTATTGTATTGTATTATATTTAATTATATTATAGTTGATTATATTCCATTAATCAACAAAATTCAGATATTCAAAGACATTAAACACTATATATCTTTTCTCGACATCCAATAAGTCTCTGGTCTATATTTGTTAGTTGTTATTAGTTTTTAAGTTATACCTTGATACCAAACAATTTAGGATTTTAGTGGATGATAATAGATCAAGAAAAGAATAAATAAAGCCATAGGAAAAATTGTCATTAGAACGAAATTATTTTTGAAATTATAAAGAGGTATTCGGAGATTGCAGTGGAACCTTTGAATAAAAAAATAACAAAATAATAAGGGATTTAAATTAGTAATATAAAAAAAAATAGTAAAATGCCTATTTGTGGTTCAGATAAGAAGCCAAGTATGTATTATTCGACATATATATCTTGTGTCTATTTTTATTTGTTGTTTTTTTTTCTTTTTGTTTGTTTCCAAAAACAAAAATAAAAATAAATAGAAAAGTTGCTCCTATACTAACTCGAGTGTGTCTAGTTCAACGTAAAATTGTCATTTTAGGTGACGGTGCTTGTGGTAAGACGTCGTTATTGAATGTCTTCACAAGAGGCTATTTCCCACAAGTGTATGAACCAACGGTTTTTGAAAATTATGTACATGATATATTTGTTGATAATCAAGCCGTTCAATTGTCATTATGGGATACCGCAGGTCAAGAAGAATTTGATAGATTAAGATCCTTGAGTTACAGTGATACGCATACAATAATGCTTTGCTTCTCGGTTGATTCTCCGGATTCTTTGGAAAATGTCGGAAGTAAATGGATGGCAGAGATTCATGAGCATTGTCAAGGTGTCGCCTTGGTCTTGGTGGCTTTAAAATGTGATTTAAGAAACAACGAAGATAATGAAAATGGTAAATTTTCAAAACTAACATCATATGAACAAGGTCTAGATATGGCTAAAAGAATAGGTGCCATGAAATATTTGGAATGTAGTGCAAAGAAAAATAGAGGTGTTAATGAGGCTTTTACAGAAGCTGCAAGATGTGCTCTTACGGCTCATCCAAAAAGTGCAACTGAGGAAGCTGCAGATAATGATAAAATCTGTGTCATTATGTAGATGTTTTCCAATGTTCCTTGTGACTGGTCTTCAAACATCAAAAATTAAACAACTCTAAAATTTCAAAACTAAAATAATAATAAATAAATAAAATAAAAAAAAAGAAAAAAAAAAAGAAAAAAAAAAGAAAAATCGTTTACTTTAAGCTTTATAATATATTATTACCATTAATTTTTTTCATTTTTCAACTCAACTCATTTTTTAATAATTTCAGTCTTTTGTTTTTTTATTCGTTTTCTTAAGGAAAGAAAAACTTCTTATGTTTTAATCTTTTAGTTAGTCAATATTACTTTTATTTATTCATCGATAACATGTAGTATTACAGACATATTCAAATTAAAAAAAAAATGAAGCAAAAAGAACATCTGGAAAAAAATCATGCTAACCGTCTATTAAATTTGATAATACAAATATATATATATATAAAAGAAAGAAACCTATATCCAAAATCTTCTCAATGAGACCATATTCTTACTTGTTTATCCTTACCACCACTAACAACTCTTTTCCCATCCAAACTCCAGTCAACAGCGTATACCTCGTCCTTATGGCCAGGTAAGTCAACGCTAAGTTTCAAGGTTTTCAAATCCCAAATTTTTAAAGTCGTATCTTTTGAACAACTTACCAATAATCTATTATCGGAACTCCAACAAACTTGATATACAGGTCCAACATGGCCCCTGAATGTGCCCTTGAAAGTTCCTTGCTGGCCATCCCATAATTTGATAGAGTTATCAAACGCAGCAGAAACTATAAATTTTCCATTTGGAGAAAATGCAACATGATTAACAAGTTTCTGATGTCCATGCATTCTATTGACGGGTTTATTTTGTTTCTTTGGATTCCATAAATACATTGTGAAATCATCCGAACAAGTCACCATTCTTTCCTCTGATACATTGAACAATTTTTTAGCAATTGCGATCTTATCTGACAATGGCTGTTTAAAAATTTTGGAATTCTCAATATTATTATACGTATAACAACCTTTTCTGATTAGAAAATCAGTTGACAATGACAAATGATTGATCCAATGGGCATGAGATTTGAAAGATTTCACCAACTGACCATTTTCAGGATTCCAAACCATGATAGTTTTATCATGGGAAGTAGAATAAATGTCATTAAAGCCACCCCATTTTACACATGATACATTTAGTTTATGACCACTCAAAGTATGTACACATGTCAAATTAGAGATATTCCAGATTCTAACAGTACCATCTTTAGACCCGGAGCAAAGCATCATAATATCACCTTGAACTAGATGCAAAGGTTTCCAGCAAATACTTGTAATCCATTTAGAATGACCAACCAAAGTACCTATCAATTCACCTTTCTCACTATTCCATACTTTAATAGTATTATCCATTGATCCAGTAGCGATATATTTGCCACATGGTGAATATTCTGCGGTCAAAACCCAATTAGAATGTCCATCTAAGGTCTTAAACGGGGTCTGTGTATCGCAATCCCAAATCTTAGCAGTTGAATCGCCTGAACCTGTTACCATCCTATTTGAATTAACAGGAGAAAATTTAGCTGTTAAAATTGTAGCTCCGTGACCTGATATAGCAAATGACGATCTAGTGATTGGTTTGACCTTGAAAATAGATTGTGGAGTAAACAAAATAGTCAAGTGATCTTCAGTGGTTTTTAAGTTAGGTTTCAAAATGGAATTATACAAGCTATCTACAATTTCCTTCTTTGTATCTTTCTCATCGTCCAAAATCACATCGAAATCATAAGGAGTTGGGTCATCAAGAGAATTATTTAATTGGTTCAACAATTGTTCTAACTGTTTTTTTGTGATGTTTGATGGAATACGAATTGAATTTCCAATAGCTTCCTTGGTTTCTGATGATCTAAACGTGACAGTAATGAATGTAACATCTTCCTGTTTTTGAATTACTGAGGAAGTAGGAGTATTATTCTCTTGCAAATCCTTTTTTTGCCTCTTGGATGGTGGTGGTAATAAAGTAGACATATTCCAAGCAGTGATAAGTGAACTTATATTCTTATATATGTATATTTATAAGTAGTTGTCAAATTTTATCAAAGCCTTTTATATAAGATTGTGTCTGAAAACACAATATGAGTTTTACTAGAAAGCTTATACGTTTAGGTGCTTAAGATTTCATAAGAGAAAAATCTTGAAAAAAAAAAATTGTAGAGATGAGCTGCGATAAAAAGTAAGAAATATCTTGAGCACTGTGTTGCTGAAATACTGGTGATCGGAGAAAGCATATTTATGAGGAAATAGTGGTTAAAATCATAATTGACAATCACTTGAAACTCACACCATTTGATAGCTTGTTGATATCATTAATCTTTTCTTGTTCTCTTATTTTTATCTTGAAGACCTTCATTTATTATACAGCAAATAAACTTATGTAAAACAGTCTTGGGGAGGTTTTACATTAGATATCGAAAAGTTGAATGACAAAAAAGAGGTGTTAATTTCACATAGTAGAAGAAATAAATAATGACCACTTACATGCTACTTTTCCAAAAAAAAAAAGTATTCTATTCACTTATGGAAAAAATAAACATCTATATTACGAATATATACAATATGTAAATGTAAATTGTACAACTAACCTTTCTTAGTATCTTTTTTTTTTTTTTTACAAATTCGTATACTATCTGAAGTGATGACTCAATGTTTACTATTCATTTGATACTTGGGCAACATTTGAAAAAAATATTGTGTAATAATATGTGATGGTGATGAAATTATGTACTTTATTTCATTTTGTTTAATTAAAGATGAATTATAATAAATAAACTAACAAAGACTCATAAAATAAGAGATAGATTTGAGAATACAAACATTTTAATTTAGTGCAGAAACCGCTAATATTATGGTTTTATATTATACAAGCTACAATAACAACAGCAGATGTTCGCAAGTATGATTCTGTCTAATCACATAATATATATTAAAGAGTAGCCATTTTTTATTTTATTTTAAAAAAAATATATTAGTCAAAAATAATTAGAGTTGGAACATAAAAATCTGAATATAAAAGCTTGTAGTAAATATATTGACTATCCTGAGTGTCCAATGATATATATGGGTAATAGGAACAGGATTGTATACTCTCATGCTAAATACAGGTTAAAAATATGTGAAATATAAAAATAATGCTAGCCTTTAATAAAGTAATAAAATTGATTTTTTTTTAATCTCAAGTAAATTGATAAATAGAAATATTATATTGCAACTTCGATACTAAAATTGTCCGAGATTCAAAACAGTGTGTTTTTCTAACAGATAAGAACTGTTATCGGTGTTATTATTGTGAATTGTAGCTAGTTATATACAGTCTTCTTTCTAATATTACGTAATGTGCGTTCACATTCCTTGATCATATGTTTTTTGGTTGTCAGTATTACAACAAAGATTGATTGTTGTGAACATTGCTCACTAATTTGTTTACCTTTCATTATTGGCAGATACAAGTTGAGCCAGAATTCATCAAATGTAAGCAAAAATGGTCAAGAGCTGGCTTGAATTCAGCCAAGCATAATTTTTAATTACTATAGTTACAAGTAGGCATCTTAATAAAAAAAAAGTTTATCAGTTAATTAATAATAGTATTTTTACAGTATGGAAAAATAACTAAAAGTTATGCTATTTTAATGGACGATGAGATCATAAGATGCCTATATAGAATGATTTCGTGATTCAAATAGCCAGATAATCAATAAAAAAAAAAAAATATTCACGTGATGTTCACGTGAATATTTTTTTAATGTTATGTGCCCGAATTATATTGCTTTTTTTTTTTTAGTCTGGTTTCTATCTCTCGAATGGCCAATAAAAGGCTACCAAATGTTAAGCTGACAGAAATTCCTATCGGCAGAAATCACTAAAATTTTTTTTTTTTTTTTTTTTTTTTTTTTTACCAACTTCGCTTAGTAAAGCGCTCTCTTTAATAAACAAGAAGAAAAAAAAGCCATATTAGGCCACTAACTTAGTGTGAAAAAGAAAATTTTTTTAAACAGAGCTAATAGTACTTTGCACATAGTATTAACAACATAAGTTTTGTCTAAAGTTATTACCTTCAATTAGTTAAAATTATCTTACAACAATCATATAATTTTTTTCATTCGTATTTTGGTTTAATTTATTATTTTGTTGTTTGAACCGCGAGGAATTACTATAATAAAACAGATTAGTAGTACCAACTAACGATTCAATATGATTAGCAAATCAATTACATCCAAGAATAAGATAATAATCAATTCTACAAGATCTTTGGCTACAGTTGCTGATCCTGCAGCAAATCCTGTTCGTCAATACGGTGGTTTGAAAGATCAAGACCGTATTTTCCAAAACTTATACGGAAATTTTGGCCATGACTTGAAATCAGTAATGAAAAGAGGAGGCTGGTACAAGACTAAAGAAATCATTCTTAAAGGTGACAAATGGATCATCGATGAAATGAAAAAATCTGGTCTTAGAGGAAGAGGTGGTGCCGGTTTCCCATCAGGTCTTAAATGGTCTTTTATGAACCCACCAAATTGGGAAAAAAATGTGGGACCAAGATATTTGGTTGTCAATGCCGATGAAGGTGAACCAGGTACTTGTAAAGATCGTGAAATCATGAGAAAAGATCCTCATACTTTAGTTGAGGGTTGTTTGCTTGCAGGTAGAGCTATGAATGCTACTGCTGCTTACATTTATATCAGAGGTGAATTTTACAATGAAGCAGTAACTTTACAAACTGCTATCAATGAAGCTTACAAAGCTGGTTTAATTGGTAAAAATGCTTGTGGCTCAGGTTACGATTTTGATATTTACATTCATCGTGGTGCTGGTGCTTACATCTGTGGTGAAGAAACTGCTTTGATTGAAAGTATTGAAGGTAAGGCCGGTAAACCAAGATTAAAGCCACCTTTCCCAGCAGGTATTGGTTTATTTGGTAGACCAAGTACAGTGACCAATGTTGAAACCGTTGCTGTTTCTCCAACCATTTTAAGAAGAGGTGGTGATTGGTTTGCATCTTTTGGTAGACCAAGAAACAGTGGTACGAAATTATTTGGTATTTCTGGTCATGTAAACAAACCATGTGTTGTGGAAGAAGAAATGTCTATTCCATTAAGAGAGTTAATTGACAAGCATTGTGGAGGTGTCATTGGTGGATGGGACAATTTGAAGGGAATTATTCCAGGTGGTTCTTCTGTTCCAGTTTTACCAAGATCAACATGTTCTGACATTTTGATGGATTTCGACGCACTTAGGGAAGTGGGATCTGGTTTAGGTACTGCTGCTGTCATTGTCATGAATGAGCAAACCGATGTTGTCAGAGCAATTCAAAGATTCAGTGCTTTTTATAAACATGAATCTTGTGGTCAATGTACACCATGCAGAGAAGGTACTACTTGGTTAGACAAGATGATGAGAAGATTTGCTGTCGGGCAAGGTACTGAAAAGGAAATTGATCAAATTTGGGAAGTCACCAAAGAGATTGAAACACATACTATCTGTGCCTTAGGTGATGCTGCTGCCTGGCCTGTCCAAGGTTTGATTAGACAATTTAGACCAGACATACTGAAGAAATTCCAAGAGTTTGCCGAGAAGACAGGAAAAGAAGTCAGTCCTGGTGGTTGGGTAAAAGAGGGTGAAGTTTTTGATGGTAAGGTGATTGATAATCCAGTCCCAGCAAGTCATTAATCTAAAAAGGGAAAAATTGATATGTATTAAAGAGTAATTGAGAATACAGGTATACCATTAGAGCAACATTTTACCCCGCCAAGATTAATTCAGAACAAACTAAACAAATTTGAAGAAGGAAGGTGAAGATCACAAAAGATGAGTGAAACAGTTATCGGGGAGATAGCTTAACGAGAAAATATACATGTAACGTCTATTTTATTTATGGTAAAGATGAATTCATTGTAATTACGTCGGATTTCTTTTTTTCCTTTCCTTCTCCATTACGTGTCTTGCACACATATATACACACACACATTCACATATACACATATTTAGAACTTATCTCTCCAATTAATGGATCGGAACGTGGTTTGTCAGTTCTCAAAAAAGCTTATATAAAACATATATAAAGTGAAAAGAAACAAAAAATACGATGCAAAATTTTTGAAAAATAGATAGGCTGATGTAATTTACATAGAATGACTATTATTCAAGTTTCACAATAGAGTATGGCCAATTCTCATGTTAAAAGGTTGTAGCTTCTCATGAAATTTTATGGTATGTAGTTCTTCTGTCACAATAAACCCGTCTAATCATAAATCCATACCAACATCGTTCCTAACCATTATTATTCCTAGGCATCGCTTCTAACCTTTTTTTTTTTTTAGTTTTTTTTGCGCAATGCAATATTTGTCCTACAACAAAAATACTCCCAAAATGGAGTAACAAGATATAGTTTTTCTTTTTTTTTGTTAAAATTTTCTGTTTTTCGTTTTTTTCTTTGGCTGCCAGGTACAAAATATGTCTTTTTTTTTTTTTTTTGTTTTCTTTTGTCTTTACCACTAAAATGAATTTATGGTTACGTAGCACTTCAGTTTTGTTGTTCATTTGCTTATTATTATTTATTTTTTTTGCAGTATTAATTGCTTCTCAAATAAACGAAAAGAGAAGAAGAAAAAAATTAATGAGGAAAAGAGAAAGAAAAAAGATACCCAAATTACAAGTCAAACTAACAGTCAGAGAATCGTTTAAGGGGAGATTCAATTTCATTAGAAAACATACAGTATAATTTATTGGAATATATATATATATATATATATATATCTGTACAAAGGTATATTCATATATGACAAATACAAGCTACATTCATTAATTTGTTTATATTCGAATTGGAAGATATACTATTAGTTGGTTTTTTTTTTTTTGGGCTAGAATTTTTTTATTTTGAAGAATATTTAATTTTCAAAACCAGTTTAAAGACGATTTATTTGGAACAGCAATTGACGGAAAAAAAAGAACAAGACAGAGGCAAACACCATCTTCTCTTAATTGTTATAGAAACCATCTATTTATTGTGTTCAAAGTGTTAATATGGATAGAAATAACCACAATAGTAAGGATGACCCTCCAAAATTGCAGAGTCACCAAGGTCTGCCGTCCTCATCCGCTATTTCTTCATTGGTTCAGAAAAAGAAACCACCATTATTTGCCAGGTCTCATAGCTTGTTTACTAACAATAAAGTCAATGAGAGACAGAATAAATTTCCCTCGTTCAGTATCCAAAGAACTCCTTCCAACAATTTCTACAATAAAAGAACTGAGAGTTACTCATCTTCATCGTCAAGTTTGAGCAGAGTTCCTAGTTTCTCCATGGATAATACCGTAAGAAACCATATTACTTCTGATACTACAGATGGTCCTAATAATAATAACTCTACCGCTATGACTAAAAACGATATGAAAGGATTCAAGCAGCGATTGAACGCAGAAAAGACTCGCTACAAAGCTCAGGAAAAAGCGTATCTTAGAAGAATGAATAATGAGTTCACTGATGACTATGCAACTAAAGCGATAAATACAAGAAATAACTCAGTATATAATACTGATCATGAAGATGATAGTGTGTTGGATATGGCTCGAAGCAGTGAATTCGATGACGAATTTGAAGATGAAATTGATTTTGATAATTTAGATGAGGCTTTTTACAATCATAGTGATTCCTCCGATATTGATTTTGAAAACAAAATAGATCAAATGGATGATAATAATGTAATCACTGAGAGACAACGACAGTTATTTAATTCAGAGTATTTAGATTCAGACAATTTTCACGAACAGACAATAAAGAAGTTTGATGTTGATGCAAATCAGCCCTTGACACCTGATAGTGGTGTCACATCTACTGACATTACAATCCACCCAGAAAATTCTCAAAATACCTTAGCTACTTCAGATTTAAGAATTTCTAGATTCCCAATGAGAAGAGCTAGTAGTGGGAAAATAGATAATCCAACGACATTTGAAGGTAAGCCATTTGGCCAAACTGAAGAAGATGAGATAGAGATTACTTATCCAACTGAGATAACGTCATTGTCTACAGATTCAGTCAATGTAAAATATCAAATTGATGATTCCATATTGTTTCCAATTATAAAATCCGAATTAAAACCAGAATTACTTGATGATGATAAATTTCTAGAAAGATTTGAATGGCAGACAATGCTAGGTGTTGTTGTAAATTCCGATATTGTCACTTCTGAAAAAAATAAAATGATGCATAAGTTAAATACAACTGATGATAACAATGTGAATTTTGTCAATGCCCATGGTGGTCAATCCTACCTTTCCAATTTTTTTGTAACCCAATACAAAGAAAATTTGTGGATTTCTCTTAAAGCAAGAAAATATGATAGAAGCATTAACGAACAACAAAAAATTTTAGGGTATAGCAGAAGTTTGGTAGATGAAGTTATAGAAGAAATAATGAATTTCAAGTATAATTCAGATCATGTTGAGAAGAACTTTTACAAAGAACTCATAAATCAAGGCAAACTTGAATCCGACAATGATGTGTTATCAAATGATTTGAAAATGAAATTGGAAGCACTCGTATATCATAATGCATCCAATGTGGTGGATGATATCTTGCACAAATATGAAAAATGTCAACAGCTTTGGATGACACATGAAGATATGTATATCGCTAAGCCTATAATGAGATCTCCAGAATTTATCAATAGATTGGAAGCTTTGATTAGTTGGAAAAATATTGTGACGGGTCTTCATTCCGAAAGAAAATTTTTAGTAAACTGGTTTAAAAGTGATTATTATTCTAAAGATTATACAAATGAATTAATAAATCATGGCTCTCACAAGAAAAACTATTCTAGTTCCAGTTCGAGCTCAACATCTACAGTATCATCTTCAAATAACACAATGCTTTCTTCTGCTTCTATAAAGTCTGGCCTAAAGTTTAAATATAATCAAGATTCTGTTCCTGCTAGTGTTTCAAGCGGCATATCTTCTTCTCCAGTGACAAATCCTGTAATTTCAGGGATGGTTCTTACAAATAATAATAATTCCTCTTTGGCAAATTTACTGTCTACTTTATCGAATAGCATGGTAAATATGAGCTCTCATAATAGTGGCCATTCTTTACAACATGATCCCTTTATTCAAAATGGTATGGATATATCCATTCCTCCTTCTCCTAAGAAGGAATCTTATGTGAGTACAAACAAAACAAGTAACAACAATACGAGTGTGGATAATATTGACGATGACTTAAATGTTGCATTATTTGCGGAAAATTTATTGGCATACAAAAATATTGATGAGATTTTTGAACGAAAGATTTTCCGTGTAATTGATCCATGGTCTGACAAATCTACAAAGACTTATGTTGCATTAAAAAAAGTTTATGCCGATATGAATTTGCCTTCGTTCTTACCCATATTGTTGACGTTAGTGAAGTTTCCATCTAATCTAATTCGGGAAATTATGTTGAAGAGATTGGAATATGCGAGAGCTATAAGACAGTTGACTTTGATGTCCATTGATCAAACTATTCAAGATTTCAAGACAATAATTAAGATTTTTTGTATCATAAAAAATAATTTGTTGAAATTTATTGAAGGAATTCCTGAAGTTGATGCTTATGATTTACAAGTAGATCTTACAGATTCTGACCATGTATTGTTAAATTTTATGGACCACCTTATTGTTTTGTTTGGTAAGAAGCTTTTGGATAGTTCCAAGACACAATATACATTTACAACCTATAAAGAACCAGCATATTTGGAAACACAGTGGCACAGTTTGAAGAATATTGGATATTTTTTAGATACGGGCTTCGCATATAGAGTATCTAGAAAATTTGCTTTTTTGGTATCAACACTAGTTCATAGGTTAGTGAGATATATTGACCATCAATTATCTTTTCCAGTGTTGCAAAATAGAATCAAGTTGGTCAAATGGTACACTTCCACCTTTGATAACTTTAACAATGTTAGACGTCAATTGAATGCGTTGTCGAATGAATTTCTTGGTAATGTTCAAAATGCAAAATTATTGAAGTTATCGTTAAATAAAGATTACTTGATGACAAAAAGTATAATGGCTTTTTTTATGAAAAGTAATCATTCTTTATTATCTATCAATGATGTTCTGAATTTTAAGGAATTGTTGTATGCAAATAGGGTGAGCCACTTAACTGAGAGTATTCAAAACCTACAAAATGTGTCTGCTGAACCGCAAAAGAAGCTTCTTAGATATCATATCTTATTAAGTGAAGAAATGGGTCTGTTAAGCGATCAGGAAATTTTGCAAACTATTCAAGGATTCAAGTTAGGTTCTGATTTACAAAAACCAGATATTGAAGGATTCAAATACTCAGCTAATTCTTCAAAGGATAAGTTTTCTCTGAATCAAAATTCTAATTCTCATAGCGAAGGTGATATAGAAGGTGTTTCTGATAGTGGAGAAAACGATAATGACTCAGTAAATGATGATAACTCAGTTAAAAGATTGCCTGGATACTTTTTAGTTATTCCTGTCATGAGGGAACTTAAATGGACAGGAAATAAAAGAAATATCATAGTTCAGCCTGAAGAAATGGAGATACCTAGATATGTGAATATTAAGCATGGCGATGTGCTTTTAGTTTCTGAGGGACAAGCATTAAATTTGTCTGGAGCAAAGCTTAATTTTATCAACAAGTTGAAACAATATTGTAAAGATGAATTTGAGCCACATATGAATGATGATGAAAAAATGTCTGTTAACTTAATTTTTGATCGATTTTACAGAAATGATTTTCGGTCAAATCCTCCAACTATTAATGATGATAATAAGTTTCTTAAATTGATCAAGGTCTTACGGTGGAAGAAACTTTGTAGTTTCTCACATCTTCAAAGAGAATTGATTAAGATGAGTAAATATTACAATGAAATGTCCTTTGTATTATTGGAAAAATCATCAAAGGTCAAAGATTTTATTGTTAAATTCATTAATAATAATGAATCGGAACGAGCTTCCTGTTTGGAGATTATTAATAATCTTTATTACAATATTCGAGATAGCTCATTATCAGCCCTTCAAACAGTTGAACCTGAGAAGTTGAAAAGTTTTCTTGAATTATTGATACAGATGAGTATCGATTGGATTACAGTTATAGTTGATGAGTGTATACCCTCTTCGCCAAAAACTTTCAAATGGTGTGTTTCTGCATTAGAATTTGCAGATTTGATATTCAAGAAGTTTAATGTTTTATTATTGAGCGAGGCGCAGTTTGATCAATTAAAGATGAAAGTATCCGGATGTTTGTCTTTGTTAATTAGTCATTTTGACATTATGGGAGCCAGATCCAACAAGGCTAATCAAGTTTTATTATCGATTTCAAAGTTACAAAGAAAGACTATTTTGAAAGAAGATAAACTAGAATCTACCAAAAATATTGAAATGAAGGAAAAAATTTCTAATCTAGATAAACAACTAGAACAAAGACTTATTGAGCGAAAAGAAATTGGAAAAGTATTAGATAATGCTAGATCAGAGAATAAAATTTTGACGTATTTAGCATCTTCATCATCTAAATTCTCTTCCAAATGGCAAAAGGGTGATTATATTGGAGGCGGTACTTTTGGATCTGTTTATACAGCCACTGATTTGACAAAAGGTATAGTGATGGCAGTTAAAGAAATCAAGTTTCCTAATTTTCAATCTGTTTCTAATATTGGAAAAATTATTAAAGATGAAATGACGGTGTTGGAGATGTTAGACCACCCTAATATTGTACATTATTATGGTGTGGAGGTTCATTCTGATAAGGTATATTTATTTATGGAATATTGTGATGCAGGATCTTTGGGATCTTTGTTAAGTCATGGTCGAATCACAGATGAAAGATTGATTCAATGGTATACATTCCAGATGGTAGAAGGATTAGCATATCTTCATTTGAAGAATATTGCTCATAGAGACATTAAACCAGACAATATTTTATTGAATAGATTAGGGGTTGTGAAGTTTGTTGATTTTGGAGCTGCAAAATTAATTGCAAGTTCAGGAAAGACTAGGATGACAGGAATCTTTGGCAATAATAGTATGAATAGTCGTAACAGCGGTGGGGCAGATAATAGCAATAATTTGAATGAAGGTGGAATTGCGGGAACTCCTATGTATATGTCTCCTGAAATAATTTTAGGGAAACGAAGTAACGAATGTTTAGGTGCTGAAGATATTTGGGCACTTGGATGCTGTGTTTTGGAAATGAGTACTGGACATAGACCATGGGCAAAATTGGATAACGAATATGCCATAATGTTCCACATTGCTGGAGGAAATGCTCCCCAGTTGCCTGGTCCAGAAGATTTGAGTGAGGAGGGTGTGAAGTTTTTGAGAAGATGTTTTGTTGTTGATCCTGAGGAAAGAGCTACTGCTGAAGAGTTAATCAACGATCCTTGGTTAGAAGAAATTCGTAATGTTCAGCTTGGCTTTGAAATGGCCAGTAGCGCATCGTCAGAAATTTCTGATTACATGTAAAGTATATTATTCACACTCATTTTTATGCTTCTAACTTAATTCATATTTGGTATTTATAGGTGTTGTGAGAAGATGAAAAAACATTTTTCTTTTTACAATTAAGCATTATTGTATACCAGTATATTTTATTTACAAGTAACAATTATGAACAGTTACATATTGTTTTATTTTTTTATTCTATTTTTTTTTTTTTTTTAGTAAGAGAACTTTTTTTTAAAGCTTAAGTCGTTTCTGATTGATTACTTCTTTTATTGAATTGTATATCTTTTTTGGTAGTTTTCTGTTCATCTTTTTGAACTTATATACTTTGTGATGTTGAAATCTTGTTTTGGATGAAGATCAAAAAGGGCATCCAACAGAGAAGCCCGCCAAGTTGGATCAACTGGTAGCGACTTGCAATTAAAAGTAATTTCTTTTCTTGCTTTCCATGCTTGAAGCTAAACGGCCAAAACAAGCGAAGCAAAGATATATATCTAAAAAAAAAAGAAAGAAAAAATGTTTTCTTCTCCTAAAAATTTTTTTTTTCTTTTTCGTTGAATTCTTTGGATTGACAGTTTTCTATACTTATGACGAATCTGTATATATAGTTACACTGAAATACTTAATTATCAAATTTCTCGAATTATTTTTTGACGAATTATTACTTTTGTACTTGTTATTGATTTATTTTTCAACAATTTATTTATTTTTGATTCATCTAATAATATTGTCATTATCTAGTATAAATATTCGTTGAATTCTGCTTGTGAGAAATAATATACTGACGGGACTTTATATATATATATATATATATATATACATATAGATAGATTATAGACTAGATACTTGGGTATTGAATCATGGTTATGCAAGTTTTCAAAGATTTTATAATGACTGCCCCACCACCACCGGTTGTTTTAGATGCTCAAGCAGTAAGTGGGATTTTAGGAGCCATTTCAATAGCGTGTTGGATAATTGTTTTTGCGCCTCAAATATATGAGAATTTCAAAAGAAAATCCTCGGATGGATTATCACTACTGTTTGTGATATTATGGCTTGTGGGAGATATATTCAATGTGATAGGGCTGATTTTACAGAATGTGCTACCAACCATGTTAATATTGGCTATATATTATACGTTGGCCGATATTGTTTTACTTTTACAATGTTTGATGTATAACAAGCAAAATGAAGAAGAAGAAAGTGAAATCGAGAGTGAGCGTCTTATTATCAATGAACAGGTTTCGCCTCAACTCAATATTCACCATAACAAGAAAAAGAAGCATGGCATCGCGGTGGATCCAATCCATTTGTCACCTGCTAATCCTTTGAATGAAGATGTGTTAGACGAGATGATCATCCACAGAGAATCGGATGCACTTCTCGGTAATAAAGCTGCGGATAGTGGTAATGATGGTAGCAGCAATAGTGTTTATGATTTAATTTTAATTCTTTTAGTGCTAATCTCTGGTATTGGGGGATGGTACATTTCATATGTTAGACATCCACCACATAGAGGTGATAAGCCACATGATCCTTTAGACGACGATTTGAAAATTGATTTGGTGGGTCAGTTTTTTGGATATTTGTGTGCTGCGTTTTACCTTGGTTCCAGAGTACCGCAAATTTTGCTCAACTATAAGAGAAAGTCTGTTGATGGAATCAGCTTTATGTTTTTCTTTTTTGCATGCATGGGGAATTTGACGTATGTTTTAAGTATATTGAGTTATGGGATCAGTTTGAGATATTTAATTATCAATTTTAGTTGGTTGTTAGGAAGCGTGGGGACTTTATTTATGGATGGTGTTATCTTTGTTCAATTCTTTGTGTACAACGAGAAAAAAATTGTACAGAATAACCAGAGTTTGGATGACCAAGAAGAGTACCCGAACTATGTATAATTTTTGGTTGTTTCAATATACGAATAAGCAGTTCGTAGGAAAACTTATGAAGGTACAACTTGGTGTAGAAATTAGTCCAACTTGTACTACCTGCAAACGCAGATTTGATTTGACCTGGGTCACGCGATAATCACATGACCAAAGCTTTTGTTCACGTGAAACTCACGCGACTTTGATGAGGAAAAAAATTTTCTCTTTAGTATGTGATTTCTTGTCGTGGAGAAAACTTTTAGGGATAGTGCTGTATGTGTCCGCACATACATACATGCAACATACATACATAAATACACGTTCATGCAGGCCACCCACCGATAATTAGGGGGGAGAAGGGGCTCTAGTAAACAACCCCAAAAATAATAGAAAGATTTATTTTGTTTTTGGGGGGAGGGACTAGCCAGTGGAAAAAAGAGAAATAAAATATACAAAATTTGTTATTTTCAGGCGGCCAGATACATTGAAGCAACACTAGATAAATAAACAGAACTCGATTGATCTACCTACAAAAAAAGAACTGAACAGAAAAAAAAAATGCTGATTTCTGATTCCTTTGTAACAGCCTCTGCTCATTACAGCAGCTGTCCAGACTCTATGCACACATCTCAGATAGTTGATATATAGTATGTTATATTATATGTTACCTGATATGTTATATGTTACATGTTACCTGGTATGCTATATGTTATGCTATATGTTACCTGATATATAAACATCAATGCTACCCGATGTATAACATGTTACCTGATATATATAATCTGTAGCCTTATATAACAACATAATGTATAACCTAATATATAATATAGGCAAGCAAACCGTAAGTAAATAAGCTTTATATTTTGTATAATAATTTCGTTGACTGGTGCATGGACAAAAGAAATACGTTTTTTATTGTATAAGAAACTCAACTTTTTAGGCCACCTAGATGGTTTGATTGTTGGAAGTTTACCCAATATTTTTTTTTTCGGTGCAATGTTTCATTTTGGTCTCCCAATTATTACGATTTTTTTTTTTTCAATTTCATTTAATTTTCATTCTTTTTTTCATTTTAATTTAATTTTTTGGTTTTTGCCATTAATTGTATATGCACTCGGGTCGTTTATTCCCAAACTGGTAACAAGGTACAACACAGCATTTTTATTGTTACCTATATAAATAATACCCAGAAAGCCTTTGAATGAACAAGCTAATATATTTGCCATCCTAACGATTTAATCTTATAGATATAAATTTCATTTAACTACAAAGTCCTTGCTATATCAGACGCTACTAGCTTTAATCAGATACATTTAGAAGTATATATATATATATATATATATATATGGGCATTGATAAATAGAATATCAAGAAGATCTGAATATTAACAATAGCTAACTATATTGAAAAAATAAAAAATAGGAAAATCCCTCGAAATTAAACTTTTTTTGTTTCCCACAGAATATAATCGAGAGACAGAAATCTGGATAATAATATAAGAGAAATCTGGATAATAATATAAGAGAAATCTGGATAATAATACAACAGAAATCTGGATAATAATATAAGAGAAATCTGGATAATAACATATCAGGATAATACTCAAAAGGAGAAAAATCAAAAAGGAGAAAAATCAAAAATCATCCATAAATTAATAGCCAAACAGAACAAAAAATGAGTGTCACTCCAAGAAAACATAGCAAATCTCAAAGCGCTTACGTATGTGTATCTTTAAGTCAAAAAGGACTTGGAGCGACTATAATTAGTCTTGCCAAAAGTTGTCTTAGCAGCGGCGTCCTTATACTATTTCTTATCTCTTTTCTTTCAGTGTTTACTAACTGCCAATCAACCTCTATGATCGAATTACAGGCTTTTGATAATACTACTACCTCCATTGCAGCTTCTCAAATGAGAAACCACTTAAACAAGTTGTCTGACACTTTACAAACCGACGATGAAACCGTCCAAAAAAAATTCGACAGCGAAATGGATTCTTTCTTTGCTTTATTCAGAAGATATTTGACTGATAAAGCTGCTGGCGGTACTTTGGACTGGGATAAGATCAAATCTCCAAATCCTGAAGAAGTTGTTAACTACAACTCTTTGAATGTCGACCTCCCTTTGGATAAAAGTAAACAATTATTATCCAAATTGGCCGTCTTAAAATTAAATGGTGGTTTGGGTACATCCATGGGTTGTGTAGGTCCAAAATCTGTCATCGAGGTCAGAGATGGTAACACATTTTTGGATTTATCAGTCAGACAAATCGAATACTTGAATAGAAAATTTGATTCTGATGTCCCATTATTATTAATGAACTCGTTCAACACCGATAATGACACCCAACATATCGTCAAACAATACTCTGGTCATCGTATCAAAATTAAGACTTTCAACCAATCCAAATTCCCAAGAGTTTTCAAAGATTCGTTATTGCCTGTCCCTAAAAGTGTCAATGATCCTTTGAAATCTTGGTATCCTCCTGGTCATGGTGATTTATTTGAAAGTTTGACTTCCACCGGTAAATTAGACGAATTGTTAAATGAAGGTAAAGAAATTTTGTTCGTCTCTAATGGTGATAATTTAGGTGCTACTGTTGATTTGAAAATCTTGAACCACATGATTGAAACTGGAGCAGAATATATCATGGAATTAGCTGATAAAACTAGAGCCGATGTTAAGGGTGGTACTTTAATTAATTATGATGGTCAAGTTAGATTATTAGAAGTCGCTCAAGTTCCAAAAGAACACGTTGAAGAGTTCAAATCTATTAAAAAATTCAAGAATTTCAACACTAATAACTTGTGGATCAATTTGAAAGCTATTAAAAAATTAGTTTTGGAAAATAAGATTCAAGTTGAAATTATCCCAAATCAAAAAACTATCGATTATGATGGTAAAAAAGATGTTCCAGTCTTACAATTAGAAACTGCTGTCGGTGCTGCTATTCGTTTCTTTAAAAATGCACATGGTGTTGTTGTTCCAAGAAGTAGATTCTTACCTGTTAAAACTTGTTCGGATTTGATGTTGGTGAAATCAGATTTGTTTTATTTGGAACATGGTGCTTTGGTATTAGATCCAAATAGGTATGATGGTAATCCTTTAATCAAATTAGGTTCTTATTATAAAAAAGTAAATGATTTCAATTTGAGAATTCCACATATGCCAAAAATTGTTGAATTAGACCATTTGACTATCACTGGTAACGTTTTCTTAGGTAAAGGTGTTACCTTGAAAGGTACTGTTATCATTGTTTGTAATGAAGGTCAAAGAATTGATATTCCTAATGGTTCAATTTTGGAAAATGTAGTTGTCACTGGTAACTTGAAGATCTTAGAACATTGAGCTGTTTAATCTTTTGTTGGTTGAAAGATGATTATTACCATTTCTTATCGAGGTAAATTAAGTAAATAAATGAAATGAATGCAGGACCAATGGGTGTGTGTTTATAAGTTATCATTTCAACTATTCATATATGGTTTATATATATCATTATAATTAAACATTCATAATGTTTCTATCATTGTATTTTATAAGCATACAGTTGGTAGTTTGTTTCTATCATTGTGTTTTATAATCATACAGTTGTAGTTATTACATGCTTACAGAGAAAAGTAATAAATGATGAACTTTAAATAAAATTATATAGATATTGATATAACAATAAGAGTATCTGTTTTTTTTTTTTTGTCTTTTTGTTTTTTCGACTTTTTGTATGTTTTTCTTTTGGATGCTTTCACTTTTCAAGGAATGATCTGTGGTATGAAAGAAAGAATAATAATCACTGATGCTTAGAAAGCTTGTGATAAGAGGCAATGAAGTTTCCGTAATGTGTGAAGAGGTGCCAAAAGTTTTTCTTCTTTTTATTTTTCTTTTTTTTAAAAAAATATAATATAATTTGTGTGAGAAGAATCAATCAATGTATTTTTCCATTTCTAGTGACAATAAATCAATTGGACTCTAGCTTGCATTATTTCCAATATTGGTGACTTCGTTCAATTATTATCAAATCTGAAATCTGAGTTTTCCTGAATTATTTTTTGTTTTATGTATTTTGATTCTTGAAAGATAAGTTACAATAATATATACTTTCCATTTTTTTAAACGAATAGCTCAGAGTTTACCTTCAGATTTAGCCTTCTTGTAAGCGGCTTTAGAATCGTAATCTTCAACATTTGGAACATATAATGGATTTTCTTTCAAGTGAATTGGAACTTCATCTTTTGGAACATCAGGAATAGTCTTAGTCAATTTCAAATTATCAAAGACACATTTATTCAATAATGCTTCGGCTTTACGACAATTTTTCAATTCGTGGTTATTTTGTTCAAGACATTTCCAGTGTAATTGGAAGCTGCTTAAACAGTATTTGTTGATATCACTTAGAACAGATGCAGCACATCTGGTGACTCTTCTACCTTCTTTCAAACAATCAAATTCTCCGTTACCCTTGGAGTCATTTTTACATTGCATAAAGTCATCATTATATGGTTGACATCTGTTACCAATGAAATATGAAGCACTCAAAAGTGGTGCAGAAGTAGCACCAATTTCGTCTACCTTAGGAATATTTGATGGTAAAGGGTCTTCAGTTGTTTCAATATAATAATTGACGGAAGCTTCTCTCTTGATAGACATTTTTTCTTGAATGTATATATATATGCTATGAAATATAATCTCCACGTATGGATCACAATATTAGTATTATTTGTATATTCTTTTAGTTTTTCTTCTAATGTAATAAAAACAATATATATATATATATATATTCCGGGAATACGAAGAGTCTTGAAGTTGCAAATGAGTTTTTGAATTTGCTTAATTTGTATCGAAGTCTATATTGATATTTAACGTTAATATCAATAAAATCCCCT
Source organism: Saccharomycopsis javanensis (assembly GCA_031125485.1). Lineage (NCBI taxonomy): Eukaryota > Fungi > Ascomycota > Saccharomycetes > Ascoideales > Saccharomycopsidaceae > Saccharomycopsis > Saccharomycopsis javanensis. The sequence goes on from JASTUL010000011.1 coordinate 316,517, forward strand.
TTATTGAATGTCTTTCTCTTAATAAAAAAAATACTTAAAGAGAAAATGTTCATAGGAAAAATAAAATCAAAAAAGAAAAAATTTTTTGTATGGAATGAATAATTAAACGCGCGTCCATAGTTTAATATCTCACAAAAAAAATAATATGTATAAATTATTTATTATTTATTCTGGAGAAATGATTGGCTCTTATATTTCCGGAGCTGCCATGTTGGAAGAATATTTTAGTAGAATTAGTTGCCCAGCAATGTAGCGGTTATGAGACACTGATGGTTTATTTTTGAGAGAAATAAACGGTTAAATGGCCCCGAGATACCGACAACTCCCTTGGTAGTATTCATATATATGTATATATATAATGAGATATTCTATATAGCATCACTATGACATTTTATAGATTTATATATCTTTGTTAAACATTTTGGTTTGAATATATTTTGACTTTTCTTTTTTTTGTTTTATTTTATTTTTATTTCATGAAATTTACACTTAGAGCCGAATAAACTTAGAATAAATGATATAAAGCACAGCAAAATTAAAATTTTTGTATTGTAAATGTCCAAACCAGCGGTTGCATTTGTTTCCAAAGCTCCTTCGGTATCCTCGTACTATAATCAGATAAAGCTAATAAAAAAGAATGATTACAAAAATGTGAAGGTCGTAAGCGTTCTATCTTCCTCAACAACAAGGAATGACGTGACTGGGTCCAGTGAAATTCTCAATTGTATTTACTCTTATAATGAAAATGTCCGAATGATCAAGAGGAAAAATGCACGTCCAATAGTTATTAATTACGATAAGCTCAGAAAAATGTTGTACAATTGTTTGCAATTCAATAACATGCCATTTATAGAGACATTTTATAAGAGAAACAAGGAGAAAGGTGTAAACAGTAACTTGCTTGTGGATTATAATGAAGATGTTTTCTTCAATAAAGAAAATTACGGAATAATCAGTCAACTCAACAGAAACTTAGCTACTTACAATAATGAGGAAATGTTTTTAACCTTTTTAAAGTTATCAAATTCGAAAAACAAACAGCTAGCTTTGAATTTATTACAATTTCAATTGAATCAAAAGTCAAGTTTATCGGAGTTTTGGATAAGTTTAGATAGTATCTTCATGACATTATTCGATTTCCTGGAATCAGATTTCATATTCTTAATTAATGACCACTACTCCAAATCTATATTCAGCTATCAGGATTTACGTGATTTATTCAATTCGACTTTCCCTCATTTGAAAAATGAAAAGACAAAGTCCTTTTTTTTAAATTATATTGTGAAATATTTTTATTTATCAAAGAATAAGTTATTTAATTTGAATACTTCTTCCAATTTTTTCATGAAACTATTACTTATTGAGAATTCTTTAACACCCGAGAACTTTCAAAATTTAGAATTAAATTTTTTAAGATGTTGTCTAAACACAGATTTTGGATATCATTGTGCTATTCAAATCTTGAAATACTTGATTTCGAAGGATAAATTGAAAAATGATATTAGATATTATCAATTTCTTTATAGAATATTCTTCCGAAAATTAAAAAATTTACAAAAAGCAAAGTCATCTGTGTCTACTTCTTCAATAAGGCAAATTAATGACACTATAATTTATCTTCTAAGGAGACAATTGACAGATTTTTCATATATAGATCCCACATCACAATTTATTATTAACCAGAAGTCAAACTCAAATCATTATTTGAGACTGAGTTTTGGCTCTATCAAAATTAATGAGAAACAGATTTTAGAACAGCCTTTGATATTGAATCAAAACGATCTATACAATTTTGAAAAGAGAAGCAGATATAATTTTGAAAAGCTTTTCAAATGTTGACTTGAAGCGAAGCAAACAATAAAATTTTAATATGAAAAAAATAAAACATTTCTTCTATTACACCTTTATATCACTTCAAAGTAGAAAAGTTAATGTCAAAATTATCAATTAGAATATATTATCAATGAAGTGGGGACAATTTTATCAAGGTAGCTTTTCTTGATTTATGGTTCAACTGCTTTCCTATGCTTTTAATTTTTATAACTTTTTTTTCCCGTATTTTAATATAGAACAAAAATTCTTTTAAGTAAGGAATTTTATATGATCTGATGTTATACAAAATTTTAATTTATTTCTACTAATGTGCAAAAGAAATAGACATATTTGAAATTCGTAATTCATTGGTTCTTTTTTACAATTGTTACTAAATCTATTTATTTTGAAATAATGCCCGCTCACATCGAGATTTCACAATTACATTTCAAATTACTAGTATTTACTTTTTCTTTTTTTATCGCTAAGAAGTCATCTCATGTCTTTATTCTTAAATCTAGATGTCCTGTAATATATGATATTAAATTTTTGGACTTACGTTAACTATAATAAAAATATCTAAGTAGTATCATTCAAAATATGGGATGTTGCTTTCTTTGTATATATCTTGGAATTTTTCTTTGTTTTCCATTATTAACCCATTAATTAAAATTAAGCAGATTCAAGCCAAAAGTAATATTGTTTACAATTCAGATTTTGCAATAAAGGAGTAAGAATCTATGTAATGTGGATAGACTGCATATGAGCACATGAACATCGTTGCCAAGAAAAGAAATTTTTTTTTTTAATCTTTGTTTTTTCTGGAAAAATAAAAAAAGCTTATTACTCATCTTATTTAGTTTTATATGTGTTAACTCTTCTATTATCAAAATATATAATATTTTTTTATCTATTCGATCATTTTAAGATATCATTAAATTACTATACAGAGCAGGGTACATAGCTAGACTCTATCATAAATATTACTTTATATACTAACGTCAGCCAGCATTGAGACGTTGCTTATCAGCCATAAAAAATTCCTGTTGTTAAGATAACTCTACTTATATATTAAGTAACACGACAGAAACTATGTTTGAAATAAATTGGCCTTTGACAAATAATGGTTCTCCATTTATCGAATATTTACTTCTTCCTGCAATTTTTTGCTTTTTCAGCATGTTAGCACTATTAACCAGATTGGGGTCGGATTTGTTATCACAGTATGCTGGTTCGTATCTTCAAGGAGTAGTATGGGCAAACTTCGTAGCATGCACTTTAATGGGATTTTGTTCACATATGGATAGACCTTGGAAATTGTTTTTTCAAGACAGAGTTAATAATAAAAAGCAATTAACTTTATTCATTGGTTTAACAACAGGATATTGTGGTTCTTGTTCTTCATTTTCTACTCTTATTGCTGAGTTATTCTTGTATACAGCAAATCTTAATACTACTGGCTATTATGATTTTCCAAATAGAGCATATGGACTTCTTCAGTTTTTGTCAGTTCTTATCACTCAGCTTGCAATGTCATATGCTGGACTTCTATTTGGTACCCATTTGGCAAATTTTTTTGAGCGAGATTTGGTTTTCAGAGAAGGTAGCTATCTCGAAAATTTTGTGCATTCACAAGAAAAATCACAATTAACGACTCATCAAAAGACAGTATTTCACAGGATTTATAATTATACAGAATTGGTTCTTGCTATTTTTGGAATTGCGTTCTTGATTATAGCTTTAGTCTTAACTATAGTTGAACCTACTTGGAGATATTGGACTTTTTCCTTATTGTTTGCACCTTTTGCTTGCTATTTGAGATATTATCTTGCCAAATTATATAATAATAACGAAAGATTCTGGTTAAATAGATTGCTTCATATCAAGAATTCAGGTACTTTGATAGCGAATGTGATTGCCTGTACGATTGTTCCAATTACTATTATATTAATGAGAGGTAAATCGTCTTCATCTTTATATGATTCTGAGCTGCCTTCATCTTTGATGGTCACTAATGTCCTAAAATGTCAAGTTTTGAACGCTATAAATGGTGGTTTTGCTGGCGTCCTTTCTACGATTTCAACGTTTATGTTGGAGTTGCATACTACTAGATTCAAAAAATCTGCGTGGTATAGTTTCTTATCTCTTGGAAGTTGTTTTGTTATAACCTTGCTTATTATTGGTCCATTCGCTTGGAAAAGAGGATTAGAATTAAAGTCAGTCTGCTGAACTATTTTTAGTATTAGATAGCAACGCTGATTTACATATTAGGCAAGGTAGTTATATCGTTTGATTTGATTGGAATACAAAAATACCGCCACGATATCATATGTTCCGGTGATAGAGCAACGCCTAAACTACTCCTATTTCCTAGAGATTGCTACGTAGTAAAGGAAATATTTTCTTTGCTAACTTTTAAGCATCACTAGCGTTTAATCCCAAATAGTAAAATTAAGAAGCAATTATTTTCATGGTAGTTTATATTTTAATTTACTATAAGAAAAAACTCTAAGAATACTTTCCAGTTCCAATTAATCACTACAAGGTATTATCACCAACGACCTCTTCAATTTTTTTTTTCTTATAATTATTTTTTTTTCTATAAATCTGTTTTTGATCTACATACTTAGTTCCAAGTTAATTCTAATACATACATATTCTTTAGTATTTTCTAGTATATGCTTTTAGTTAACTGATATCAATTCATAGAATTGACGAAAGAAACCAAAATCACATATTCTATGATTTTTCAACCAATTAAACGAACATATTTCACATATTCGATTGTGCAAATCAGAGCTTTAAAATTAAACATTTTATAGTATATTTTTTTCCAAATGGTAGCCACTTGCATAGCTACTATATACAACATAAATTTGTGCTAGCGCAATATCTGTTATTTTAAATTTGCTTTTGTACACATTGAGATAGCTTCAGTATATATGCCATTAATGACAAAAAGATGAAAAACAAATGAAGTTGCACAGAATCTTCTTTTTTTAAAGAAGGATACAAAAAAAAGTCATGGATATGGAGATCCGACAAATAAACAATAGAAAATATAATATACAAGATTTACTCTTCATATCTATCAATAATCGCTTAAGAATAATCTAATATGACAGCAGAGTATAAACTCAACAAGAACTTTAACAGGTATGCATTATACGTTTTAAGATTCAACTACTGATATTAACTGAGTAGTCTCTTTTTTTTGGAAACTAGATACAATCTATTCCTATTTTAAGCAGATCATATATTTCGGTCCAAACTTGGAGTAAAGTCTAGAGCTATTGCTGTATTTGGAATAATGTTATGTGCCAAGGATTACTATATGCCATCGACCTATTTCTCCCTCTCATTTCGTAAGACTTTTTTTTCCTTCTTTCATAATTCCAGCAAGATTACAACCTTAAATTATATCATACAAAATTTTTGTTAGCTTATAATATTCTTTCTTTCTAGTTGTAGCTTGTAATTTATATATATTTATGTATCTGACATCCTTGTTTGTCTGATATACTTTTAGTTGTGTCTCCAATTGCTATGCATCGGGTAATCATGCATAGAAAATTTTTTTGTTTTTTCCTTAAAAGGACCCTTTTTACCAAGAATAGAAATTACAGAAGTTAATTGAAATATATCTCCAGACAATAGCAGAAAGCATAAGCTTTTTTTGTGTCTGTTTGTTTCTTAGTACACAGAAATGTAAAATACATATACTTCTATAAGTTAAGGGCAAAGTGCTGCTCTATATTTATTTCCAAACCACCATATAGCTCAACGAAAATAGTATTTTCTGTGCATTTATATAAATAAGCGAAGACATCAAATATGAATTTTAAGAACAGGTGTTTTTTTCTTCTTTCTTTTTGTCTATTAAAAATCAAAAAAAAAAAAAAAACTAAAGCTAACTACAAAAGGTAACACATATATAGAAATAACTGATTACCAAATGTAGTTTATCAAGTTCATCTATGGATAATTCTTTGTACAATATTGTACCAGTAATCGCAAAAAATTTGAACAATTTTAACTTTTAACTAGGTTCATATTTCTTTCTTTCTTTCGGTATTTCTTTATATATATTATACTTATTTAATTCATGTTTAATTCATTTTTAATGTTTTTATTTGTATATATCTTCATTTTTTTTTTCCTTTTTGTATTTCGTTTTTCGTTTGTTTTTGTTCCGAACTGTCAAATTATCTGTTTCGTTTGCATCTACATAAATAGAACAAAACATTGGTAGTGTGTGCAGTGACTCAAATATGTAATTTATTATTCCAAGTACAATTAAACGGGATTGATATGCTTGTTTTTTTTTTTTTTTTTTAATTTAAATATATACAAAATAATGTTGGAAATGCTACTTAAGTAAATTTACTTTCTAAAAACAATTCTTACTCGGTGCTGTTGGTCTAGTTTATGTACAACCTAGGAAATATGTAAATAATGGACTAAGCTTTTGTGCGTGTGTGAGATTGATTATGGTGCGTTAAAAGGATAGAAATTTAAAGCGATGTTTGATTTTGAATGAATTTCAGTATTAAGAGCCAAAAAAGTCTGTTTTTAAAATTTGACTTTTATTATTACAAAATTATTATTTTGATTTCAGTGTTGAATCAACTTTATTAAAATAAAGAATCAAAAACATAAAAAAAAAAAAAAAATAAAAAGGAAAAATAATTATAATATAAATAAATTAATTGAATTGGACTTATTTCTTTTAAAAACTACCGAAAGTTCACTTATCGAATTCAGATAAATCTATATTTATAATTATATTATTTCCTACGTTTATGCCATCCTAGTACTTTTAAAAGGAAAACTTAAAATACCAATCATATATGCCTATACATTTTAGTATTTATTATAATCCTTGTAATTAACATGCTACAAAAAAATGATGACATTGATTCCATAACGGAATTCTCGAGAAAACAGGTCAAAGATTTGGTTCATGTTTTGACTTCGGAAATAAAATCTAGAGGGTCAAAAGAGCCGTATATATTCTTACCATTTAGACCAGAATTAGATAATTACAAAAAATTGTCTTTTTTTTTACAGAAAATATTCCAAAATTTAAATGATTTATCTCTTTTGAAAAAAATTATTAGGAAAACTGATGTTTTCACAATCATGGCGGCTTTAAAATTTATTTGGTCAAGATTGCCTGATGGGTGTATAATAGGATGGAAAGCTTATACATTATTTAAAAACTCGGAAAAGGAAATGAATTATCCCAAAAATGCTTTTCTCGAAATAATGCCCACTTGTCTAGCATCTGCTGAACATGCTTCAATAGTCTACGACTTTGTAGATCTATTAATTAGACTCTGTGCATATTCAAATGAAAATCAAATGGATCCTAAGAAAATAACTAAATTAGCTGGATTTTGGGCATTCTCGGGTTCACCACCATCAGAATCTTCGGTATCCAATGTTTCAACAGAAATTGATACTACTACTTTCCATAATTTGCACGACGGATTAAATGACTGGATACCTGCTTCAGAAGCAATGTTCCATCTTCTTTTATCGTTTCTTAGATCCATGCTTCGTCCAGATTCAAAAGTGAAAATTCAAAGATCCTTACTGCTACTTCTAGCAGAGAATCCGTATCCTCCTCCAGAATTCAATGACATTTCATGTATACAGCAGAATCAAAATTTGACTTCGATGCCGTTAATAACCATAAATGCAAAATTTCCGTCAAAGGATGCAGGTGAATTATTAGCCAAAGCTGCGAAGTTGTTATTCGAGAAGTTTAATGATGATACCTATGATGAGTATAATGATTTAAATGAAGATTGCATAGTGTTGAAAAATTTATTTATGGATCCAGATGAGACTATAATAGACAAGTTAACCGTTGCTTCGAGACAACTAATGGACAAGTTGTGTTCAGATAATGAATATGAATTATTGAATAACGGTTGGCTATTACAACAAATGAAAAAAGTTCTTAATAGTAACTATAATAAAATTCATCCTTTCGACGATAGTTGTACCATATCTAGAGTGGCTATGGATGACTATTATATCTGGACGTGGATGGCAAGCATCTCTCCTGAGATAAGTGATTACAAAAGGGGTCTTTTTGGAAACTCTTTAATTGCAGAATTTAAATATAGATCATCTACATCAAATAATGAAGTTCGGTGGATAGCTATTCAGGAAACAATATTGAGACATGGTATGTCTGCTTCATCGTCTTCGGTAGGTGCTGCGGTGATTGTGGAAAAGAGTCAATCATCATCGTCTTTGAAGCAAGAATCATTATTTAGTGAAAGTATAGCTAGCAGTGCAAATTCTTTTGATACAGAACTAAAGGAATTAAATACTAGACGAATTCCTCCGCCTTCCTCTCAAAAAGCTGAGACTTCTTTGTGTATAACATCATCCTCAGAAAAAAGAATCATGCCCGTTGATCCTTCTCTTTTGAGACCTTATCCTATGGAAAAAGTTAGAAGAATTCCTCCAGGTTCACCTGAAAAGTCTTACGAGAATTATAAACGAAAGCCAATATCACCAGAAAGACCTTCTGCACCACAAACGGACATGTATTGTGTACAATCTGAAAAAGAAGAAACAAAGAATCCATATAAACCATCACCTTCACATTCTCCAGAAAATCGTAATAGAAATACTAGATCACTATCCCCACAAAAGGAACATCATCGTTCATCTCATCTTCCTTATGCTACTCCTGTTTATTATCCACCAGAGTATTATTATGGATATCCCCCTTCCCAAGGTTATACACCAATGGCAAGTGGCTATCCGGCGGCTTTGCCTCCTTCCCAATTTAGACCTAGTGGTTCTCAAAATTTAGGCCAACACCTGCAAAAGCAAAATCAACCAATTACAACTGCCTCAAAATCTTCCTCAACGACCAATTCAGTTTTGCCGGATCAATCAAATTTGGAAGCTACTCATCAAACCAAACAATCACGGGCTGTTGATGTTGCTCCGCCACAGCATGTCCCAAGACAACCATATTATCCACAAATTCCTCCTCAGAATTATTATCCTCCTCCTCAAGGATACTACCCACAGCCGACTATTCCACCACAAATGCAAAGAGGATATTATCCACCTCCTATTCAAGGTGGATACTATCCACCAGTTCCTCCTCAAGGTTATTATCCACCACCTCAAAACAGTAGACCAGCACATCTGCCTACATCTCCTACTATGGCTGCCCCGCATGAAAAGAAGACAAGAAGTGATCTCACAATTGCTGCTATGCCGTCTGCTCCCGGAGGATTCAATAAATTGCATGGTCCTGGATCCAAACCAGCAAATAAGAAAGCACTTAGAAGTGCCTTTGTCAGTGGTGACTTTGGTATTTAGTGCCTAAAAGTTTACTGCTCTTTTTAAATCTTGTATTATTTATGTTCATATTTTTCATCAGTTAGACGTTTCTTCAAAACAAATATATTATACTAAATAGATGGTTTATCATTATTAACGACATAGCTATTATATATTATTAATAATCTTTATATAATATTTTGTAAGCAAAAATATATTAGCAAGTTAAAATTTTTTAAGTTAACTGATGAACTGAACATCACTATCTTCCTCATCGGTATCACTTGAAGAAACATCTTCTTTTACAAGTCTTCTGGATGATATTTTGTTATGTCTCTCTGCTCTATGAAATCTTGTTGATCCTCTAGGGCTTACGGTAGAACTACTTAACTTTCGAGATTTCTTTCTAGGAAGCACATTCAGATCTGAATCTGCTAATCCAACTGAATTACCTGATCTTTTCGAGAATCTATTTCTACTTCTACTTTGCAGTTCATCATTATTTTCTTGAGTGATATCTTCCACAATTGGATCTTCATCACTATCATCACTATCTACTATAGAAATTTTCTTCTTAGCATCATTTTTAGAGGGAACAAGAATTTGTTGGCTGTCAACATCAACTATAAGTTCATTATCTTCGTCTTCTTCATCATTGTTATCAAGCTCACCTTTTTCGGTAAGCTGCATTGAGATATTAATCGATTTTCTTTTATCAGATTCCTTTATAGATTCTGCATCTGCTTTTCGAGTTTCTCCAACAGTTTCTGCATTATCCTTTGAATCTACTATACTTTTATAAAATGGGCCAAGTTTTTCTTTATTAAAATATAATCTAGCAATGTCATTTTTACTCCAAAGCTCCATATGCTTTAAATCCAAAATTTTCAACGTGAATGAAGCCAACTCAATCTCTTTTGAAAGGAGTAATTCCTTTTCCTCATATTGATTTTCATTTCTGATATTATGAGTAACATAACCGTAATTCACATCTTCTTCATCCTCTCTATCTAAATTTGCATTTAATAAAATAGCCACATTGTTCTCAAGATGCAAAAAAATAGACATCACAGAATTTTTGAATAATGAGCTTCTGATCATTTCCTTAATTTTAATTTCTTCATCAAACAAAAATGAATCAAAATCGGCAAAATAGTCACTCAATTTGTTATTATGGATTAAATTTTTCCTGAATGTATCAAACAACGTCAAGAAATTTGCAAAAAATTTAAAGCATTTAGATCTAAGAGTTAAGCTAATTTTACTATTGTCATCGTTTTCAATAAATACCTTGAATTGTTCAATAACTAAAGGCAACGCTTTAAAATATTCTTTTATAAAAGAACCTTTTTCAATTTGAATATTTAGATTGCTGTCGAAAGAAAATAAAGTAACATTCTCGTTTTTAGCGAAGTCATATAACTTCGATATTTTTAAGCTAGTGTATAGCAAGTAAAATTGAAGCAATTCATCAAAATGTTGAAAAAACTGATCCTCCTCCGACTTTTCAAATCTTAGATCCATCAGAGTAAATTCAGTTTCTAACCGATCAAAAATCTGATTTTTCAACGATAACAAAATAGAATAGCTAATATATTCAGAAATATTGAAAAATTGGCCAATAATTAGTATCTTTTGGATATTTTTAGAAACTAGTACAACTAATTCTCTTGTTGAGTGAAGTTTATTATTATCTGACATATTCAAAATTTCAGATAATTCCAAAAACAATTCAATAAGTAAATTTTGAATTAACAATTTTATCTCCTTAGGAATTTCATCAAGATTAATAGAATGATAAATCAACTGAAAGAACTTCGTGAATTCAATTCGCAAGGTAGCAATTTCGTCAATTCCTTCAGTCAAATTAGTTATCTCTTTAAAAATGGTTAGTGATCGCTTTAGCAATTTTTCACAGATAATTGACTCCTCATTAGAAGACTGGAAAATAGAGCTTTCTTTAATAACCAAATTAATAAACAATTTAAACACAATTTTGAAATTATAGCTTGTCCGTTCAAACTTATTGTATAAAATAGGCAAAGCGTTGATTAGTTGAGAAATAACATTATCTGAACGTTCCATTTTTTGTCCATCAGATTTCACAATAGTATCATCTTCTTCAGATTCAGATTCAGATAATATTACAAGATTTCCATCTTGTTCTTCATTAAGTGTAGACATCTTAAGTTTAGCTAGTTTGTCTTCGTTAGCTGCAGCTGCTATATTATTTGCAATCTCCAATTGAGCCTGCTTTTTCATTCCAATCTCTTTCTTTGACAATCTTTTCTTTCTGAAATAATCATCTATGAAATAATTTAAGGGTTCTTTCGTCACAACACCATATAAAACTCCATAAAGCAAATTCAATAGAAAAAACTCTTCAATTTCTGAAAGTTCAAAAAGCTTTTGGTACTCATCGTCATTAAAAGCTGACTTTTCTATGGTCGATATATCAAAAGTCAAATAATTCATTAAAAATTTCCATGAGGTAAAGTAATCAGGAAAATTTTTATATAATAACAAGCCTATCATTGATATTTCATTTAATTGAAAATATGAGGCAAAAGTCTCTTTATTTGAATCGTCATTCAGTAAAAAAAGTTTCTTTAAAGTTGATGCAGATAATATATTTTCGTATTCATTTGTTGAATGTTCATTAACGGAATATAATTGCGCAATTGAGCTGAAAGTTTCTTTTTCTAAGAGATCCTGTTCAAATTCTAATTCATCTGATTCAAAGTCGTAGTCAAAGGTCTTAGACATATGAATAATTTTAATTAATGTCTTAAATTTTATTAAATCATGAATATTCAAATCAAAATTCGTAGCTTCAAATTTCTTTATACTTAGTTTAAACTTTGCTTCTAGTTCATCTACCTTTTCCTGTTGAATAAAATTCATAAATTTCATCATTTCATTAAGAAGCTTTGAATTTTCTCTTAAAGATTTATTAATCTCTGGTACTTTATCAAATTCACTGATTACATCACATCTATCGTTTTTTAAAATCTTAAATGTCATGCAGTTAATTTGAAAAATTTCAAAATCTTCCAAAAATCCCAATCTATTGATTTCAATCAAGAGATTTAGGCAGTTACATTTGACATTGTAATCATTATCCTTCATTAACAATGTAATGATATCAGGTTTAAATCTTTCGGTAAACTGTTTCAAACCACTGATAATCATATTATTGTTTTTTTTGTAAAGTTTGGTCAAGTTTTTCAAAACTTCAACTCTCACTGAAGTATTGCCATCAAATAGCAACCAACCAAAATATCTTAAGAAAGAGTTATCAAAAAAATATTGAGGATATATCTCAATCCAATAATATAAACTTTTTATACATTCAGATCTTATCTTTGCATCAATATCTTTAAATCTGTGAATGAAAACTGTATCAAAAACGTCAGCAAGATATTCCTGTAAGCTACTTTTTATATTGGAGTAAAAACCCATGTTCTGTTTGATGGTTACTAAATGTTGTTCATACTTTTTTAATTCTCTATTGAATTTTGCGGTTTCACCTTTTGTCAGTGCATCTTTTATCAGAGTCTTAATAGCCTCTAGCTTTAAATTCTCAGCATTGTAATTATTTTGATTTTTATCAAAGTTTTTTACACATTTGATCAAAATTTCACAAAGTACCGTTTCTATCTTTAATAAAATTATGGTCGATATATATCTTAAGGATCTGACATTACATGTTGAGAATGATGAAAACCAAATAAGGATAATTTCTAGAAGATCTGAATCTTCGTCGTTCTCGTTGTCATCATCAAATGATACTAATAAATTTCTTTCGTTAGATAGAATGATTAGTTGACCAAAAAATTCAATAAAATTTTTTCTGAATATACCACCAAGTTTTGTCTTTGCAATAAACGGATATTGATGTACTACTTGTTTCTCAAATACGTTTTGAATTTCATTAACTGTATTCACAGCAACATCAACGTTTGCAACATCATGTTCTTCAACTTGACTTAGACACCCACAGGAACGCAATATTAAATTTATTAAATTCTTCATCGCTAAAGAGTACTTATCTTGGTAATCATCAAGCCAATCACTAGCTAACTCTATGGAAGAAACCGTTTCTTCTTGAAGAGATTGAAAAATTGGATTCTCTACCAAGTTTTCTTCTAATTCTTGATATAATTTTTTTGATGAAACACCAAAAGTTACCTTCTTAGCCTTCTTACTAGTACTGGCTTTCTTAGATTGTGGCTTTTTTATATTTGATTTAATCTTACTTTTTGTTGGTACGTATTCATCTTCATCTTCACTTTCAATATTACTGCCAGAATCTGAAAAAGTGCGAGACCTGTTAACAGCAGTTTTTTCATCCTCAGATAGAATTTCCTCTTCGCTAGAAATATCCTTATAATTCACAGATACCGCAACAGCACGTCTTGTTCTTCCATTTGATTTTTTAGTTATTTCTCTTTTACTTTTGGTCATTATGTTTCACTTCTCTCTCGTTCAGCATATAGTTAAGTTACGATTACCGTTTGGCTTCGTGTTGTTGATAGAATGTTTTTACTTATGTTCCATATATAGTTCGACGTAATGCCAAATGGGAATATCATAAGAAACATTTCGATATATCGGAAAAAAATTGTAAACAAAAAAAAAATTGCACAAACGCGTATTATAAAGACGCGTCAGACATCAGACAAATAAATATCTTACAAATTTCAAAAGATAACAATCAAATTTTAAACTTAATCCTCGCAACCAAACATAGGAAATTCATTCATCCCCAACTAAGTAAATATACTGCATAAATATATAAAGTGATATTATTTCACTTGAAATGAGAAAATAAGAGTAAGAAAAAAAAAAATAAAAAAAACTGTGATTAAACAAGAAATCAAATGAATATAATTAAGATAAAAATAGATTATGAAGTGCTAAATAGTGGTAATCATAAATAAGGTCTTTAAAAAACGTAAACTTACTTTTTCAGTCAAAAAAAAAAAATAAAAATAAAAATAAAATCAAAATCGATAGATATGAGAACGCTTGAAGAAATCAAATGAATGGATCATAAGTGAGCATAATGTATATATTTATGAGTCTTAATTTTTATGTTTCTTTGATAAAATCTCGTTCATTTCCTCATCATTAATTTCAAATGCCTTTCTCTTGTTATTCGAATTATCAATGCTAGCAATTTCTGATCCATTAGGAATTGAGATATCCGGAATGTCATCTACAAGCAAAGGATTCAGATTATTCACTTTTGAATTTAAAAGATCATCAACATTGAAATTCAACGGAGATGATTTAGTTGTATTCTCAACTGGGACAGTTTCGCTACTACTGTTAGAATCATAAGGAGGTAAATACTTATTCAAAAGTTCACTAAGAGCGTTCAAAGATTGATCTTGTCTAGATAAATTATTTTGAATATCATTTATGGTACTAGAGCCTGGCGTAATCTGATCCAATGGAGCAATATCAGATGGTGAAGACGCTTTTTCAGATTCTACGATTTCTTTTACTCTTGGAGACCCATTTTCGGTAATATTATTGTTTGAAGCCGAAAAATAATCGCGATTATCTGATGTAGGACGTTTACCAATTTCATATATATTTCCGTTAGGGTTAGTTGCAGTTGAATTTCGCTTAGATGTGTTACTTTCCGGAAGAGTATAAATGCTTGCAGGTGAAGGAATACTATTACTGGTCTGATCATTGCTGCTTCCCATAAGCATCAACCGGGGCCTAGAAGATTGGGCAACAGTTGCAGGAGTATATTTGAAATCACTCGAAGGAGAAGAGTATACCATTCCATTAGAATTTGAAGTACCTTTATTACCTGAACTGGTTGCAGCTCCAGATGCGTTATTAGCCTCGAAAAGGGCGTTCATCAAAGCAGTTGAAGCGTTTCCATCAAATGCTATATCTCTATGATTGAAATTAGAGTTGTTTTGAAATACACTAGCAATAAAACGTAAAATAGTATTTAAAGTTTCATTTTGTTTGGAATAACGTTCCCTAGTAGTGAATATTTCCTGCCATAATAAAGAATTATCAGACCGAACTCTTTTCAAATCATCTGCAATCATAGCCTGATTTGCTTTTATTTTGTTCAATTCATTCACGACCAAGTTTACATCTAACTCATCTTCTTCTTTAGGTTGTTTCCCAGATTTATGTCTAACAATATTATCCAATAAATCTTCGCGATCCTTCTGAAAATATGGATTCTGAAATTGCCAAACTTCATCACCACTAGAATCGGAATCATGTTTATGATTGACTTCCTGAACCTTGTGCCATCCGTACATATTCAATTGACGAACAAAACTTGAAAAATTGGAGTGTTTGAAATATTTTGGTAATACATTTTTCATGAATAAGACTCTATTTAGAACCTTGAAAGATTTTCCATCATTTGCCCATTCGATATATTCAGTGTTTGAAGGCTCGTTCATCATTAGCCATAGTTTCATAACAAAGATAGGTCTAGATTTATGATGGTGATGATGAGTAGCATTATTTGCAGTATGCTTTCTATTATTGCTTTTCGGTATATTGTTTCCAGTTAAATTATTATTAGTAGCACTGTTTGATGGCTGTTCTTGTACATTAAAACTTGTAGAGGTGTTATTTTTTGGATTATAGTCGTCCTTTTTATTTTTAATAAGATCCGAGGACTTCAATTCTGAATTAATATCCTTCAATAAATAATCATCAAACATAGATGGGTTAATATTATTAATTGGACTAACAATTCCATTAGATTGGTTAGGGAGCATTAATTGTAAATCATTTATTGAAGAGTCATTAGAGCCATTCAAGAGAGCTACTTGGCCAGATTTTTCATTACTCAGGGGATCGGCAAAAGGTTCAGCAAAACTGTTCATGTTTCTATCATTATTATTTAGTAGAAATTCATGATCATTTATTATTTTATTTATATTTGCTGCTTGTGAAAAAAAAGAGTCATCAGTAGGAACATTTCCAGGATCAAGGGAATTGTTATTATAGTTTCCAGGATTCTTAGTATTGGAATTTTTTGAATTATTATCAACTTTGGTACTGCTATTAAAAGCTACTTTGCTATTCTCCATTATGGGTTTTAGTGCAGACCTTAACAATAGTAATACACACAGAGAAAAAGGGAGAAAAATAGAAAACTACAAAAAAAAAAAAAAAAAAAAAAAAGAAAAAAAAGAAAAGAAAGGAAAAACAAAGAAAATCTCAAAAGAATTATCTAATTCGAAAATATGGAACCCCGATCAGTTATGTCTGATTATAATTATCAACAGAATGCTTGATAATATCTTAAGAATCTATATCTGCAATGTTGAAATCTTTTCTATGCTAGCCAGAGCCTTATTATTATCGAAAAATAGACCAGATTTTATGGAAAAAATGGAATATTCCAGCAACTTTGAAATAATAAGTAATAATAAAGTAAAAAAAAAAAAAAAAAAAAAAAAAAGGTAAAAAAAAATCAGGCAACATCTATACATATTAAACTCCATACAGTTACTAATTGAATAATAATACGGTGTTAGAAGTATTAAACGATATTTTTAAAAAATAAATGAACAATTCTATGAAGATGAATGATATCTAACGCTGCTAGTATTCCAACAAGCAATATCCTCAATAGTCTATGTGATAAAACGTAAGAAATAGACGTATAGTCTTTGAAGCAGCGTTTGTTTGATTTCCCTTCAGCAATAAAGAGTTTTCTTTTTTGCTTTTTTCTTCATACACAAATAAATTAAGTGAACACGTTCCACTCTTTTATAAATCTATTATCTTTCTCTCTAATATTATACTGGATTACAATAGGATATTTATCTGTAGTAACAAAATCAAAAGTTTGAGGTCAATATAAGTAATAGTTGAATTTATTTAAATATTATTCCACGTGATACTCACGTGGAAATATTATAAAGCTTTTCCTTGCTGAGTATGTATACAAGATACAAGATATATATAGAATATCAATCATTTATTGAATATCCATTGAATAATTTTTTAGTTCATAAAGTATTCCAAATTTGATTTCAAGGTCAACTCTTTGCTTTTTACTTCTTTTCAAAATACTGACCCATTTATTCGGTATTGTAGCTTGAAATGTCTTATTTCTGTAATTTTTATTTTTACTTTTTCTTCAAGTTCTTTTTTTTCTTTTGTGTACTTTTTCTCTTTCTTTTTTAATTTTGTAAGTTGCTAATAAATGTGGAGACATAAAAGGTGATGAATACAAATAGAAGAAAAAAAATAGAATTGGAACTAAATAAATATTGCTTTTAACTGAATAAATTATTCGTATTTATATTAACTGAATATAAAATTGCGATTAATTGAATATAAAATATAGTAATTGAGTATTGGCTTAGCAGTACTTAAAAAAATTATCAATAATTCTAAACAGATATAATCCAATTGTTAGAACCATGTTCAAAACAACTTTAAAAGCTATTACCTTAAATCCAGTCAGTTTAAGATTTGCCACTTCCAAACCATTCATTTTAAGACCAATTTGCTTAAATGGTTTATCCAAATTAGGGGCAGTTCCTCAAAGAGGAATAGCTTCATATAATCTTCGTAACATTCAAAATACGTGGGATAAATTAAAACCAGAAGAAAAAGAACAAGTTATTGATTATATTGCAGGGTCTCAAGAAGAAGACTGGAAAAAACTATCCAAAGACGAAAAGAAAGCATCATATTTTATTTCTTTTGGTAAATGGGGTCCAAGGGTAAGTGAAGAAGCTTTGAAGAAACAAAAAGCTCAAGCTGCCAGACTCTGGAAAATATTCTTTGGATCAGTCATTTTGATCTCTTTTGGTTTACTTAGTTATAATTATTCTATCGACGAAGAAAAGATGAATGATTTTATTGAATATGAAAAGATAAATCCCGAAAATTAAACTCAGCATATAAATCTTGAAAACTGAGCAGAGTTTCCAACCAATTTATATAAATATATATATTGAAAAGTTCATGTATAGTCTGTACTTTCTTTTGAGCTTGTAAATAATAGTGATTACAATAATTTATACATGCATATACCAAAAATAAAATAAATTAAATTAAAATAAAATAAAATAAATAAATAAAAGTTTAGAAAATGTAGATATTACATCAATTGTAAAGGTTGCTAGATAAAAAAGAATGAAGTTCCATTTTTTCTTACCAACAGTTACAATATAACTCAACCAATCATTGATCTTTTTCTACCTCTTAATCTAACTGCTTCTAATCTCTTGTAAATTTCTTTATATTTGGCCCTGTAAATCTTAGCAGCATTATCGCGTTTTCCTTTCATGATATAACTCTTTTCATATCCTTCCAATATCCATTCGCTATATTGTTTGTGAAACAATGGATGTGTACTCTCCAATGCCTTTTCTAGTACATATAAATCAACTGCTTTATCTTCGATCAACGTAGATTGATATGAAAGTCCAAAATCAATTAAAAACGGCTGATAAACTGGTTGGAGCTCGTCTTGTTTCTCGGTTTCATCACAACATGCCTTCTTTAACACTATGTTCGATGACGTCAAATCTCCATGAATAATGTCAAACAAATGCAGGTTACCTATAGCTATTCCTGAATTTATAAGAGTTTCCTTAGTTTTATCGTTCAAAGCTGAAACTTCTTTTATATTGGTTTCACTTAGAAACTCATCACATGTTTGAACATTCAATTTCTTTCCTTCTGGCAACATTTTTACCATTTCCTTCTCTAATAACCATAGATAATTTTTCAAAGATGAGCTGTCTCCATTTTTCAAAGGACTATTAACATATTCCATAAAAATGAGACCATTTCCAACATCAAGTTGAATCAATCTTGGACAATTCACACCACCATTCATTATAATGGTGTTAGCGTTATCATCTTTAAATTTTTTTTTCTGCTTTTGCAATTCTTGAATTGAATTTTGAAATAATTTGAACATGATTCTAGATTCTGAAATTGTTCTTTGCTTAATAATTTGTCTATCTAATATATAATATCTATATGGTTTCTTTGGACGATATTTTATAATCGTCTTTGTTGCTGTTTTCATATTTAATGGATGTTTATCAGCTAGAAATACAATTGCTTCTGCTCCTTGTGAAATCTTATCACATTTAAGATCACCAAAAACAGATTCAATATTTTTTCCAGACATTTCTTTTTTGTCTTTATTTGTATTCCTCAATTTCTCTCGAAACTGTTTCACTAATTATCTCAAGGTTTTTATGAAACTTGAAATGTTCTTTCTATTAAAAATAAAGTATTCATTTTGATAGATGCACATCTCTTAGCATGATTTTCAATATTTTTTTCTTATGTTATGATTCTGCTTTTTTTAGTCTTTATTCTAGGATTTAACTGAACGCATCAATTGAAGCAAAATTATTATATATACCAACATAACAAAAAATCTATATATTAATATAAGCTTATAGTATATATATACATGAATATGATTATTAACAATTTATTTTAAAAAATCATCTATTTTATCGGTTACTAATCGATATTAAGAATAGATTTCGTTATTTTATGACCTTCTATTTCCCAAAACTTTTTAAACTGTTCGTATTTGGTTGGAATATTTTTATAAATTTCAAGTTTCGTTTCACTTAGATATTTGTTATTTTTATCATCTAATAAATTCGGCTGTTGATAAAGATTATTGTCGTTATCATAAATTGGAAGTTTTAATCCAATTTCTCGTAGATTTAAGTTTGCTTTTCTAGAAATTGAAATTACTACATCAATACCAGAAACACCCAACTTCAACAATTCAAAAGTTGCTCCAAGATAAACGTTGAAATTCTTGGCTTTTCCTGCTTCTTGAATAATTGATTGTAATGCCAAAATTTTAATTTCAGTAGGAATGTATAGCCTCAAATCTTGGATTTCTTCTTCTGACTTTCCAAAAGGGATAAACATGAAATTGTCTGAAAATTCAACTGATTCAAAATCTTCTAAATTCACATTCTTCATATAGTTTGATGTGATTTCATCTTGAAATACGTTTTGGGTACCCGTTTTGAAAAAGTACGGTACATCTAAATAATCTATATCACTATCTTTATCAAGAATCGATCTTTGATATATTTTAAGCAGAGTTTCAAGACTATAATTTTTCAATAAATATTTCATGTATATCATTGATAAATATCTTAATTGTCTTTTGTTATCAAAACTAATTGCTCCACTGTCGTAGCAACTATAAAGATTATAAACAAATTCATGAGAAACTTCAATATTCATATATGATTCAGAATTATTCACCATGAAATTAAGAAATGTAATATATGCAAATTTGGCAATTCTGATATCTTCTTGTAATGAAATTAGTCTATAACATCTCTCAAATAATTCTGGTTTTGAAAGCATGATTATGATAATTTCATTAAATTCACTAGGTAAGAACTTAACTCTTGATTTATTAAATATTAATTGCAAGATCTTTTGAGCAGATTCATCATCATTATTGACCAAGAAAAATTTTAATAAACTTCTCAACAATATTCTCGGAGGTGGATTTTCCACAAATTTTAATAAAAATTTAGAAAGTTTTAAATCCTTCTCGTCCGTAGAAAAGTCTAATAAATGTTGGATTATATTTGTATTCTTGAAAATGTTAGCAGGTAAAGAACTTATAATTTCATAAGCTACGGACTTGAAAGCTGGGTCTTTTCTGAATGCTTTAATCATAGAGCAAATCAATTTCACATCTAAAAACCTCCATTCAACGTTCAAATCTTTTAATGACATCCAAATTGAATAAACCGAAGCTAAATTCTTATTGTGAATATTTAGCATCAATAAATCTTTTGCAGAGTTTACAAATGATGAGAAGTTCATACTGTCATGATACTTTAGAATCAAGCCAGCTGACTCATCAGATGATAATCTTCCACTATTTTTAATTAGTTTTATAAAATCTTTATTCTCACTAAAATGTTCAATAAGAAAAAAATAAACTTTATTGTTTATAATTGACGGTGATTCGAGTCTAAAATTTAAACTTTTATAAAAAAGATTTATACCTTGTGCCATAGTTAGTTTATAATTTAAATTTTCAACAAGTTTAATGACCGCATCAACTGTTAATATATCTAATTTAGGATTCATTACTAGTAATGAGTTAATCAATGGACTCAATATTGTTTTTTTTTTAGTTTCATACTTTAATGCTAATGAAGATGCCACTAGATAGTTACCCCTCAATAAATTAAGTTCTATTAAAAACATTCGTATGAAATCCTCAATAAGTTTATTATTTTTTCGATTTTGGAACAAACTAATGATGTTTGCGATCAACACTATATTATTTTTACATTCTTCAGAATATCCATCTATATTATCCTCGAATTGCTTTAGAGAGTTAATTATTTGCGGCGTTATCTCTTCGTCATTATTTATATTTTTTATTAATAACTTTATGAGTTTTGTATCAAAATTAGCTATCCTTAAGTTTACAATATTAATTACAACCGATTTCAAAATGTCAAATTCCTTGTTCTCCAAAAGATTTAAAATTTCTAAATTTAGTTGATTTAAAAAAATTTGGTTATTATGAGTACTTTTCAAAATTAAAACAGATATTAATCTGTATAGCTGTTTCAAATCTTTACCCTTATCCTGTAAATAATACTTGTACTGTAAAATTAATGAAGATGACATTTCTGTTATAGGTAATGATGAAAACAACCTTGACTCTTTAATGGGCAAATCATTCAAACAACTCTGAGATGCTAATTTATTTTTTATGTATGAACTTCTCAAAAAATTAAATTTTGTAAAAAAGAATAACTCATTGGAGTCCTTAAAAATCAATTCCTGATTCTCATTGTTTGAGCACAAAGATACCAAGTAGTAATCAAATGTTTTGGAATAAAAAATAAGAAAATTATTCAGATAATTAGAATCCACTATTCGCGATATCTCTTCAAAATCGAGATTCTGTGTTTGTTGTGACTGTCTCTCGCTATAATTTGGCGAAGTAGTGATTTTTTGTGAAATATCAAGGAAGTTATTGCTGGGAGATATCAAAAATTTACCACCTCTATTTAAATTATTTTTAGTTAACTTATATTTATTGTTAATGTTTTCTTGGTAAATTATTGAGGATATATGTAATTCTCTATGTTTCGGGAGTATAGCCAACAATTTACAAAATGATCCTCCACATTTATTACCTAAATACATAGTTTTGATTAGTAGCCTCTTTTTATGTAATACCATGTCCTTTCCAATTTATTTATATTATCTAACTATCAGTCCCGCATAGGAACTTCTGTTATTTTGATTTGTATTATATGATTCTCATTAATATATCCTGTAATTTGACTTTATGGTTAAGTCAATATCTTTCCATCCATTGACTAACGGTTTTACTTTAACTTGACAATGATTTATTTAAGGAAAAAAAAAAAAAAAAAAAAAAAAAAACTTACACCGAAATAAAATTGATGCATAAATTTTCTCTATAATTATCTTGAAATTTTCATGTTTCAATTTCCACATGAATAAAAGTAATTATCAAAATAATAAATGTACATATTTAAACAACTCAAAAATTTTATCAAAAACCATTACTTACTGTTTAGTGCTTTTTTCTTCATTCTATGACGAACAAATATTTGGACGACAGGCAATAACATATTGCCAAAAATAGCCCAAGCTACCAAAATACCAATGTTTAAGCCAAGGTTACCTTTGTAACCATTACAAAACACAACCTTTAAGCATTCATAGAAATTATGAATTGGCATAGCATAACCATATCTATAAAACACCGGACAAAGAGGAATAATGGAAAATGTTGGTGATATATTTAAAACTGTCCATGTTAAAAGCCAAGGACCTATAGTAGGTGGAAAAATTGAAAAACATATCATAGCTGCCGATTCATTGATTGTACCTACTGCATTAACTGCTAAATAGGTGATAGCCCAGAGCACTAAAAAACCAGCCTTCCCGAATGCTGCATAAAAAGGAACATCGAAAATTGCATTTAAGCAACTGTAAGTAAGTCCTAGTACTATATAAATTGACTGAGTTGTCAACATTCTATAAATTATAAATTTTCTACCCTTAACTTTCCCTGCCACAAAAGCATGAATTTTTGCCGAAATAGCAAATCCAAAAAAGGCAAATAATAAAATGTAAACCATTCCCAATTGCAAAACTGGAGTAATCATTACTGTTGTGACCGGAACTAGATCATACATTGAAATCTTTGGTGGGTCTCTTATTAAATTCATTGAATATTGAGAAGCCAAGACAGATTGTAATTGCAGTCCAGATATGTATTTATTTAGTATTGGATATGAAATATTGTTTGGAATCAAACTAAGATACTTGTTGACAAAAGCGGTTCTTAGAGACACGATATATGTGGACTCCGCCAAGAAATCTCTGGCAGTCTCATAATATAATACAATTTGAGACGATGTATCACTTCCATTATACCCATTATCATTACCTTCGATAATTGAGTCAATATATCTAGAAGACAAATTAGCTGGTATATAGACAGCACCCCAGCATTTATTTGTTTGAACATAGTTAATAGTCTCCTCTAGTACAGTATGATTGTTCTGATGTGCAATTGATCTAAAATATGTCATATTCATAGGTTCCCAATTCCCTATAGCGAAAGTTGTGGGATCAAGACCAATATTTGTAATAGTATCACCTATTAATGGATTCATACCATTAACCGATAGATCATCCTCATTGATTATGTAAAATGTCAAATTCTTATATCTTGAACCTCTATCATAATAGGCCCCTGTATAGATGGAAATGACCAATGTAAAAAGAAACATCATACCCAAAAGCACAAAAAATAAACTTGTAAACGTGCTAATTCTATAAGTTCTAAAACTTTTATCCCAAAAATTCAATTTATCAGAAACATACTGTATCGTTGATATTCTTTTTATTTTCTTCAAAACTGGGAGAGTACTCATTTCTTCTTGATCCTCATTAATGATAGAATCATCTCTTCCAAATCTTGATATTGAATCTGAATCAACATCGGTATTACTTTGATTGGAGGAATTCTCTGAAGACACATCTTGGATTGCATGATCATCATCAGTATTTTCTTGTTCAATATCTATCCTCGATAATTTTTTTTCATCATCGTCAGAGAATAATGTTTTTCTCATTTGCAAAATACCACCAAAATCTGGTTCCTGGATCTTATTATGGATAGATCTGTTATCAGATTCTAAAGTTTCAGATGCATTCAATTCCTTAGTGAAAAAAGAATTTACTGCAGAGCTTGCTCGTCTTCTCTGTCTGGTAAAAGTATCATCTGGCGGTTGTATTTGATGATATTTTGAATTACCTGTGCTTGCTTTCAGCTCTGTATGAGGATCTGATGAAGATCCTGAAGAGGATCTGAAACTGATTCTTGAGCTTGTTTTTGATAAGAAACCTCGTTTTGAACCTGTCCTACAAAATGTATCATTATCTCCACGGTAAGATTTAATACTCTCATTATTAGAAGCGTCCAATCCTTCTAAATCCTCATATGAATCATTTGCAATCGTATTATGAACTGCGCTGTGATAAGTTGATTTATGTTGATTATCCTCAAGTGCATTTGGTTGTGCAGTAGAATTTGCAAAGATTTCGTCATCACTACTTGTTAAACTAGTTACACTTATAGAATCATCGGAGATACCATTACTATTCGCAGCAGTGCTAATAATATTGTTATTACTGTTATCATTACTATTATCAACTTCCCTATTCATTTTCGTCTAATCCCATCCTTTCTATTAATTCTTCAAGATACTTTCTTTAAAATACTAGCATTATTTTACAAGTTAGAAGAAGCACAAAAGAGAATGATACTGAAAAGTAAAAGCTAACTAAAAGAAAAAAGAAAAGAAAAAGAAGACGATATGTACATAGATATATATATTTGTTATCTATCTTCAATGGTACATAATGCGGGGCAAGCAAATAGTACAACCTTAATTTAAGAGCGTTTAGACAACGTTATGTAACAGTCCTTGTAACGTCTTGATATTAGTAAAACAAGATTGTATTCTTTATTAAAATTTCCTATGCCACAAATTTTATATCTTTATGCAGTTCAACTGTTTCCTTAGTTTCTAATGTTCAAAAAGTGTAACAATTTATGGATGTTTATCATGATAAATAATTGATCCAGAGGCTTGTACCCTTGTTTGTTCATATACTCATTTTTTTTTCTCTCGTCTGTGTATTTTTCTTTTTTTTTTTTTTTGTCTCTTTTCGCTCGCGTATGCTGTTTAATATTTTTGTATATGAATTATAGCCAGATCTATTAAACTAATTCTATAGATTGCTTTCACTATTTAACTTATAGCAATGTTATTGTTGGCGTTTAAAACTCATCAATATTGTATGATAATATCAAATATCTTGAAAACCTGAGATTCTTAGAAATATCTTTAGTTAAATTTCAGATAGTTTTTGAGAAATTTTTGAATAGTAATTTCAAAAGGTTTAGGTGACCTTTAGCAAAAAAAAAAAAAAAAAAAAAAAAGAAAAGAACAAGAACAAGAAAAAGGAAAGTACAACTTTAATAAACAACAATACTTTAATATCTAGAGAATAAAGTAAATAATAACAGCAAAATTACCATTTTATATCAGCTGATAATCGTCTTTATTTATATTGCCATTTGTATATATCTATCATGTTACAAGTTGTTAACAGATCATCTAAAAAAGCGGCTACAAAATTTTTGAAAACTGCACTTTCCAAGAGAAGTTTTAATCAACATACATCGAGATCCTCTTATTTTGCTTCTAAAAAGTCACCTTATATAACCGCTGCGTTATCTGGTGTCCTAATAGCTATAAGTTATGCATCCATTAATAGCAATCATATTCTAAATGACAGTCGTCGTCTTTTTTCTTCTTCGAAATCTCCTAGTACGCAACAACAAATGAAACCGCAAATAACGTTGTTATCAGATTCTCAAGAAGATTCAAAATTGAGGCAAAATGAAGAAAGTTTCACTATGAATAGAAACAACGGAGTTATCAGATATGATATTTGTCAATTGCCTTCGAATAATCCTATAGAAGATGATAGAAGTGAAGAAGTAGTTGAGGTACCAATCAAGGATCCAATTACTGGAAATATTATAAACAGCGACTGGGCTTTTTGGGGTGTTTATGATGGTCATTCTGGTTGGTATACAAGTGCTAAATTGAGGGATGATTTAATTAGCTCAGTTGTATCCGAATTAAGTACTGTGTATAAAAAATCTGATGATGGTAGTTCAAGAATTACTCCAACTTCACAAGAAATTGATGCAGCTATTAAAAATGGATTTTTGAAACTTGACAATGAAATAATTTACAGCAATGTGGAAAAAGCTTTAGCTAATTTGAATAATAAATCAAAAGCTGCTGAATATTTAATGTCGGGTCTCTCTGGTTCTTGTGGTTTATTATCCTTTTATGATTCTAAAACACAATTATTAAAAGTTGCTGTTACTGGTGATTCTAGGGCTTTATTGGGTTCTTTAAATGACAAAAATCAGTGGACAGTTGAAGCTTTAACTATTGATCAAACAGGCTCCAACTTAGAGGAAGCTCAAAGAATTAGAAACGAGCACCCTAATGAACCATCCGCTGTTACAAGAGGTAGAGTATTGGGTAGATTGGAACCTACTAGAGCTTTTGGTGATGGAAAATTTAAATGGTCTCAAAAAACTCAAGAAAAAATCCACGAAAATTTCTTTAGTTATCCTCCTCCAAGTAATTTAAAGACACCACCTTATGTTACTGCTGAACCGGTTATTACAACTAGAAAAATTAATCCTGCCAAAAATGATTTCTTAATAATTGGTACTGATGGGTTATATGAACTATTAACTAATGAAGAAATTGCAGGCTTAGTAATTAAATGGGCAGAAAGAAAAAATCAAATTAATGATTATACTTCATCTAGTTTCCAATCTATTTTCGGATCTTCAAATTCTAAAGAATGTACATTCCCTAAAGTTGTCGATATTACTAAAGATAAAAAACTGTTGAAACCTCCATATAGGGAAAATTCTCAAGGTCCTAAAAAAATGTTAATTGAAGATGAAAATGTCTCAACCCATTTGATTAGAAATTCTTTAACTTTGGGAACTGGTAATAAAGATTATGGTAAAATGTTACTCAATATTCCATCCCCCTTATCTAGAAGATATAGGGACGATTTAACTGTTGTCGTTGTTTTCTTTGGTGAAAATGGTATCGTCGACGAAACTAAACAATTGAAAATTAATCTTGAAGCAACCGCTGGTGGTAATAAATTGAAATCAAAATTATAAAAATGTAACTCTATATGTTAGAAGAAAAAAAAAGAAAAAATTGTTTTCGTTTAATGTTTTTTAAAAAAAGAAAGAAAAACTTATATTATTTATTTTATTGTAATTTTTATGTTATATAATAGTACTTCGCATTTATTAACTTACTTATAAAGATGTTCTTAATCTTAATTATCAAAATATATATCATGATTATCCTACAATTAATTTATGCCAACCTTATCATCCAATTTTTTAATTATTCTCTTCCTATTATGTTACGTTACGTATTGATGCTGCGTTTCATATGTTCAGCGCTGTCGTCATTGCTTACAAAAATATAATATTTCTTTTGTATCCTTGATCATACTTTTATTATTATCTAATGTTGAAATAAAATTGTTTCATGCATTTTGAAGCATTGGAAAATGCACTAAGAAAAAAATAAAAATAAAACTTCATAAAAACCCATCAACAAAAATACACACAAAAAAAGTCAATTAATAAAATAAAGTATTGGGTTCAAGCTCTAGTCTAACTTCAAAAGTATCGAATTATCATATATCGGGATTCGCCTGTAATTTAGGAGTATATAATCAAAAAGGAAGATCTTATATTTGGAAAAAAAAATGAATTCGCAGTATTATGTTAAACAATCGCTACGATCCAACATTTTGTATTGCTTAAACAATGATCTTCTTGATACTGCTGAGTTTACCGCTGAAAGACTAATTGGTATATTAGGATCAAATGATTCAGAGTCTGCTTATTTATATGCGTTGACGCTTTTTAGACAGCAAAAATATAAGTCAACTTATAGATTAACTGCAAATCACGTTCATGTGGGTTGTTCTTATCTTTTCGCTAAATGTTCATTGATTTTGGAATCGCAAAATGAAGGAATCAATGCTCTTATGCAAACTCAAAACCTATGGAATAACTCGGATATTGATGATAATGGTCGGCAACAAGAATTTCCTAATAATTCAATTAAATCAAAGTTATATGGGAAAAGTAATAATAATGAAGATTCTCTTGACCACAATGAATCATTTGACAAAAATCGAGATAGCTCTTCCTCAATCGGTCCTGATAAAGCAGCCATTTTTTGCCTATTAGGTAAACTACATGCTTCCATAAATAATGTCAAAGAAAGTACAGCTTACCATTCTCAAGCTTTGAGTTTAAACCCTTTGTTATGGGAATCATATGAACAACTCTGCCAGTTAGGTGTCAATGTGTCAACTAAAAAGATTTTTAAAATACCTGAAAATAGTTTATCAAATAAAGATAATCAAATTTTAAAAAATAAAAAATCTACTACCTTTTCCCCCATCCCTCCAAAATCATTTTTTGGTAAATCAACCTTTTCAAATGACATTTTTACAACTTCTGATAAGACTAATAATAATACTTTTAACAACAGTATATTAATAAATAAGAAAGATGCAGATACAACGTCCGAATCTATGATTTATCATCGAGGTAACAGTAATTCCCAAAATGTCAAAAGTAATAACAATAATAACGACTTTGATATAGCCAATATTTTTTCAACCCCTAAATTGAAGCATGCATCATTACCTGATGCTCCACTTAGAAAACCTATTAGAAACGTCAATACCAATAGCAATACAAGTGCAGTTGAGATTACCGATTCCATTAAGCGAAATAGCCAAAGAAATATTTCCTCCAAAATTAGTTCAAGATTAATTCAATCGACACCCACGAATAACAACATAAATACTAACAACGTTAAAATTGAAAAAAGAGGTAAATCATATCAATATGTCAATTCATTGAATTCAAATTTCTTGAACACCAGTGGTACGCTAGACCTAAGGAAACGAGAACACAAGTTACAAGCAGATACACAACTAATGACATTATACTTGCAATTTGCAAATGCGTTAAAGGCTATGTACAGGTATGATTGCTATAAGGCTATTAGGATTTTCAAACAATTACCAGATGTTCAAATAAATACACCATACGTTCTCGGAAAACTAGGAAGATTGAATTTTGAAATAGTGAATTATGAAGAAGCCGAACAATACTTCGTTAAACTTAGAAAGTTGGATAGAACAAGGGTAGAAGAAATGGAATATTTCTCTACTCTTTTATGGCATCTCCATAGAGAAATAGAATTAAGCCATCTTTGTCATGAATTGTATGAAGTCGACAAGAATTGTCCGCAGACTTGGGTTGCAATTGGTAATTTATTTTCTTTACAAAGAGAAACGGACGAAGCTATTAAATCCTTCCAAAAAGCTGTTCAAATAGATAAAAAATTTGCATATGCTTACACATTACAAGGTCATGAGTACGTTGCCAACGATGCTTATGAAAATGCTTTGGATAATTTTAGAAATGCTTTGCTTTATGATTTGAAGCACTATAATGCCTATTATGGCATTGGAATGGTATATTTAAAATTAGGAGATTTCTCTAAAGCAGAATTCCATTTCAGAAAGGCTAGAGATATCAATCCAGTTAACGTTGTTTTGATTTGCTGTGTCGGTATGGTTTTAGAAAAATTAAACAAGGCTGACTTAGCTTTAAAGCAATATGAATTAGCTACAGAATTACAACCTCAAAGTCCACTAGCTGTCTTCAAAAAAGGCCAATTATTATCGGCATTGCAAAAAATACCAGAAGCTATTATTGAGTTTGAAAGTTTGAAATCTATAGCCCCGGATGAGGCAAGTGTCCATTTCTTATTAGGACAATTGTATACCATTGTTGGAAGAAAAACTGAAGCTATTAAAGAGTACACTGTGGCATTGAATCTAGATCATAAGGGAAGTCATTTAATCAAAGAAGCACTCGAATCACTAAATGAAGAATAATAAAAAATTATTTACTATCTATTTGATTAATTTATACATAAGTTTATTTTTCTATAATTCATTCTGAGCTTTTCTCATATTTTTTTTCAACGTAAGATCTATTGGTAGTCCACAACTCAAAAGAAAGTCAAATCGAATTTCGGTTATACCTTGTCGTTTTTTATTCTCTGTTATAGAGCTAGTAAAATAATAATCAGGTAGTACTGTAATGTTTGACTCGATTAAAAATTCTTGAAACTCCTTAATAGATTTAGAAAGACGCTTCATACCATTCTTGTTAAGCTGATCAATTTTTGTAAATATTATGCCATATGGCAATCCATTAGCTGACAATATATTGACAATCAATTGATAGTCATTAGCAATAAACCCATGAGCAGAGTTTATAAGTACATAAATTTTCTTTAACTCTTTTCTATTAGTTAAGTATTTAACTATTTCTTTACCTTGTTTTCTAGTACCCTTAATACCATAACCAGGAGTATCAATAATCCTAAACTTATTTCCAATATTGAAGCAATTAATAGTTGTTGTAAATCCTGCGGTTTTGGAGCTGTAAGCATATTCAACAAGTTTACTCTTATTTATAGAATTGCAAATAGAATTTAATAGGCTCGATTTTCCAACGTTTGTCTTACCTATTAATGCAATTTCTGGTAAGGGGTGTAATAATTCTGGAGCCACTCGCAATTTCTTTTTATGATATTTTTCTGCACTTATTTTTTTTATTTGTTGTTCTAATTCAATATTTTCTTGTCTAATTCTCTCTACAGTATCGGGTGATAAAGTATCTTTATCTAAATTCGTTCCTTTTTCAGATATCTCAGAAAAATCAAATTCTGAGGTGGGTGTAAATGATAGAGTTTCTGTAATTCTATCTTTTTGAAACTCCGCATCTTGAATCATGGCGTTATACTTTTCGCTTGGAATATCTTGGAATCTTTCTACCGACCATTCTAATTTAATCTTGCAGTAATTGAAAAAATAATTAGTGGAAGTTTTTTCGTGTTCCATTGTAGGCAATATTTGAAAGTCGGATTTAAATTGGTCAAGTAGTTCAGAGGCATCTATTGTAAACCTGTTTGTTTTCTTGGTTCTAGGTTTGCCATTATTTACACTTTTATGTTTTAGTGGATATGTCTTCTTTTTGTTTATCGTCTGTTTGGTCTTTTCTTCCAAAAGCTTCTGCTTTAGCTTCATTATAGGTTTCAGCATAACATTTTCTTGAAGTATCACAGGATAAGTATGAAGAAGTCGTAAGTTGATAGCTACAGCAGGTCTCAAAATTCTAGACATCGTCACTATTAGCTTACTTGCTTATTATTTTCGATAAAACTTAACGATATCTTACTTTAATATCTCACCGTTAAGATTTATGATAGTTGCATTTAGATTGTCATCTAACTAACCTGTTCAACTCCATAAGCAGTAGCAGCCCACAAAAAAAAAAAAAAAAAAAAAAAAAATCATATTTTTTTAATTTTCATATCTTTCAACGTTTATTGTCTCTACAAGTTGCTAGAACAGTTATTCAAATCTACATGAAATCTATTGGCTCTAGTGACGTATTTTTTTGGCTTTTCTGGGTAATTCTTCCATTTCCATTTTTTGGACCATTCGTTGCTCAAATTTCCTTCCAATTTTTGAACAATATATTTACCAATATTCGGAAAAAACTTAGCACCATGGCCACTATCTCCAGTAGCAACGTATAACATTCCTGAAGAATAGGGTACCTCATCTATTAAAAAGTTGAGGTCAGAACTATCTGATATCCAGCAAATATGATGGTCAATTAATTCATGGTATGCCAAATCAGGAACCATCTCATTTAGTAACCGGTAAGCATATTTTTCAGCGTTGTAAGGTAATGTCTTTAAATTAATATTTTTTGCAACCGATATTTTTTCTGAGTTATTCATAGGATTCAAAATCGTATTTGAAAAGTCAATATGGGTTAATGCCACCTTGATCTTTTTACTCTCTTTTTCTGGAGGAAAGAAATATCCTTTTTCGGAACTAAAAAAAATAGGCATATCTGAGTACTTTTCATACTCCTCGTTTGTCAACTGAATATGAGTTGTCAATAATCCAAGAGATTCCACTTGACCTTTGCAATCTACTATATTTGCAGTGAACGAACCACAACATACTAAAATTCTATGTTTACTAATATAAGTGTTCGTTCCTGCAATAACTTTGCAGCCATCTATCTTATTAACATTACCATCCTTCCCAAGCTTAAATTCTAACCTTTTGTCTGATTTCAAAATGTCGTAAATTGTTTTCATTGATTTTGCAGTGTAAATAACCCCCGACTTATTATTGAAAACTGCAGTGGAATCATTTGGTAAGAAGTTATTTGCAAACCATTTTTGAAAATAGTTCGAAATTTCTTTTTTGGAATTAAACGATTTAATATTTGAAGAATCAATAAAACCTAATTTTTTCATATTATTGTATCCTTGTGATTCAAATATTTTCCTGTCCATATTTTCTTTTCGTTGCGGTGTTAACAATATTCGTCCACATTGAGAAAAGTCGTTAGAAAAGTCACGATTAGTTATCCATTCATTGTAAGCTTCAATCGCTAACTTAGTATACATCTCGTCAGCATACTCAGCTCTGAATATCTTATTGACATCATTCGCTGCGGACAATGTAGAAGGAATTTTTTCTGAGGCATCTAATGCTAAAATTCTCTTATATTTATTTGAATAATTTTTACAAATTTCATAACAAGTTGAAAGACCAAAAATACCAAGACCTATAATGATAATATCATATTCTTCACTCATTTTGAATTAATCGTCCATGAATCTAAAATGTCACATTTGTTGCTTATACATTCGCATGGCAAGTAAAAATAAGTAATACACTATCTAAATGGAATCTCAAAATATATGATTTGTATAATATTTAGCAAAAAAAACGACCTCGGTGAGGATTGAACTCACGATCTTGCGATTAACAGTCGCACGCCTTAACCAACTTGGCCACGAAGTCAGATTGGAAAGTTTAAAGTATTTCCTAATTATTTCGTAGCAAGCAGTTATAAATTGTAAGCAGTTAATTGTAAATTTTATAATTAAATAATAATTGTAAATTGTTGAGGCTTTTTGTTAAGCCAGTAACACTCAGTGAATAACTGTCTTATGATCAGGCAAAATAAAGGATAATGCAATCATATGCATGTTGAAATATATTCACCTGTGGGAAAGAATATCAACCTGTGGGAAGGGATATCAACATGTGGGAATAAGTATATCATGTAGGAATATAAGCTCATATGGGAATATAAGAAAAACAATTATAAGTTCCCAATACACCTGATCCAGAAAAGGATAAAAATAAATACAGAAGAATATAAAAGGGAGTCGGACTATCGAAGGTTCAGAAATGAATGGAGGAAAAACAGAGGACAAGAAGAAGATATATAGACAACAGAATAAATGAATTTATCTCTCTCAAATCAAAAGAATGAGTAATAATAACTTACATAACGAAACTATAGACTTAGAGTCAAACCAGAATCATCTGGCTCGACAAATTTTTGTAAAAATAGTTTCTCTGGAATCTATTTTTGTTGAATCGAAAAAAAAATTTCAAAATTTCATGTAAATAAAAATGGAATTGCCAATAAGATGGGATGCATATTATTGTTTATTTATGAAAGAAAAAAAGAAAATAGGGAGACCAATTATTGGAAATAGTTCTCCACAAAGCTTTTCTTTAAATCCAAAAAAAGTATCTGGTATAATTGGAGTATGTTTATTACTCGTAATGAAAGATATATTCAAGTTAGTTAAATTTTTTATTTTATGTAAATTTAGCTGATACAAATACAGTTTGAATTGACCAACATATTCTCTCTTTTACTGAAGTTTTTAGCAAAACACTCTAGCGATACCGCAAAACATTGCCAAATTTTAAATTTACGTTTACAGCCTACAATATACTTCATAATTATGGGACTTCTTTAAAGTCTTATAACTAATTTTTTTTTTTTTTGAAAAGATTTACAAAACCTAAAAATTTTCTTAAAACTATTTCAAAAGATCAAGTTTATATAAGTAGCATTACAAATTTACCTTGATACCCTTTTAGGTATATTATGTGATCTGGCGCGCCAACATGGCATGCACGTTTTTTTTTTAAACGGGATGCAACGATTATATTTTACCAGCCATCATAATTATCATAGTTACTTACACTTTAGTGTTGCTTGGAAACAATCAAGATAAAAGAAGCATATGAGAAAAATAATTAAAAAATTGATAAAAAAATAATCAAAAAAGTTGGCAGCCATCTTTTTGCTTCTTTGCTTAGACGGTTCTTCAAGAATTGTAGAATACAGCTGGAAAATGCTACATTAGGTTATACTTTCCAATAGTTTTTATGGAAGATTTACATCCACACCATCCACACTGTACATTAAGTTTAAAGGTGCTTTATTTTCCTAAATCCTCAAGAATAGTTACTTTTTTGTTTTTGTTTTTAGAGATTTGTTATTTTTTTGGTCATATAATAGAGATACTTAAATGGAACTAATTCCCGTAGTCTCATAAATTCTTTTGGCATATTTTCTAATTGATATATTTCTTTCTTATTATTCTTTTCTATTATTCTTTTTTATTATTCTTTTGATATTACATAATTATATTAAAATTTAAAAAGTTACTTATAGAATACTTCAATTAAATTGCTTGAGAGAAATGCTTCTAAATCTTTTGACCTTATACGTGACTTCACTTTTCACTATTTCCAAAGTCTCGGCTGATAGTTACATCCCGGAAGAGAATTCAAGTTGGACAACACTTACACCTACCAGTACTATTGAAGGTATGCAAACCAACTATCCTAGCGCTTTTGGTATAGCCATTGAACCATTATCCTCCACTCTAACATCATCTTCAGCACTAGGTATCAAAAAGAGAGATGCGTCCACTGTGATGCAACCTGTCACCCAAATTGGCGATGGTCAAATCCAAGGTACTACAGCCACGGTTGGCCAAAATAGCTACATTTATATTACGACCACTCAGTCAGTTCCATACACAGTATCAGCTACTGGAACCAAAACATTGACACCAACTACAAAAGTCACATCAACATGTGATGAATGTTCAACATCCTTTACAGTTTTCACCCTTGGCGAGTCTGCATCTGTAACTTGTGGTGGTTCAACAACTTATACAACTGTCATTAAGAAATCAACATATGTTGTGGCTTCTAGCTTACCTGCCTGCTCTGCATACGCTACGACTTCAAACTCAATATCTTTGACCAACCCAGTACTTTCGACACTTTCATCTGCCACCTTGAGCTCACAATCATTGTCAGCCGTTTCCTCTTACACAGGTACTGACGATGCTGATGATGATACTTCATCAGCCTTTGTACCATCATCATCTACTTCATCAGTTGATTCGTCCTCCCAATCAACAGAAGGTATTTCTGTTTCTTGCAAAAAAGCTGGTACTTTAACAATGAGCTTGAATAACTCTGTGCTAAAAGATTCCGCCAATAGAATCGGTTCTATTGTGGCCAACAGACAATTCCAATTTGATGGTCCTACTCCTCAGGCTGGTGCCATATATGCTGCAGGCTGGGGTATATACAACGGCAACTTAGTAATTGGCGCTACACAAGTTTTCTATCAATGTCTTTCGGGTTCTTTTTACAATCTTTATGACACATCGATTGGTGCTCAATGTTCTCCTGTCTACTTAAAGGTTGTAGAATTGGTTAATTGCTAAATTTCCAGTGTACCCTCTACACGAACATTACTTTTTTATATTGCTCCATTTAATAATTTTTATTTCTTTTTTTTATTTCAATAATTACCCATAACTCTTTGCATTTACAACAAAATTGTTTTTTTTGTAATTTTACACTGAATAAATTATAAACAAATTTATAATTCGCTACTTAATAAAGTGAAGCATATATATATAAATGTAGAGCAGCAAAAAAAAAGAAAAAAAAAAAAAAAACTAGGGAAATCGTAAAAGAAAAAAAAAAGCGGAAGTTGAGCATTTAAACAATTTCTCTGACAAACATTTGGTATTTTATTAGTTTATCACAAAGAATAATCGAAATATGAATATTTTGGCTATCTCTACACTTAGGTGAATTAGCTATATATATACTTAGATTGCAAGGTTTTTTTTCCCTCTCTTTTTTTTTTCTTTTCTTTATTCTTTTCTTTAAGTATTTAACAAAAAAAATTATAAATTAATATGACCAAAGAAATAGAAGGTGCGAAGACGAACGACAACAAGATAAGCAATGTCAAAGATGAAGAACGAAAGGAAATAGTTTTGAAAGATATAAACTTTAAGCAAACAATTAAAGAAGTTAAGGAAGCTAAGGCAGAAATTCAATGGCTTCGATGTGAACTCAATAATTTCTTGAGTACATTTGTATACGTATCTGATAATTTCTCGGAACAGACTTTTTCCAGTGAGGTGAACAGAAAACTTTTAGTTCTAAGAAAGACGCTTATGAATTATATTGACCATTATAATAGATTATTACCTTTTATAAAATTAGGGCGAGAACGTATAGGTCTTACAACATCTAAAACGCATGATGTGAGAATGAAACCATACATTCGCCAGAAAGTCAAGAATTCTCTTACAACACAGCCCAAGAAGCTTGGAAGAACATAAAAGTGTCATATATTACTTCTGCATTGTAGAATAGAATAAAAGCATGGATAAATATAAATTGCTATTTAGGTCTCTATGAATTGGGTGTTAACTGCTTCAGTATCTATTTTATTTTCCAGGATACATATTATACAAATGATGTTAATATTGATCGAAGTTTATTGGTTAAATATGTATGTAGTGGATATCCTTATCAATTCAATCATTTCTACCTTACATAAACGAAAAAATTAATGTTATATATACCTTCGAAACATTTCAATTTTTTCTTGTCAATGTCGTAATGAGGCTTCAACGCTTTCTTTGATTTTTCCATTTGAAACTTATATTACCTTCTTTGTCGACTACCTTTTTCTTATTACCTTTTTTCATTAATTCACGTTGCTGATTCATTTTTTGTTCGACTTTTTCTAATTTTTCCACTCTCTCAAGTCTCATTTTGATATTTTTGAGTTTCTTCAATTTCTTCATATCCAATTTTTTCTGTAATATTGCTGATTGTTCTTGAGTATCTTCATCCAAATTCTCTATTTGATCTAATTTCAATCTATTCTCTCTTCTATCAAGCAATTCTTTAGCTGTATTGAAATGCCTTGCTGCGTCAAACTTGTCATAGCTTTGTTGGTCATCCAAAAACACAGTATGACTACCTTTGGATTCAAAACCTACTTGAATATTACTATTACTACCACCTTGTCCATCTAACGACTTTTCGATTTGCTTCATTTCATTCAATTTTTTCATTGTCACATAATTGACGTCCTGTGTCTTTAATAACTTGGCTTCATCTACGGTTAGACTTTGAGTACCCGCACGTTCTTTAATCAAAATACCACGGCCATCGGTTTTTCGACTTACCATAGCATGATAATATTCATCGGGATTCTTATTTTTTGCCTTTTGTTTTAAAATTTTCAATCTTTCCTGCTTATCATGGTAATCTTTTGATCTTAATTTATAATCTTTCTTTTTCTGCAAAAGACCAAATCTTTTACGATCTTGAGGTTGAGCTCTTTCACGATGCTGCTTCTTCTGGATATCATGAACAAATTTTGCCATTATTTCTTTTCTTTTATACTATTCTATGTATACATTAAATTTTAAAAAAAAATCCCGATTAACAATTATAGAGCAGAATAATAGTAGTAATAATAGAAAATAATAAAGATATTGTCATAAGCAAAATATGCAAATTATTTGTGTCCATAGAATGTATGTTTTCAAGCATCGATTATACAATATTAATATTTTGATTTTTTTTTTTTTTTTGCAGTATTTAGATGAGCATGAAAATGCAAAGTAAAATCTACAAAGAAGAAAAAAAAAAAAAAAAGGAAAGAAAAGAAAAAAAAAAAAGAAAAAAGACGTCATTTGATTAGGTTTCAGGCGGTAAACAAAAATCAACAATACATGAAGAAATAGTAATAATATGAAAGAGATAAGTTGTATCTAAAATATTGATTAGTGAAAATATAGATTATTTGAGCTAGTGCTGCAACAATTGAAACCAATTAGTTAACGGGATTGAAGATAAAGGAACTAATAATTAAAAGAAGGAAAAACTTCTTTTTTATTTAGAATATTATTAGAACACTATTTTGATATTTGCTATACATTTTCCTGAAAAGAAAGAAATTTGTGTGCGAAGTTTTAAAAGTTGTTTTTTTTTTTTCCAAAAGGAATAAAAGCGTAGGATATTTTTAAGATTAAGGATCATAAATAAGTGTATATCACGTTAAAAAAACCAAATCAAGCATTAACCAAAAATGAAAGTGACAGTAAAAAGTTGGCATGGTGTTTCATACTGGCATTGGATTGTGCCGAATGATGAAGATCTCTGTGGGATTTGCCGAGTATCATTTGATGGTACTTGCCCATCTTGTACTTTTCCAGGAAATCAATGTCCTCTAGTTGTGGGAGAGTCATGTCACCATAATTTCCATTTGCATTGTATTACGAAATGGCTTGAAACAGACGCTTCGAATGGACTATGTCCAATGTGTAGACAAGAATTCAAGATGGGATTTCCTGCTGGTATAGAGAACGCCAAAGCACACTTAGGTAATCTTTATTTTGAGAATCAGATCAGCTACTCTAATAATCATACGACGACAGATAATAATGATATGAATGTCGAATTAACTGGGTGATGTTTTGAGGTATCAACCGAAAAAATTGTTTCGCAATTTTAATGACGACAATTAGTTATGGTGATAATAATAAATTAATTACAACTACAATAGTTGGCGTTGACAACTGTTTGCTCATTAAATTTTTGCTTTCTTTTAATTTTCTCTTTTCTTGGGATATATATATTTTTCAAAAAAAAAAACGTTTGGCGTTCATTAAATATTTGTTAGTTATAATATGAATATCATTGGAAAATGCTTTTATATGTTTTAAAACTTTATACTTTATAGTGGTTTAAAAAAGTTAATTTCAAGTTCAGTCATTGTGCAATAATGTACTGTTTTCTAAGATAATATAATTAATATTCTTATTAGAGAACGTTAATATTTTCTCTATGTAATACGAGATTGATTTCCTTTAGTCTTCAAATATATATGTCAGAATTTATTATTATGTGTAATTCACAAATATTTTTACAGTTGACAATTATAGTGTTCTATGCTATGATGATGCACAACTTGTGTGTTTTCTTTAAACCTTTTTTTTTATATATATTATGCCTAAAGAATAACATTATCTAACTTATTGTTTAATTGTTGATTTCTAAATGAGTCCATTGTTAAATAAAAAATTTTGATGATTAACCAAGAGATGTTTTTAAACTTTTTAATAGACTCTTATTTAATAAAGTACAACTTTGGCTTTTTCATTTTTAATTCTGCCGATGATATAACGGACCCAATGTTTAAATATATTCTACTTTGATGTTCAGAACAATTATTGTTACAGTCTTCAAATCACATAAGAGCTACTCGAAATACAGGCTAAGACACTATTAAAGATACTAGCTATATTTTATTTAAAGTCCTGTCTAACATGCCAGCTAAAATATTTAAAATACCGTTTCATACACTATTTAAGATATTGTCTAATATTGTATCGATGATCCAATCCACCTATAGTGCAAATACATGCAATAATATGCATAAACCACATGATATATTTTTCAGAATTGTTTTTTTCTCAGTACATATTAATTTCAAAAGACT
The DNA here is from genome assembly GCA_031125485.1 of Saccharomycopsis javanensis. Taxonomy (NCBI): domain Eukaryota; kingdom Fungi; phylum Ascomycota; class Saccharomycetes; order Ascoideales; family Saccharomycopsidaceae; genus Saccharomycopsis; species Saccharomycopsis javanensis. Next base: position 356,658 of record JASTUL010000011.1, read on the forward strand.
GTTTTGTAAATACTTATTTCCTATTTGATCTGAAATGTAAACAAAACGCTCTTTAGGAAAGAAAAAAAAAAGAAAATTTTTTTTTGTTTGTTACATATCATAAAGTAGATTTTTCACGCATGTATTAAGAGAAAATAAATATAGAAGAAATCTGGTAATAGAGAGAGAACGAAAAAAAGACAAAAAAAAAACAACAACAAATCATAACAAGTATTGTAATCTTAGAAAACCTCAAATTGAATATTAATCGATCTATACATTGTAGTGACTTGTTCGTTTTAAAAAACATAACACTATAGCGATAATTATTGCTTTAATATATATTTTGATTTATAATGAGAGAAATTGTATGTATAAGATATTAAATATTGAATTACCCAAGCGAGATATTAATTGATTTGAAGATCCAAATTATACGATGGCAAACCAAAATAAGCGTGTCATATGGATACTGACTATTTTTTGGCATCTTGTGGCATATTATTTTAATTATTTAATCTTCTATATTATATTATCGGCAATGTGATATAAATCTGGATTCAAGTAACTCATTAATTGATAGAGACAAATATAGAAGAGAAATATAACCGAACTATGGAGATACATCAAAATAAATACTACCAGAGGATAATATAAATACTATTGAAATACAACAAAAATGTAATCTGAAGATTAGAATTCCTATAAGGTTAGCACGAGAGTTAGGAAAATAGAATAATAAAAACTTTAAAGACATTACTACGACGAAAACTTCAATAGCCATTATCAGACAGTATCAAGATTAGTAAAAAAAAATTGCACAGTAGGATTTAGCTTAAAATGATTTCAAGATAGAACAAATTGATAACATTTATATATGACTAATATAGGGACAAAAAAAATTGAAGTAGGGATTCCAGCGAGATGAAATACTTGTCTGATAATTTAGCAATGCCTCTAGAATATGTACATATATCAACAAATTCATATCTCGATCATTCTTTGCCGAATTGATATTTTTATGACAGACTTAAAACTAACCTTCTTGTATAGATTCATTTATCTACCGGTCAATGTGGTAACCAAATCGTATGTTAAATTGCTTATTTATTAGCTGAATATTGTTTGCGGACGTTTTTTTCTTGATATATTCTATTTTGCGAAGTCAAATGAGAGAAATTGGTCCAGCCTGAAATATTTTAAAATAGCATCACCAAAACTGTCTAGAAATCGAGACAGAAATGATGTTGTACATGAAAACCTCTACTATTCCAATTGATTTGGTAAAAATGAAAATGACAAAAGCAAAATAGAAATTACAAGTGATTTTGCAATTTACTAACTCATATATAGGGTGCTGCTTTCTGGGAAACTATTTGCGGTGAACACGGCCTTGATAACTCAGGTAATTACCATGGTACAAACGATTTACAAAAAGCCCGTTTGGACGTTTATTTCAATGAAGCCATGAGCGGAAAGTACGTTCCTCGTGCTGTTTTAGTCGATTTAGAACCAGGTACTATCGATAATGTCCGTTCTTCATCAATTGGTAACTTATTCCGTCCAGATAATATGATTTTTGGTCAATCATCTGCAGGTAATGTTTGGGCCAAAGGTCATTACACCGAAGGTGCAGAATTAGTGGATTCCGTTTTAGATATTGTTAGACGTGAGGCAGAAGGTTGTGACGCCTTGCAAGGTTTCCAAGTTACCCATTCCTTGGGTGGTGGTACTGGTTCCGGTATGGGTACCTTATTGATCTCCAAAATGTGTGAAGAGTATCCAGATAGAATGATGGCTACTTTCTCTGTCGTTCCATCTCCAAAGACTTCTGATACTGTCGTTGAACCATATAATGCAACTTTGTCCGTTCACCAATTAATTGAAAATGCTGACGAGACCTTCTGTATTGATAATGAAGCTTTATATGACATTTGCTTGAGAACTTTGAAATTACAACAACCAAATTACACTGATCTTAATAAATTAGTCAGTTCAGTTATGTCTGGTGTTACTACTTCCTTGCGTTATCCAGGTCAATTAAACTCTGATTTAAGAAAATTAGCTGTTAACTTGGTTCCATTCCCAAGATTACATTTCTTTATGGTTGGTTATGCTCCATTAACTTCTATTGGTTCCAGATCCTTTAGTGCTTACACTGTTCCTGAATTAACACAACAATTATTTGACCCAAGAAATATGATGGCTGCTTCTGATCCAAGAAATGGTCGTTACCTTACTGCTGCAACCTTTTTCAGAGGTAATGCTTCTGTTAAAGAAGTTGAAGATGAAATGCTCAAAGTTCAAACTAAGAATTCTAATGGCTTTGTTGAATGGATTCCAAATAACGTTCAAACCTCTGTTTGCTCTGTTCCTCCCCAAGATAGTGATATGAGTGCAACTTTCATCGGTAACTCTACATCCATCCAACAATTATTTAAGAGGGTTGGTGATCAATTTAGTGCTATGTTCCGTAGAAAGGCTTTCTTGCACTGGTACACTAGTGAAGGTATGGATGAGTTGGAATTCACTGAAGCCGAATCAGATATGCATGATCTTGTCGCAGAATATCAACAATACCAAGAAGCCGGTATTGATGATGATGATGATGAAATGGGATACGAGCAAGAAAACTATGCTGAAGAACCAGTTCAAGACGAATTTGAAAATTGAGAATTATCAACCTCTTAAATATTTTTTTTTTTTTTGCTGAATCAATTTTTTTTCTTCTAATTATCAGCAGTTTTTGACTAAAAGAAAAATGCAAAAAGAAAAAGAAGAAAAAACTTGAACAAAAACTAAAATTTTGAAACACTGTTGATAATTATTGAATATCACAATATTTCGATATTTTCTTTTACCCTGTTAACCCGTTTTTTTTAGATACCTTTTATTTTATTCACCATTATTATCGTTTCCTTCATATAATTTTAATTATTTTTCTCTCTATAAAACAGAAAAATCAAATCATAAAAACAAGAAATTTGCTATACATGAATGACCAATATTTGTAAATTGCAAGACAAGATGACCAAGATATTGATTTACCATTTAGTATATCTGTTAAGAATTTTTAATCAGTTTTCTTTGTGAACCATTAAAAATTTGAAATTCTGATTGAATTCAAATCTAAAAAACTAATCAAAACCTAAATTGATTGATTTCTAAATGTATGAATCATTTCTGCTGGTCAGTTTTCATGATATGCGTAAGTGTGAACGTAATAGTTCACTAATTATAATCTCTTTTCAGTATTTATACATGTCTTTCTGTAAAATCTGTTTGCACCTTGAAAAATCGACTGGACATCACTTTTAGAATCGGAAAATAAAAAGGGAACCTTAGAAAATTTGGGTTTAGGCTAGAAAAGCCTCCATAATATGATCGTTACAGAAAAGCCTTCGAAAGAAAAATATGGAAAAAAAGTAGAAGTAAAGTTAAACATCCATCATAATCATGCAAAATATTTTTTTTTTCTATCTAATTCAAAATGAATTTGAATAGTTGTATATTATTATAGGGTTACCAATAAAATTGAATATTGTCACTCGTTTGATATTAATGTAAAGGAGACTGCAAGATGCATGTTGAAAAGATAGAATAGATAGTGTCCTGTGCACATAACCCTGAAATTATAGATGAATACCGACCGTTCTTGTCTTGTTTTTATAATTCTAAGCATAAGATATGGTTAATTTTCGTGTCGAATAAAAATAAGAAACATAAAAAAAAACATGAAAAGCATATGGAAAGAAGATGGAAATTTATTAGGATTAGCAGACTGTATCGAGATTTCATAGACATTAATAGTTAATATAGGTGATTGAATTACCTTCTCTTATTTAGTTGACTGAAGAGAAAGTAAGAAAAGGAATTGAGAAAGCAAAAAAAAAAAAAAAAAAAAAGGAGCAAAATAATAAACGATAGCCCCCAGAAATGTTGAGCTCAAGACAGAAAAAAGAACTTGACAGTGCAGTGCTAGAATATTTGAGAGATAAAATTGATGCTGAGACCTGCGAAAGACTTCAGCGACAACTCAATATTAAAATTCTGGGTAATTCAAATGGAGGAATTGGGGATTCCAAAAACACTGGCCCATTAACCAACAATATTCTTGAAAAGAAATGGAATGCAGTCATTCGTCTTCAGAAAAAAATAATGGAATTGGAAACACAAATCAATGAGTTTTCTGCTAATAATGATATGATAGATATTAATAGGTTACAGATACAGACCAGCAAGAAGAAGCTTAATTGGATACCTAGTCGACCGACAACAATTTTACAAGCACATAAATCTTCTGTTACTTGTGTGGATATTCACCCAGTGCTAGCTGAAATTGCTGTTGGATTAGGCGATGGTACGATTGTAGTTTGGGATATGCTAAACCACACGGTGCCGTTAAAGGTAATAAATACTGCTCACAGCAAACAAGTGAACTGCATAAGGTATTCAAAGATACCTGTAAAGTTTGTGAATGATCCACAACAACCAAGTTATGTCGTAGCATCATGTTCATCTGATTTATATGTAAAGATATGGGATGCCAATGACTGGAGTTTGAAAAGAACATTAACAGGGCATGGGCATATTGTGTCTGGATGTGTTTTCGGAGTAAATAGTGGAGAATTGTTTTCGTGTTCTAGGGATGGAAATGTTATTCTCTGGGATATAGTAAGTGGGTGGCGTGTGAAAAGTTTTACAGCGCATAGTGATTGGGTACGAACGTTAGATATTTGTCAACCCGTTGAGTTGCAGAATTCCAGAAACATAGACGAGAAACAAATAGAGATAGATTCTTATGTATTGAGTTGTTCTAATGACCAGAGTGGACGCTTATCACATGGAAAATCAGGAACAGGGTTAGCTATGATAATTGGACACAGTCATGTGGTAGAAGATATACGGTTTGCTCCACTATCATCTTGGAAATACCTCAATGGATTACTCAGTATTAAGACAAATAAGATTCAAGATGACGCGAATGATCAGGAAGAAGAAAAAGCATATAAAGAACTTGGATTCAAATATTGTGCTACTTGTTCTAGAGATGAAACCATTCGTATATGGAAGTTGCCACTTCCTGTACTTAGAGCACATAGAGACCCTGCACCTAGTAGCAATCCCATTGCTGAATGTATTGCTGAATTGAAAGGTCATAGTTCTTGGGTTAGATCAATCCAGTTCCATGCTGGGGGGAAGTACTTATTTAGCGGATCGGATGATAAGAGTATCAAAGTGTGGGATCTTAGCGGTGCAGCAAAATTGGGGATGGTAAAGTGTATTAGAACTTTGACCAGTGGACATGATGGGTTTATTAATTGTATCAAGTTTGCAGACCCTGTATCTGATAGTAATGGTAAGGATAATTATGATGATGAGGATGATGACGAAGAACGAGAAGAGACCATTTTGAACAATTCCATAAGGACAATGTTTGTCAGTGGCAGTACAGATAAGAAGATTTGTATCTGGGGATAAAGTGGAATATTAGACAGGTTTGTGCTATTTGATCAAAGATATGTAAAGTTTAGATTTTTTTTTTTTTTTAATATTGCATTTTTTTCCCTATTTTCAATGACTTACGATAATATTTAATGAAACGAAAACTTTGTAGACTAATTGATGTTTATCAAAAGGAGATTACTACAGGTACGCAGGATTTTGATGGAAAATAAGTAAACGAAAAAGAAAACTGTATTTGTGTAAGTTAATTATTAATACATATATATATATATATATTTATTTTTATTTTTCCAAATAGAAAAACAGAAGATGTTGTAAAGGAAATAGTATTATCATGTTGAGAAAACCTGCATTTATGTAAAGATGAATGAACCATCGGATTTGAAGATGTGACAATAATTAAATATATGAATTTAAAGATGTATGCATTAATTCAAAGAATAATCATAAGATGTTCTAAGTAGAAGATGTAAGGGTTGATTTTGCCAAATTTTCAAAAATTGTCAAAAAAAAAAAATTTTTTTTTCTTTATTCTTTTGCTATTATGTTTTCTGCACAATGATTATTTTAGGTAATAGAGGTGCATGTTATAGCCTCACAACCGCTTCTTTATTGAAATGAAAGAGGTGTATGAAAATTCTAATAATAAAGAATTACATAACGATAAAGAAGACTAAAAAAAAAAGAAAAAGAATAAATGATTAAAACCTATAAAAAGTGTAAGGCGATAAATATTTGAAACGTACAGAAAACAAAAATGGTAGAGGATGAATGATTAGAAGAGCTTGAAATAGGTGAAGTGATTATCAAGGAAATTTACAATTTAAAAAAAAAATAGAGAAAATTATAGACAGTCAAGAGATTTCAAAAACGTTGATTGATACACAGTTTACTTTATTTTAGTAAGTAGCCTATCCGGAATTTCGTAAAGTAATAATACTAGCTATTTTTCCTTTTCTTTTTTTTTTTTTTTTTTTTTTTTGTAGTTCTTTTTCTTTTCTTTTAGGTTAATCACTCTCATTTCGTGAAATAGTTAACGAATTACAGATGGCTGAAGACGACATAAACACTATCGAGGTTCAATATTATTTATATAAACATCAATTGTAATATAACAAATAGTTAATTCTGATACAAAAATAAGATATTAAAGTTTTATATTGAGGAGTAGGCGCCCCGTCTTTCTTTGTAATCTTCTGAATTAAGTAATTTGTCTGCATGTATATTAATTGGTATTATTATTAAGCTTATTTTTGGTGGCCACAATTGATTTTCTACTTTTTTTTTCTTTTTTTTTTTGTGTGCGAAAAGAAGCGTGAATCACAATTTGATCAATATTTCATTTTTATATCTTGATATTAGTTAAGCATATGTTGCAAAGTTTTGTTGAAAATTCAAAGAATATAATCCTTCTTTCATTTATCTAAATTTCTTTGTATGTATTTTATTTGTATTTATTAAAATTTATTTCTCTCTATTCAACATTATTGCTTTCTTTTTGATTTTATTTCTTTCTAATCAAATTAATTCATCTGTTCATCCTTGTATCAGCTGAGTTTAATTTAATTTCCACTTAACAAAGTCAGTTTCCTTTAATCTAGTAACTTGAATCACATTAGTCATTTGAATCTTGTTTTTTCTGTTGCCTAACCTAAAAAGAAAGATATAGGGACATCTCGTTATCATTGATTACTGGAATCCATAAATTTATTTCCAGTTTTATTTATTTTCTTTTTTTCCCCAAATATTCTCCTTCTCCTGTTTGGCTTCCTGATCTAATAAGATTTCTCCAACAAATATGCCCAATGACGTCTCAAAGACCACTGGTTCGACAGTGAAAAATAATCCAAAACCATTTAACAAGATCCAATTCATATGGTTTCTCCTGCATTTATTGACCTTATGCTTTAGCATTTCGTATGCATTCCATTCTCTTTTGTTTTTTTCAACATCTTCCTCAGTATCGCAGATTCTCTTCAATCTAGCCAGTTTTTCCGTAGCCTGCCTGTTTATCATAGTACTTGTCAAGAGTTACTCTTATGAGAAAATTACCAAAATTCTAGTGTCACGTCCTTTATCATTACTCCGAAATTCGAATTTCTTATACTTATTTCTTGTGGGTCTTTACAGTTCACAATTTTCCAGTGTGTTTGTTTACGTCTCAGTGGCCTTATATCCTTTTACAATTTATTCCTTGTTTCATTGTATTGGATATGCTACCTCAGAATTACCCGGTATACTACCTAATTCGGTTATTCAATTTTTAACGCGGTTAAATGGGAAACACTGTCAGAATTCATTGAATTTGGCTGCGAATACAGAATTATACATTTTATTACAAATAATCTCTGTGAATATTAGAAACTGGCTAATATATAAAAGTAACTATCTTTCAGGAATATGGGTTATGATTTGTTATTTTCTATTTCTAAAATTGAGATACGACGAGAGCCCTCAAATGAAAACCATTGTCTCTATGTATGACTACCAAATATCAATGTTTCTTAATACTAGGACACCACTGTGGGTTTTCAGAACATGGTGTATTTTTAGATTTAAGTTTATCCAGTTGATATCATTTATTAGAGTATGACGGAAACGTATTATATGTGTTTATGTCTTTTTTTCTTTTTTTTGTTTCAATTTCCAAGCAAGTTGAAATTGTTGAAAATAAAATAAAAATTAATATTTAATTTAATTTTTTTTTTCCACTATGTCAAAGTTCTTGCTGATAATGGCTTGATATTATTAAATCTGTCAAAGTCTTGACTTGTCAAGCTTATTGGATTCCGAGTTATCAGAGGCTGATTTGTTCATTACAATTTACTTTCGTTATTATTACTATATTATTACTCTCACTATTATTATTATTACTATTATTATTATTATTATTATTATTATTATTATTATTATTATTATTATTATTATTATTATTATTATTATTATTAT